>ML675615.1:27642070-27653003 GCA_007922155.1 Mesoclemmys tuberculata | reverse complement strand
CACACACACACACACACACACACACACACACACACACATGAATCGAAGAGTCCCTGTGAATTCTATTTTCTCGTGGACATTTTGTTGGCCTTGTGCAGGATTGTTACAGGATGGCTGGCCATACCTGCTCTTGGTTTCAGTGGTTGGGTTCCCCCCCTCCTTTGCCCTTTATAAATTATTTTTAGAACAAGAGAACAACAAAGGCTTTGATGTGAAATGTTTTAATGAAGAACGATGTACGCCAAGTTCTCCTCAAGAGACCAGTGATTCTGACTATTTTGGAGGCTTAGCCCAGGACTGTGTCAAGAGGCCAGATTTTCAGAGGGAGCGCACGTGGGAGTCAAAGCCACTCACCTCTCTTGAAAATCTTGGCCATGGACTTTGTCAACCAACACAAGAAAAAAACACAGAAGGTCAAATTCTGGGCCCTACCAAACACGACTGTTGGATTGGTTGAGAGGGAAGAAAGAAAAAAAATTGATGCTATAGCTTTGTCAAGTGCTGTGTGTATTACCGCCAGAGAGGCTGTGTGTGCAGAGAGCTGGTGGGAACTAGGAAATCCTTGACACGATCTACCAGTAAGGGCTCATCCAGTTAACGCTTATATTATCTATGCAAGATTAAGAGAAATGTACAAAAGTTACAGTGTAGTTACTTTTATGCTACCTGGACAGCTGCACAGTGTAGCAGCAATAGGTGTCCTATGGGACTAAAGCTAGGCAATAGCTGTATTAAAGATAACGTTTCAACTTGTAGGGCTGATACGTACTATACTGTTTGCACTGTATCTAGCGGCTGGGTAAAGATTTGGTAATCCTATAGTAAATACATAGCACTGCCCTACCATACGCGCACCCACAGTATGCTTTTCATGATAGCCTGGACAGATGCACATGTGAACTCATCCAAACATAAATGTGAGCACATGTTTGATAAATAAACACAAGCAAACCTTCCTTCCAGACCTGGGGCCACATCTAGTTTAAGTCACAAGTTAAAATAGTTCCAGTCTCAGGCTAATGAAAACCACTGCAGTGTGCGACACGTTGGATGACTGCTGTCCGGGAAGGCAAACAGCATGCAGGTCAAGGGCAGAAGTGCCTGCGTGTGAAGCTTGCACAGAACCTACCTTGTTGCAGCCCTAAGCCACTCATGAGCACTCAAATTCACAGAGCAGGAAAATGCGCACACTGTTATAAAAATAGCCATGCATGCATGTGTCGGCCAGAAATATCGGAATCACTGAGTATTAAGCTGGGGGCTCCATTGACCTGGGTAAACCAAGACATCACCCCCAGTTAGTCAGGAGATAACCTGTCAGAGCTCACTTCCTTTCGAACACAGACAGCTGCACTGAAATGTTCTGCACACACACTGGCTGCACCAGCTGGCATCTCTCAGGACGGACGATGTTCTGTAGGGCTATATGGCATCAAAGCTGGGTCATTCACTGAGTCTGGAACCCCCAGAGCTGCAAATAACCAAGGACTTTTTAAAAAAGGAACCAACCCCCGCAGGCTTTAGGTTCAAAGATTTGAGAGATCTTCAGACCCAGACACATGGCTGGGGTACAGTGCCAATTGCACGGTTTATTCCTCAGAAGATAGGGACAGGGGAAATGAGCCAGAATCCTGGGCTAATGTTTTCACCATTGGATTGCAGCCTTCGTCCGTTCCCCTCCAGAGCAGATGTTCCTGTAAGCAGCACACTGTAGAGTGTGATTGGGAAAGTTTGCATGAGCTGAATGGTTACAAGGGAAAGGGACACTGCCGACCTGTCTGAGCCAAAATGTGACTTGTATTTTGTACATTTGAACCGGGAGGGGGAAAATTCTACGTAGGCAGAATGTAGTAACCCACGGTTTGGGAATGGGGCCAGGATGCCAAAGCAAGACCCTTCCCCTTATCAAAAGCAAGGTGGGATTTCACTGACCATGGGTGGTCAAGAGGTCAGTTTTACATCTAATCTCATTCTCATTATACCAAGCTGGCTTTGCATGCCACGAGTTCCTGGTTCTCATGTTTGGAACTCCCAACAGCATCTCCATCTTCGGCAACGACCCGCGAGGAGATGTGTGAAGTGGGGAGGAGGTGAGTTCGTTTATTTGTGACTGATGGCGTGCAAGACCCATTGGTTCATCTAGTTTGTCCTCAGGTATGTGACAGGCATTCAAAAGACATCAGTGGCAGACTCCTGGATTGCTGTCAGTCCTGAATTAAGAAAGAAAATTCCCAAATTTCCTTTGGCAGGCTGCATCTATGATGACATAAGAAGCTCTAAGGCAACTGGCAGCATCTGGTAATACAATTTTACCCACTTGTTCTAAGACAAGTGTGTGTGTCTCAGGAGAGGGATTCTGGGTAGGGTCTACACCAGTCATCTGAAGGGACAAGACTACCTGATCTAGGGTTGTAATAACAATCATCATCTCTAGCTCTTAGAGAGCACATCGGTAGAGCTCACGGTGCTTTATAAAGAAGGTCAACGTCATCCTCCACCCCTTTCACAGATGGGAAACTGAGGCACAGAGAAAGAACCTGACTTTCCCGAGGTCACCCAGCATGTTGCAAAGAGCCGAATCTCCTGTGTGCCAGTCCACTGCTCTAGCCGCTAAGCCACACTGACCGCAAGAGCAACTACGTGTAGATGATTTCCCCATAGTTAAGAGCTGCAGTTGCCCTTCCCCTCCCTACCGCTTGCCATTTTCCTTCGCCACGTCTGGACGCGTCACCTTCCTTGGCCCGGCATATTGAGCTGGTACATCTGGTCCAAGATCCCGCTGGGGTTAGTAGCTTCCACCCCTTTCCTCACTGGGCTGGGCCAGCAGATAGAGATCTGCTTCTCTCCAAGAGCTCCAACCCCCCGCAAAGATTTACAAAAACAGCTGTGATAACAGAGCTCCAGAACCCCCCCGCGCCCCATCTGCTGGGAACCAGGGAGCACCTCTCACTCACCATCCCAACGTGACATTTGCAAGGGTTCTGGGTAAGGGGAAAACACAGAGATGGACAGATGACAGCACGGAGTGATTGCTCTTAAAACCTGCTTTCCAGTCGCTCCCGCGTAGCCAGGAAAGCTAGGTCTGGATCAGCAGCCAAAACAAGGGGAGCATTCCTTCCAAGAGAGCGCTGTTTGCTTTATCCGGCCCAGCCAATAACAAGAGAAGCCAGGCAGCTGGCAGACACACACATTCAAAGGAAAGCTTGCAAGCGCTGAGATGGAAGCGAGTCAGCCCCGCTTGCCTTGACCCAAGGCGCCGCGATGTGCTGGGAAGTTTGAGAGCTCCACCTTGTGGGATTTCCATGAGCACTGTCTAGCTTTCCATTGCAAGGAAAAGGAAGGGGCTGCCCAGTTAGGCCTGTATGCAGCGACGTTGTAGATGATGTTGCCTGTTGGCAAGGGCTGTGCATTTTGTTCTGCATGTCTGTCTTTGGAACCAGCCCTTACCTGACATTAGCAATGCATGCATGACATTGGCCTGGTACGACACAAAGGGGCCAAACTCAGATGTGGTATAAGCTGGTACAGCTGCAATGGTTTCAAGCGGGTTGTAATTGCTTTACACCAGATCTGAACTTGGTGTGAACACGAAAGGAAGAATCACAGCAGACTAGATCAGGGCATAGGACATATGACTTTCATTACCCTTATGGCATTATAGTCAACGCCATGGTTCAAGGTAGAGTGGGACTTTTATTATAAGCGCCTAGTTATCAGTTGTTTGTAACTTTCTAAAAAAAAGTAATTTAACGGCTGGCCTAGCACCAAAGATGATTGTTAATTTTTTTCAGACAGGTGAGGATTTACAAGAATGTTATTTTTCTTATTGTAAAAAAAATAAAGCCTTTTGTGCATGCACAAGAAGGAAACAATGATTGAACTTCATAACCTGAAATTTACCAACTTTGAGGACAAAGTTGGGAAATTGTCAAAAATAAATACAAAATACAAAACCAACAGATATTCACACTTGGGCAAAGTCAGTTTGGCACACAGGCAGCGGGAGATTTCCTCTGACTTCAAAGTTATGTTACTAGTCACAGGACTAGAGAGTAACACATACGGTTAAGGTTGTCCATAGTTACACTAGAATGAACTGAGTACACAGATTAAAACACAAATCTCCTCTTTTTCTTCTTCCCTTATAAAACAGGGAAATGAAGTACAAATCTGATATGAATGAAACATTAAGTTTACATTTTAGACACTCAAAATTCAGGCAATGCAAAAGCTAAGGAGCGTGGACCACCACTGTTACAGCAATTTTACGCTAACACAACTCCATGGATTTCAAGGTCCAAGAGTCTCAGGTATGATTTGAAATCAATTGAGTTAAACCAATAGCAAAGGATATGTGGACCCCTTAAGCTGATATAAACTTGGCTTATTTTGATTTAGCTTAAATCAGTTCTACATAGGAAAGTCACACTGGTTTAATGTGTCATTTTTAATCAATTTAGTTAAACCTGATACAAAAGGCTGTCTGGACACTTATTTTGGTTTAAAGCAGGCTGATTTCAGTTAGGAACAAATTTAAACTAAAGCAAAACAAACCACACACTTGAATAGAAGTAAGTGGCCCTCTGGGGTTTTGCACCAGTTAAAACATGATTTACGTTTACCCAGGACAACTTCTGTGCGTTGACAAGACTTTAGAGTCACCCTAACTGATACGCAAGTGGAGGGTCTGGCCTAGAATGTGTAAGCCATTCTAGCTCAGTTGAAGTAAATGAAGCTGTGACAATTCTGATCCATCTAGGATCAATCCAGTACTTCATATATGGGGCCAAATTCTGTCCCAGCAACACTGATGTAAATCTGGAGTAAACCTCACTCATATCATGCTCACTGGAGGGGAGGGAAACACGAATGGTCCTTAAAGGAACAATGAATAAGCATCAAATCTATGGTCGGTTTTGATCAAGGCCCAGGTGCAGCAGGATGAAGAAGCTATGGCCTCTGCTGGCAGAGCAGTGGTGCAGGAGCACCATCTGTCAGGTAACTAGAACATGAAGCAAAGCAGCCACCTTGATCAAATCCCAGAAGATCCAGCAGAGCAATAAGGGAGCGAAGGCGACATACACAGACAGGCCAGCCATGCCGGGCGAACCGAACTGTCGCTCAGGACCTGTGGAGCCACAAGGTGTCAGTAGACAGTGAGGAATGTGCCTCTGGCTTCTGCAGCGAGAGAGCAGGCACCGAAAGACCCATCCTCAGGCGGGCACCGGCCGTACGGCTGCGTTACCTGCAGCGGTGTTCAAGGCCGGGTCCTGAAAACTGTTTCCGGCCGTGACAAATATCCCCAGGAGACAGATCTCCAGCAGGCCAAAGAGCTGCACTGCAGGACAGGGCTTACCATTTGCAGGGCTGTAACGATGGGGCCTTGAGAAGCAGGGTGCTTGACATCACGTCTGATAGCCAGGAGGGCAAGGAGCACGGCAATAGATTTCTCCCACCTCTGGCACTAGGTCCAGAGGCAGGCAAAGCCGTGCCACGTTGTGCAGCTGCTAGTTTCCCAGAAGCCCCCGGGCTTGTTCTGTGCCTAAAACCCAGTATGTGCTGGGCCAGAATGAGATCCAGTCCAGATGCTTTTAGTCTCGGGAACTGCACCCAGGCTGTACAGAGACTCAGCCAGCTCCAGCTTCTTCTCTTCAGTTTACACAGACTGGGGGAGTTCCAGCCTTGTCTGGCTCCAGCGTCGGCTCTGTTATACAAACAGGGACCTTAGACGAGGAGAGGACTTGTGGAGGCCACAGTGGACAAGTGATTGATACTGATTGATTTTGCCCAAAATGAGGGGCTGTCCCTCCTAAACAGGGACATTTGCCTGAATGCTTTCCCCTTCCCTGGATCCCAAGGACCAAAATCTCCAGGCTAACACAGTAGAGTCCAGCCCAGGACTTTGGGGCCAGCTGGATCATTGACAGATTTGGCTGACACATTGTGCTCTCTTGCTTCTCCAAGGGGTGTTGGGCCCATTCTCATAATGAGCAGCCTCCTTTCTGTTCCTTTCTCCATAAAAGTTTCTGTACCATGGGTTTCTTCATGGCCAGAATTGCAGAGCACTGGGGAAGACGCAATGTTTTCACAAAGAAAACAAACCCATGGTTTACAAAAAAAAAAAGGAAGGAAGAAAAAGATATAATATAAACAAAAGAAGCCTCAAAAACTATTCGGCTAAGGAATCAAACCAAGGCTGTAAAAGGAAAATGTATCCAGCAGCAGTATGAAGGTGTTCCAGGGCTTACCTGATTGAACAGGGCAGAGAAAAGCAGCTGCGGAGAGGCTTAAGTGAGAGGAAGATCTGAGAGGCTGGAGGAAACAGCTGGAGCCCAGCTTCTGGGGAAGGCTTCAGAAAGGAGCAGCCCGACCCCCCAGAGAGCACAGGCCCATGAAGAGGAGCCGGCCTGACTCCCTGACTCTAAGGGGGCGCGAGTAAGGAGCAGCCAGGAGGGCTGAAATCCTGTGTTTAGCTGGGGACAACTGAAGCCAGAGCTCGGAGAAGGACTACGTTTGAAGCAGTGAAAGAGACAGAGCTCAGAAAGGTGGGGCTGTGCCCAGGGGCAGATAGAGGGTAGGAGACTGTGTTTGAAGCTCTTGTTTGCTAATAAACTAGTCCCCAAGAAGGGATGGATTTCAGGTCTCTGTGGATTTACGGAGGAGGTCCTAGCGGAAGGGAAACTGAGGTGATTGCTGCAAAAACACACAGGGCCAGAAGGGGGCACTGCAGAGTGGCGGCACCATGTTTGCCGAAGGTGATGAGGGGACTTGAGCTAGGGAGCTGGGCCAATAGTTTGTTTTAAATATTCACTATTTATTTTTACTGCAGCACCACCTAGGATCCCTGGCCACGTCCAGACCCCTCTTGTGCCAGACTCCCTACAGGCGCAGAACGAAGGGTTGATTCCAGCCCCCAATGGTGTGCACTCCTTCCTATGTATGTTTCTAACGGCATGTTGCATTTTACGTAGCACCGTGGCACCTAAGGATCTCAAAGAGCTGTGCATGCAGCCCTTCCCATACTTCCTCTGTTACATGTGACCCAGCTGGTTGGCGATATTGGGCAGATACTGACCCCACTACCTGTGGGTCCAGATACCTAGCTCTCATGTAACACAATGTATGCAGCGCAGGTTAATTTTAGAATGAAATGCTGTATTTATACACTATCATGCCTTTCATCCTAGGGCCAAACGTTAATTAATCCGCACCACTGCCCTGTGAGGTAGGTAATTATTTAACTCCATTTCACAGATAGGGAAATTGACCCCCAAAGAGGCAAAGTGACTTCTCCATTGCAAAGGCTACTGCAAAGTCAATGGAGGTTGCTCAGATTAATACGAGTGTATCTGAGTGTCAGATTTGGCCTAGACCTTCCATGACTCTTGGGAAGGTTTAGATGACATTATCTATGTGCATTTTGCACGTGTTTTCTTAATTGCACAGTCTCTGTAATTGATGTTTCAGTTGGACTCTGCAGAGTTCATGGGTCTCTTATTTCTTGTCTAGCCTTTCCCAACAGATAATCGAAGAGACGGGATAATGGGACAGGCTAATTTGGCAATTGACTGATCTTAGATTGCTAGCGGTAAATATACCCAATGGCCTGTGAAGGGATGTTAGATGAGGTGGGTTCTGAGTTACAGAGAATTCTTTCTTGGGTGTCTGGCTGGTGAGTCTTGCCACATGCTCAGGGTTTAACTGATCACCATATTTGGGGTTGGGAAGGAATTTTTCCCCAGGACAGATCAGCAAAGGCCCTGTGGGTTTTTCGCCTCCCTCCATAGCATAGGGCACGGGTCACTTGCTGGTGGATTCTCTGCACCTTGAAGTCTTTAAATCATTATTTGAGGACTTCAATAACTCAGTCTTAGGTCAGGGGTCTATTACAGGAGCGGGAGGGTGAAGTTCTGTGGCTGCCTTTTGCAGGACGTCAGACCAGATGATCATAATGGTTCCTTCTGACCTTATAGTCTATGAATCTATGAACTTTTTTTGTGCCTGAATTTTAGATTCTGTTCTGCTCATGCCTACAGGAATGGAATTCTCCTTCCAACAGCTAAACACGTCTCGAGATTTAACTTTCAAAACGATGGACATTGTGTGCGACCTACACTAGTAGAGTATGGCGTTTTGTCCCCCTCTAGTGGCTGGGACACATAAGAGCCTTATGAGGGCACGTTGCTCCTGGCTAATGGACTTATATCCAGATTCTCAAAGGTATTTAGACATCTAACTCCTATTGAAATCAATGGAAGCTAGGAGCCTTTGTGGGTCTTGGCCCTAGTGTTTTAGCTCAAGTGGTAGAGGCTCATGCTTTTAGCGTTAAAGGGTCAGGTTGGCTGGCAGCCCAAGTGAAGTCACTTACAGTGACCCCTTGTTCTGTTCTGAAATGGGCAACTTCTTTTCTCTTACACCCTGCTCAGAGCATGGACCGGGCAGGGTTTTTTAAATTAGCAATGTTCTTTTGCATCCCTTCCCAGCTCCGTCTGTGGACCTATACTTGACTGCTTGGCATTTGTAGCAGGACGACACCCTACAATGATCACAGGGTAATTTGGAACATTTTGGCTCTCCACCTCTCTTGGGGTAAAGGGCCTGCTTCAGTGCATTGACCATTGTGTAGGGCCTGGAAGGCACAGATTTGCTCAAGCCTGTGTTAGCCAACCTCAGCATCCTGCCTCAAAGCGGGCCTCCCAAAACAGCTGGTACAAATAGAGTACAAAGAGCATAATGGAACATTGCTTCCCAAAGAGCGAACAATACAGTCAAGGGGGAAAGAAAGAGGAGAACCTGCATTCCTCCCCCTAGCTGCTTTTCTGCCTGATCCACAGACAGCTTCTGTGTCTGACATTCCACAATTGGCTCACGGGCAAGAGTAAGACAGCTGGACCCGCACCATGCCCCAGGCACAGCTCGTCCCTGCTGTTGCATGTTGCCAACTACTCATTTCCCACAGAATAAAACATTTGCAGGTGCAACCCCCATCTCCGGTGCCTGCGGTGGGAGCAGGAGCAGCCATTGGACCATCTCTTGGATATCGGACCTCATGGCTGCTCCTCCCACTCAGCCGCTCCTCAGCTTTTCAGGCCTATGGTATCTGCACACGCATGAGTTGCCGTGGCTTCCTTCCTTCATTCTAGCACCAAGCCCATTAAAAGCCCCTTCGCAAACAGCAGGGGCGTTTGCTATGTCGTGGCCATGATCCCTTGCAAAGGGAAACACGAGCCCTGCTCACTCAGCCTGTGCAATGTCTGCTCCAGTTTGAAAAGCGACATGGGCTGGACCCTGGAATAGTACAGCAAAGCAGACTCCGGGGTGCACATCTCAGGACCCCGAAGGCCTTGCCGGGTGATACCTAGTTCACAGTACTGCTCGAATCTGAGCTCTAAGCCCAGGTTATTCTCATGGCTGCCCTGAGTCCTTTTCAGTGCCGTTTGCAAGCAAGAACTGTGGCTGGCTCTCTTGCTTTTCACCTCTGGCTGTACCTTTAACGTGTGTGGGCAAAAGCCGGCTGCTCAGTGCCATTCAGTTGCAGGCAAAGGAGATGGTGCCCGTTCCATCTGGGAGGGAAGGAGCAGATGAACTGCAGGATAAGGCCCACGAGTGGGTGTTGGAGGCTGGGTGGGACACAGCTCTCTGGCCCAGCCCCCTTCTAATAAATATTCATAAATGGAAAATCTGGGTGGAGCCAACGGTCCAGTAAGAAATCAATTCTAACAGGTGAGCAAGGGAGCAACAGATGGGGGGACAAAGGGGCGTGAGTCATTTCTGCTTCGAAAAGCTCATTCACAGGGAGCACCAAGTCTGGCCAGCAACGGCGAGGCTGCAAACGGTGACTCTTCTTAGCGTATGCGCAACATGCCTCAGGTGGCACGTGACCAGGATTCATCACCGAATTTGGTTCGCTGGTTGGATCGCTAGCTCCCCCGCCTTGGGCCGGATACGGACAGGGAGTGTCGTGAACGCTGAGCCATGCCCCCCGAAAGATGGCTGCAAGGCGGAATAAAACATCCTGGGTGTCTCTTCAGAAAATGCCTGCGCTAGTGTTTTTGCAATGGAACAGCAAATATTCTTAGCTTTTAATATGTGTACAGGGCCACTGTAAATATATCACACAGACAGACAGACAGACAGAGCCCTCCCCGTTACCTGACTAGTTTCCTCTTGTTTATTTACTTATCCTGTCGCACATATTCTCCCTCTCTGGTATTTCTCATGAACTCATTTCACTTAATCAGTTTAACTCCTGCCTGGTGCAACTCCCTTCACTCCTGGCTCTTTACCTTAAGCTTTTGGGAAGTGCCCGGTTCAAGCCCTTATAGCAGCCATCGCCTGCAACTCTTGGAACCTCAAGGGCTGTTCCTGCTCACACGTCCGGCCTTTCCTTCCTTTAACTCAACTCTCTCGCTCTCTCTTTCTCTTTGCCGTCCTTTCTTTCTTTCTTAGACTCTTCAACCTTCCTTCTCAGTAGTGGACGAACCCGTTGCGTTGCATGGGGCTGACGTTAACAATCAAAGGCTGGAACTCAAGAAGCCCTGTTGGGGGTGGGGAAGGGGAGATGGAGGGAGTGCAGAAAGGCGGCCGGCTAGCCGTGCGGGCTCCAGCCCCTCTCATGTAAAGTGGAGGACTTTTTTTCCTCACAATTCCTCAGATTTGGGAGGCCTGACCCCCTGCCGGATTCACAGACTGCTGCCCCACTCAAGCCTTCGGGTTGGGGGGAGATGGGGCTGTTTCCCAGGATGCACTGCCAGGGGAATCTGCTGGCCTTTTCCAGCCCCCTTGTGTGGGTTTTTGGGGAGGGTGTGTGTGTGTGTGTTGGGGGAAGGAGGAAGGGTGGGGGAAATCAGGCCCCTTGTTTCTGGCTCTTGATCCAAGTAACCGACCAGAGCCCTGCCCACGAGTGTGCTCACGACCAAGCCAAAATGGAAAC
>ML675615.1:27534236-27642060 GCA_007922155.1 Mesoclemmys tuberculata | reverse complement strand
GAAACACTGTGTGCAACTTCAGCTGTATCTTCCCTGTCACGCCTGTGAACATCGCTCCACACACGGCTGCCCTGTAGGTGACCGGGACACTAGATCTCCCGCCTCTTGGCTATTTTTGAGTTCAGCTGCGTGTTCATTGCAGTGTTGATTCCCACTTCCCTTCCAGTTCTCCCCGAGCCCCTTTGTATTTCAGCCATCGGCCCTGTCTGGACAAGCTCCCTTCATGCTGGGGCTTTCTGCGTCCTCTCTCGGCCTCCGGCTGGCAGGTTCTCTAATGTCTGGGGGGAAGTGTGCCTTGGAGACCGTAAATGCAGCTTTAAAGGACCTCAGATTCTCAATCAAAGTCCGTGCACGTGCGAGCTCCTGTGCGTCAGGTATGGGATGAGCGCTTTCATCCAGGTGGCTTCAGTGCGATCCTGATTTGCCAGGCTGCACTTTGAGAAAAGAGGCAGCTGGATTTGTGGCAGGGAAATTACAGAGATCAGAGATGGGCTGACACCAGAACCATTTATTCACCGTGGAACCTAGATCCAAAGCACACCCCAGTTCGGATTTGGCAAAACACTAATCTGACTGAGGGGGACTTGCAAAAATCAAAATCTCCCTCTGGTTTTGGCTCATTTCCAGTTTCTTGACCTGATTCTCCTGACCTCAGGGAAGAAAGCTGCCCAGGCACAGGAAATGTTTGCATTGTCCAGCATCCTCTTGCCTCCATTTACCTTCCCATCCAGCCACGGAGACAAGCAGCCAAAATTAACACGGAGAAGGGGCAAAGCAGAGTCTCTAAAATATCAGCCTCTTGGCGTTCTTGGGAAATCTTCCATAGCAATAATCAGCACAGATGTCCTCAGCAGGGCTGAGCTGAATGTAGGAGCGAGTGCCGTGTTACTGGGGGAGCTCCAATAAATGACATCATGCTGGTCAGGAAGCCAGAAAGCTGCGTGTTTCCTTGTCCGAGCATAGAACTCACAGGCCTGTCTTGCTGCAATGACAGCTCCATCCATTCCAGGGGACCACACGGGAGCTGCTCAGCTTTTAGGCACTTTTACGTTCCCCATTACCATAGTATCTGCCTCATGATCTTTAATGGATCTAGCCTCATGCATCCATGTCAGACAGGGCAATGCTATAGTACCCACAGGACAGATGGGAAACTGAAGCACAGAGAGACTAAGCGACTTGCCCAAGGACACGTAAGAAATCTGTAACAGAGCATGGGACTGAACCCACGTCTCCCAAATCCTATGCTGGTTCCCTAATCACCTAGCCCACCTTCTTCAAGCTGCAATGCCGCTGCAGTTCTGCCCCAGCAGCTCTGCAGCCTTTGCCATCTCTAGGTTTGATTTCTTGATAAATGGGATCAGGAACTTTCTTGTGTATTTTCATTTTTTAAGTGACTGCCACTGGCACGGCCGTTCTTCTGCCAAGCTTGCGAAGCCGCTGCCTTCACGACAAGGATGCCGCTTGACAACATGGTGTTAGCACAAAAGCAACTGTTCTGCAGCGCCCTGGCCTGACTCGATACGTGCCTGAGCAGTGAAGAAATCGAGGTCGGCATTTCTCTTTTCATAACTTGCATTCCCTTGTCAGCAGCTTGGGTGAGGCCCTCTGGCCTGTGCCAAGCAGGAGATAAGGCTGGACGACCGTGACGATCCCTTCTGGCCTTCAAAATCTACAGACAAGCACTGCTGCTTCTTGCCCGGCCAACAGCACCACAAAGATGAAGCCTTGGTGGGTACTAACGTCTCTCGTTAGTTCTTCCAGTGATGCCAATATCCTCCACTCCGTCCTTTGGGAGGGAGCCAGCAATGCAACATCTGCTTCTTCACGTCAGTACACACTCCCATCCCCTTTTCATTCTTCACCATATAAAAAGCCAACCTTCGTGCTGTGACCACACGAGGCCTCGCTGTCGCATGGGCCTGGCCTACCAAACCAGCTGTTTCAGGGTGGCATGAAATTTAGAAACCACTGAGGCCAGGGCTTGACGTGGCTGTTCAGCCTCCGTCTCATTCCAGCCGTGTCTCCTGCCGCTTGGGCTAGTGTCTCAGCCATCTGCTTTGCTGCTGCTTTGTCACCTGTCCCACCCTTCGAAGCCCCACGCACCCGTTAGCCAAAGGACCCTGCTGAAGGAATGGGGTCAGAGCACGCTGGCGGGGTCACGTGCAGGCTAGAGAAGAACAGGGGTGTCTCCTACGTTTCCATGTAGGCCGCTTTACTACTAGGAGGGGCTGAGCAGGCGGGAGCTTTGTGGGGACAATTCATTCCTCAAATTCACTCCCAGATCTGTTGCCAGACCAGGACATTCTTGGCTGCGATAGGTAACGGTGGCGGCAGACACACAGGTTTGGGCTTGTTCTCATTGTCTAGTTATGGGTCCATTCCACTGCACCCTTCCATTTCCTTGGTCATCCTCCTGAATAGGTTTCTTCCTCTTCCCTCTGCTTCTTTGCCATCTTTTCTTCTTCACTCCACCCTTTTCCTTTCTCCTCCCACTTTTCCATGTCCCTAACTCTCCCATCTCGACTCGGGTCTGCGGTCTCCATCTTTGCACCTCTTCCCTTTGCTTCCCCCGCCCCTTATCCCCACCCTCCAATTTTTACCCCCTTTCTGCTACCTCCTTCTGCTTCACTTCTCTGCCCCCTTCGTACAGCTTCCACCTCTGATTCCATTTCTCCCCTTCCCCCAGCTTTGTTTCTTTGCAGCTGTGCAGCGTGTTAGACCCTGCCTGTTTCTTCAGCTGCAGAATGGGGTAACACCACCCACTTCACAGGGGTGCGGCTTCATTCGTTTATAATTATCAAGTGCTTTGAGATCCTTGCACGAAATGCACTTTATAAATGGAAAGTAACATATCATCTCTCCTCGAGCCCTTTCTTTAGCTGGAGGCCTAAAACAATTTACATCTAGAGCTGTGTGGCATGATCTTTTTGTTCCTATGCAGATTTGTTCACTCATTCTTGACACCACATTATCCACAAATTGCCAACTGCTTAAAAATTTTTAAGACTTGTGTCAAACTGAGACCAATAACGTCCAGAGTTTTAATATTACCTCAAAGACATTAAACGTCCACCAAAAGCCTCGACAAACCAGAACATGGGCACAACAGCTCTCTGGGGATGTAATTCTCTATTTGTGTATTGGGATGTGTCTCCACAGCGGCAGCCTTTTCCCTGTACATGGGTTTGTCTCTGAAAACGTGTTTATAAGAGCAGATAATCACACACTGTTTGATGTGTTTCCATATCATTACTTGTGCATGATATCATGAACATGTCCTTGGTTGTGTTTATATTGTGTCACAAAGGTGTCTTTATGCACCTATAGATAACTGCATAAACCTATATTTATTTCTCCATGAGCATTATATAAAGCCAGCTTGACACATACCTATTGTATACACAAATCCACACACACACACACACACACACACACACACACTACTGACCTTTCTTCTAACACCAGTGTCATCCCTCTGCTGGGCGGTAACAGATGTCAGTGTCCTAGTGGAGGAGAAATCATGGTGCAGAGTCTAAGACTGGCTTTGTTACATACACTATCCCCGTCTTGAAATGAGATGGTCGAACAGCATGCAGGGCAATGCCTTCTTCCAGGAGTCTCAGCCCAATTCCACTGTCCAGTTCCCAGGGAATCACTCTGTCTCACGAATTGACTCCAATTGAAGCCAAAAGCAGAGAGCAAACTCTCCTGCTTCTCCCTCTCTCCTGAATCAGGCGCTGCATCAAAACCTTACATAACCCTAAACTAACAACTACACAGCATGTCTTCCTAAGAGTCAAAACTTGCTCGCACACTAAGAACAAGAATGTAGATGTCTGTGTGTAATAGTGCCACCTGGTGGTGCTCTGCCATAACAATATTTTTATGTATCAGATGCATAAATATGCATGAGAAACAAGCCATTTTATGTATGAACATTTGAGTAAACATGTTTGAGTACGTACTCGCACGTTGGTGCTCATGGGATTTTTGGCAGTCACACTGACATGTTTACATGCCCACCATCTAGCCATATTTCAAATGACATGAATATGCCTAGGCCTGCTACTGTGCATGTACTGTATTATGTTGTTCTTTGTGCAATCTCTGCGCATTTGGTTGTTGTTTACATGTTCTCTACAAGCCTGCTGTGGTTTCTGTGGTGAATAAGAAAAGAAATACCTTGGAATTTACAAACACAAAGGTAATACAGAGGGCCCTTTCCCTGCTGCTGGCAATTAGCTACGAGGCTTTTTTCCTCTCCTGAACGACCTTGGGCATTTCGAGGATGGAGATACATTCGATCCATCGGTGGTCGCTAGAATGTAGATATTCTCCCATTCTGCCCAAAAAATAAAAAGGAACCAGAATTCCAAAACCTTGGATCCGCAGCTGCATAGCAAACATTTCAGCTCTGTGCTTTGGGACCCGTGTATGTGTGTTTGCATGTGCGTGTGCTTGTGTCCGACAGAAAAATAACAAGTTGAGCCAAAATCTGAGCCTTTACCCCCCTGTTGTGTGATTTAACTAACCAGCACGGTAACTGTTACCTTTCTGTGCTGTCTTTGCGGCCCACTTTTGGCCACTGTGTCACTCCATTCAGAATGCAGGCACTGTCTCGATGAACATGTGTTTATTTAGGAGCTGAGGCCTGATTCTCGCTTTGGCCTGTCCTTGCGGTCGTGATGATGGGAGGAAGTGGCTTCAAGCCACCTTTGTGCTCCCTGTATTCTGGAGCCATGCCACTAATGTGAAGTAGAGAAGTCTCAAGGCTGCTCTAATTGTGCTTCCCACAATTCCTTATGCAGTCTTGGGAAGCAGCTAGTAGCCAGCTCCGTGCACTTTGGCCAGGCTCCTTAGTCTCCCCCATACTGAGAACTGGGCCCTTACACCAGGTCTATATTGGCAACAGAGTCCCTCTGTGAAGTGGATAATCTCGGGAGGCCATTTCCATCCACCCTAAGGCCCTTTGATGTTGTCATAGTGGTTTAAAGGGCCCTTAGCATAACTGAGATTCGGGCCCCTGATGTGTAATTGCATTCCAAAATATATTCCATGCTTGCAGCTCGTCCTGTGCTGCGGGATTTCTTTCACAGTCGGGGAAAGCACATAGATCCTCGAAGGTTCAAGAAGCCATGCTGGTCTGTCTGAGTGACGCACTCATTTAAAGCACACTAGGACCATTTGGAGAGAAACGCTTCAGATTTTTATAGCTTCATAAGAAGTCTCCTTAGTCAGTGGTAGGGTTTATCCTGTACCTACATGTTACTGTGTATAAGGCATACAAGAAAAATGTCTAACTCTTATTATATTTAGGCCTATCTGTCAGATGGAATTTCTATCATAAAACTGCGCTCCCTCCTAATCCCTTTATAATGTAGCCCATTAACATGTAGCTTTGTTTTTGCAGAAGAAAATCCTTAGAACTGCTGACAGCTTGCAAAGTTATGCCTCATACTTTCCTACTCCATCAAGGACCCTGTACATCAGGGGTTCCCGGCCTTTTTGGCTCAAGGGCCACGGATATAATTTTTACAACCCTGAAGGGCCACCACTCTCCCACCAGCAGCCCTCCTGCCCCTTCCCCCACTGCAGCCCGAGGGAAGGAATTCAGCAAGGAGGATCTCTTGTCCCCCTGGCTGCAGCAGGGAAACCATGCGTTCCACCTGGGCCCCTAGGCAACGGCTCCCTTCTGCAACCAGGGGGATGAGAGCCATGGGCTACTCTAAAAGACCCCGCAGCCACTTTTGGCCTGCAGGCCATAGGTTGGGAACCACTGCTATACATTGTTAAAATGGTTACTTTATTGTACACCTCAGTGGGGCTGCTGGATGAGCATACGGCAGCTTCTAAAATAGATCCTATTGCTTATTTATGGAGTAATAAGGTCTGTGTGACCACTGTGAATAGGTCATCCCCGGACCCATGCAGGAAGCCAGACAAAAATGATATATTATGGAGAAAAACATGGGACTTGCTATGGAAGATCTATGGGATGAGTTAATGAAAGGCGGGGTATTTTAGGGTCTGGTGGAAACAAACTGGCCCTCAGCATATCATAGAGAAGCCTAAGGGTTGCTCTAATTCATGCTGACAAGACTGATCCCCTAAGGACCATTGGACCAGCTGGGGATTGCCTGAGTGCAGCATGCTACAGGCATGGCCCCTCCTGCCTCATGTCCACCCCCAAGTGCTCCCTACATTGGAGTCAGGAGGAAGAGGGAGCAGGTAATATAGAGGCATCTACCCCAGCTTTAGTCCAGCCAGGACTTCCCCTGCATTAAGGGAATCTCCTGTTGCCCCGCAAGGGCAGGTCTCTGTCCCATTTTCGCCAGCAGAGCGCCCAGAATCTGTCCCTTGATGTCTAGAAGCTAAGAACATGAACTAGAAATGAAGACTTCTGCTCACAGTAACGCCTACCCTGGGGGCGTCACGCCGAACTGGCTGGAGTGGGATTATCTCAGGCAGTCAAAGCGGAGTGCTGCAGTAGAGTGACTGACGCACACACCTACAGTTACTTTCTCAGTTGCACCATGCTCCGCACACTGCTTGTGTCCGATTGGCACCACGACAGTTTGATTGTTTCACAGCCATAGCTGTACAGTAAGTGAATCTCCGCGTCTGCTTTAGCAGACACCTGTTATCGGATAACAGATACCTCCAGAGGTACCCGTACGGCTCCCGTCAAAGGCCAGTCAGAATGCAAGGCTCTCTATAATCACTCAATGGTTATTTCTCAGTCACTGGACTATGAATATTCAGATTCCTGCACTCTGATTGGCTACAGGACTCAGACCACCCAGGGTGTTTGTGCACAACAAGACCATCACCTCGGCTGAAGCAGAAACCACTCCACTATGGACGTGGAAGAAAGAAGGGCTCACATAAGGGAAGTGGTACCTAGACGTTGTGCTGTCTCTCTGCGCGGGTGAATCTCATCCCAAGGGGTGCCATCAACAGAGCAGAGGACAGTCCTTGCCTTGTCTCACTGCTCACACAGACGGTCCCAACCTTTAGTCTCTTTGCAGAACCAATTTGCTTTGCATTTTTTTTAAATTATACAGTTGCAAGGAAATGGCATCCCAAGGCATCATGCGATATCCCCTCACAAGGCCAGCTAACCTCCTCAACCAGCCAATCATGGTTGCTTAGCAGTAACACTAAGCGGTAACACTTAGCGGTAACCCCTGCCCAGAACCTCATGGAACCCTACACGCTAACTCCCTGGGAAGAAGTGCCCTGATTTATAAAAGCCTGTATTAAATCTGTTATTAATAAATCTACATGCATGGACAGAACAGGATAGTTATTACGTTGTTATTTCTATTATGGCTATTCTTACTGATTTGCACGGAGGTAGTGCCTGTCTACACGGCATTTTGGACCAAGCGAGAGCGAGCCCCCCAGCCCGGGTTGACAGATGTGGGCTACCAGGTTTCTCTAAAAATAGCTGTGTAGATGGCAGCTCGGACTGGATCTCAGGGTCTGAAGCCTGGGGAGAGGATGGGCTTCTGCTCCACCAGAGACAAGGAGTGGAAGTAATTTGTATGGGGCAGGGAATGCATGAGGACTTTATCCCTGCTGAATCAGGGGGCCTATATACACCTCAGCGTACAGGCCTTGTCCTTTGAAACTTAGGCTCTGCCCTCGAAAGCCCAGAGTGCCAGCAAGATCTTTCCTCTTCAGATTCAGAAACTCTGCAATTGTTCCCACCAGGCCCAGGGTTTTCCTGGCACATGCACCGGAGCAGGCCCGAGGTGGAATGTGACCCTGAATTCGTTAAAACACAGAGAAGGGGAAACTGGGGCCCTGGCTATTGTACAGCCTTCCTTGGACAAGTCTTTAGACATCTGAGAAACAAGGCGTGGCACTCTGGGTGACATCCATGTGTGGCATCTGGGTGGCCACCAAGGCGATGCACTCTCCTCACCCCACTCCTGTTTCCTGCCCTTTCCCGCTTCCCCGGACGAGTCCTGCTTTGTCCTGAGGTTTGCTCTGCCTGTCTTGTTTTGCAAGTGTTAATTTTGTATGTGGTAAGGGCAGAGCTGTAGCAACACGCCCAGGCTCCAGCAAGAAACGGAAAGCCAGACCGTGCAGCAAAGCCGCAGCCGCCACACAGAACGCCAGGACTTTCACTCACTCCATTGAGCTCGCATCTTGGTCTTTTAGGTCAGTTTAGTGAATCGGTAGCACTCGTGAAGAGGGGGGACGGATAGCCCTGACTCAAAGCAGACAAGTGGAATATCGGCTCCCCAAACACAGCTCCGGTGGTGCGCCCAGATTCTAACTGGTCACCCCTTGTGCTATTGCAGCCTGGGGCTATCTCTGACTTTGCTTTGGTTAGCCCAACACACTGCAACGTGGCACCTAAGGATTCCCCCCCCAGATGAACTGCAAATCTCTGCCTTAACCCTGCAGATATCTCAGACCCAGGCGTGCATCTTCACCTCTTAAGAAAGCCCTTTCGCACTAATGAGCCCAATTATCAAAGGTAGAGGACACAGCTTGGCATTTGGGTATCTAAAATGGCCAAAGTGTTGATTGTGTGGTCCACGGAGAGACTGCAGGATTGTACTGAGGTGCTCACATTTGGATATTTGAGTCTCTGAGTCATTTCAAACACGATGTCAGTGGATACAAATCAGAAACGCTGGGACCTGCCGGCGTTAGAGAATTCGCTACTGCAGTGTTGTGGCTGGGATCCTAGTTTTGTGTGTGTGTTTCATAATGTAGGGATACGTGCACCTGGTTTCTTTCCGTTGAGTGCGACTGCATTCTTACTACAGGGCTGCCAGTCCTGCTCTTTGAGTCTCACCTGCACGGTTCACGTGAGGACACCAATCCAAGATGGAAAGAGACGCATGCAGTGCACATGGCAAAAAGTCAGTGAGACTGCGTCACCTCTCACGACCGGGGAGAGGGGAGAGAGGGGAACAAAAGGTACCAGCAGCTTGTTCTTCATGGGATCTGCTAAATCAAACTTTTATTAACACACAGCAGAAAAATGAGGACATGCCAAATGTCGGTTCCATGTTGTAGCTGTGCTGGTCCCAGAATTTCAGAGAGAAGGTGGGTGAGGTAATATCTTTTAGAAGTTGGTCCAATAAAAGATATTACCTCACCCACCTTGTCTCTCTAATGTTGGTTCCTGCAGCTGCCTTTCCCTGCCGCCAGCTCCAACCTAAATTATCCTCCAGACTTAACGGCACCCTAGCAAGGCTGCTGCACTTACAAACCAGCCTCCTTGACATTTGCCCCGTAAGAATGCAGTAGTGTTCTGTCTTTGCCTTAAAGCTCCAACAAGGGATCTAAGCCCTACAATGTGTCCTTATAATGGAGGTTCAGAAAGGAGGCTCCCATTCCCATGTCGGGGCCCACGTGCAGCAAATTACAACCACCCCATATTAGAGAACGCAGCTGACAAAAGCTGGCTTAGGCTGGACCCCTCACCCCGAGGATACATGGAAGGCCACCCGCCCATCCAACTTATTAAGGAGCAGTCCGACTAGGTAGATTAGACCATGCCACAAGGCCCTGAGATCAGAAAACTCCAGTTTTGTCGGACGAGCAAAGGAGCTGAGTTCTAAAGCTGACCTCCTCTGAAAACGTCATGCCTCCAGCTGTGGCGTCCAGTCCCGGGGTGGTGCACCAAGAGCTGACCTCTCACGGGTAGCCAGGGTCCAAATGGAGCTTTACAGAGCAAAATCGATACCTCAGGAGCAAACTAATGGCCAGTGTGTCTAGTGAGCACAGATGTTCTGTGCTCCATACACAGGGGGCTGAGGGTGCCAAGGGATCTCCAGGAGGTAGCCTCCTGGAGAGCGTTACTGTTTGTTTTAAATAAACCAGCAAATGCCTGGATTGCTGAACCAATTCCTTAGCACCATGGGAAGGGCCTCTTTCATCACTCTCATGCCCCCAGTCATTGTGGATGTGGCTTTCCACCCCAGCACAGATTCTCCGCCAGCATCCAATTCCTCTTCTTCTCACCCCCTGCACCCACCCTGCTTGCATCAGGCAGGAACAGTTGAGCCACTCCTGAGTGATTCATTCCCCACTGGGCAGAAATGCTTTCTTGGGTACATACAGCTGGGCATAGGAAAGAGTCGGAAGGCCTGTGATCTGGGATGATTCACTGAGCCCTAGGAGAGCGCCTGCATGTAGGGACACAGCTCTGAGAGGTCATGGCAAGGTTAATATTGCAACCAAAAGAGGCATGATTCACAACCAGTGGTAAAGCAGGAGGATCGGGAACACTGCTCTTCACAAAGACGGAGAATGCAACCGATCTGCAAGGACAGAAAGCAGAGACGTGAGACGTGAAAGGACCTGGGATTGACTCAGGGTGAACAGGAAAGCAAACATCTCATGCTGAACAGTAAGGACTCTATAACACTTCTGCCTACGGGACTCCATTCTGAAACGCTGCTGTAACTCCCTCCCCCGCCAATCAGTTTGTGCTCTTCTGATTTGTGTGTCTGCGCTCTGCTGCCCGCTCCAGGATGGGATCGGAGCTGATTAGCTGTGTGTCATATGCCCTCCAGTGCTCAGACCTAATCGAGATTCTTCTTTCATTCAAACAGCAGACAGCTGTGCCTTAGGGAGCAGGAGGGTGTGGGTTCTATCCAAGTGATCATGGGCTGCAGCAAAGTGAAGTGCCAATGGAGTCGTTAAAATATTTTGAGTACAACAAAAGGCTAGCGACGGTGGTACAGGCTGTTCGCTAGCCCCCCTTTGCAGTTAAGGTTGGAGGAGCTAGCTCAGATGACGGGCCAGACCCAGAGGCTGATCTGTGCAAGGAACTCCTTAGTGGATGGATGGCTTCAAGCCAGCACCACCTACGGCACCAGACACCCAAGAGAGAGTGGGTGTACGGTGCACTCAGTTGGATGGTGGGGGTGTATTAATTTGGATGGAATATATGAGTAAAGGGGCTAACGTAACCTAGTCATCATCCAACATTAAACAGTGTTAAACAAGTCCCAGGATTTGGTATACACAGACCTCAGCCTGCTTGGTACCATGGCAAACACACCATTAAAAATCCTTTTCACTTTATTAAAGATGAAGAAAAGAAGAAAAACCAGTTAAAGTATTTGAAATGTAATGCATTAAGTAAGCCTTTCATTGTAACAACATCCCTTGTTGCAACCCTGTTAGTAAAGCTCACTCCAGTAGCCAATTTTTCTCTCCAAAGTCTCTTTCTTTATGGATGCCCAAAGGGAGTGATGGGTGGAATAGCTCATCCTCTCCTTGTTTTGTCCACTAATTAGGCCTCAGATCCAATTTTGGTTCATTAAGTCCCAGTCCCACATTTTCTTGCTTACCAACAATGAATGATCTCAACACAGTCTGCAAACGCAGCTGCACATGACTTGCTGACACCCAGCTGAATACAGTGATGTGACGCATCACTGGAAACCTTAAGTCAACTCCAACACCATGGCTACCTGTTCTGTCTAACATCACTGCACTGCCAATATGCCGAACTGCTGCGACATACCACAAAACTCAGCAAATCCAGGAAAACAGACGTCTTCCTATCCACCAAGACCTCAACAACACCCCTACCCCCATGCCTTAAGTCCTGCAAGCCTTTCTGGGAATATTCACTTAGTCTCATGCAGTCAGGCTATGATTAGGAGGAGGTTGGGAAAGCAGATTGGGCTAAATAAGATTTTAAAAAATAAGCACCTTGTGCCAGATCCCAAGCAGAAGATTCCTGGGTTCGACCACCCATGGATGGCTTGGTCAACTCTGAATTGAATCCAAACCAACCATGGGAGATGTGGACATTTAACACACAAATTGAAAATCAAGGACTCCCCAGCATGTGAGTGTGGTTCCCACGACACACCATCAAACATACAATCACCTACTGCCCAATTTATACACATGGAGGAGGCATCGCTGCAATAAATTCTGCCACTCCTGAGGTAGCTCTCTGGCTCGATCAACTTCAGGTGAAATTGTATTTGCTGCTTCACACCAGCCATACAAAAAAAGAAGTTCAGTCACTAGGCCTTTTTGTTCAAATTCATTCAATCTGTCTCCCTTTTGGCCCTTTCCCCATCAACATGTGCTGTTATAGGTCATTGTGACATCATATGAACTTTCACGTACTTTTCAAAATGGCGCTCACAATCCAGGTAGGTTTGTAGGCCCAATTATTACAACAGGGTCATCGAATGAGTGAACAATGGCACCCCGCTCTAGGAGTCATTCCCTCACTGCTTCCAGGAGGGGTGGGGTAGCACCATCCCATCCCAAAGGCTCTCTTGTACTGTGGCACTTTCACCCAGAAACATTTTTTCCCAAATGAATAATGTGTAGAGAGAACTCAGAGGATGAAGGAATCCTACATCACCGGGTCAGATTCACCAAGGATCTATGGTAGATTGTCAGTAACAACCTTGGCAAACTTCTCTGGCGTGAGAACATCTGTTTTAGCAGTGCAAAGCATCCACCTTCTTAGTTATCTGGACAGCAAGCCTAAAGGGGCTGTTGCTGTGTTATAGGGCATGGCTGTCCAGAAATAGGATGTGATCAGCGTGGACAGAAAGCCCAGTGATTCTGCATCTCTGGCCATTGTCCTGCCAATGGAGCTTTTATGGATTTTTACGGCATCTATGAATGCTTATTTATTGTTTCTACTGTTGGATCCCCAGTCGTGGATCTGGACCCCATTGCGCTAGCTGCTGGGCAAACGCAGAACTAAAATGGGCCCCCATTAACTGAGCGGCAATAAAACGCCCACATGATTGCCATTTTGCTAGGTAGCAGCTGAACATAAATTACTAAAGAGATGAAGGAAATGTTCAGGTCCTGCAAGGCACGAGTGCTCTCCACTCCCAGAGAAGCTAGTGGAGTCAGTGAGAATCAAGAATGCTCAATTTTGACACGCCCAGTGGCCTGGGATGGGATGGTAGATGCGGTGGGTTCTGAGTTACTACAGAGAATTCTTTCCCAGGCATCTGGCTGGTGAATCTTGCCCACAAGCTCAGGGTTTAACTGATCACCGTATTTGGGATCAGGAGGGAATTTTCCCCCAGGAGAGATCAGCAGAGGCCTTGGGGGTTTTTCACCTTCCTCTGCAGCATGGGACCTGGGTCACTTGCTGGTGGATTCTCTGTAGCTTGAAGTCTTTAAATCGTGCTTGGAGGATGTCAGTAACTCAGCCAGAGGTCAGGGGTCTATTACAGGAGTGGGCGGCTGAGGTTCTGTGGCCAGCGTTGCGCAGGAGGTCAGACTGGATGATCATGATGGACCCTTCTGACCTCAAAGTCTACGAGTCTATGAATACTTGCTAGGGAGCAGGAATGCTGCGTTTGTGCTCAACATTAAAAAAAACCGTGGCAGGATCAGGCCCTTAAAGTGGAATTACAGGGTGCTGTGTGCCTCTAAGGGGTGCTCAGTGCCCTAAGCCCCCTGACAATCCTCAGCCTTTCCCAGCTGCCGGGAGGGGTGAGGAGCATTATTCGGTGCAACACCAAGCCGCCGCCACGGAGACGCAGGCCTGGAGGCACGACCTCTGACATGCGTAGGGGTGGGTGGCACGTGGGGCAATTCCCCCCCAGCGGCTGGGCCTTGAGGGCTGTGCGTTGGGTCTGAGAGCACATTTATAGACCAAGCAGCACCTGGAAGTCATGGTTCCCATGATCCTGGCAGGGTTGCTTTGATCTCCTCTTTGGCTCCATCCCGTTGGCTTTAAAACCACCACCCCCCAGGGTCTGGCAGAAGCAGTTTCAAGTAAACTCCCCTCCCTGCTTTAATCACTGCAATCAGATGACACTAGGAGATAGGAATTAAAGCAGCCAGCCGAGGCACTGCGAACAAAGAAAGAAAGTGTGGGGGGGTGTTAGTGTGTGCACGCAGTTACAAGGGGTCTCCTTCAATCTTCCCATTCAGATCTCGTCCAGACAGATGGGGTCAGGAGTGGAAAGGAACCAGGAGGGAGGACTCACCCCTAATTCTTCCTTCCCCTGAAATGCCCAGACATTAGCCAAGCAGCATGGGTGGGTGGGGATTATGGAAAGCACAAGGCAAAGGTAGAAGGGTTGTTTTAGGCCATACCACCAAAGAGAAGATTCTCCAGTGTAATTCTGAGATACTGTTAGAGATCTCGGTTGTCACAGGAAGTTCACAATTAGAGCACAAGTTATTACTGGAAAACAAAATTCTCTGGCATGCTGCAAAGAAATCTGAATTCCCAAGGCTGGTGCACAAGCAAGAAAGTAAATAAATGCAGCTTGTTCATTCCAAGACCCCTTAGAAACAGAGGGAATAAGACGTTATTTATGAAGGTGGAGGGAGAGAAAGCTAGAGATAAAGAGTGGGTGAGAGACAGAAATTACAAGGGGATATTTCAAACGATGAATATTAAATTAAAGCGACGGAAGCTATTCTTAAAGGAAAACCCCCATGAATGTTAGTGGTTGACTGGGAATCCCTGAGACTAAAGCCCACATGCGTCATCAGAGGACCCCATTCCATGCCCAAAGAATGGCAGAACTATTCTACCTCTACGTCCATCCAGCCTACCTCTGCACTGAGCCAACCAGCCAGGGTAATAACTGATGGTGTTTGCCATGACCTGGACATCAGTCCTCTGAGAAGGAGACTGAGTCAACGGGCTCATTTCACACACTCCCAACTGCTGGTTCTAAGTTTTGGTCACTCTTTAGATATGAAGTAGCCAGTCTTAAGGAAAAGGCTCTGTATAATGAGCCATCAATCCCTGGAGTGCTCCGAGTCACCCCCCAGATGACACAAAGCTACAAAGCCCAGTGTGAGCCCTTGGTCAGTGCGTGTTAGCCGTTCCCCCTCTGTGCCCAATCCACAGAGAATTTAAGTCTACTACAGAGCCTGGATTTTTAGCTCACGCTGGAGTGAGCGTGGGACGTCCCTGTTTCAATCCCCAATGCTAGCCAAGAAGGTGGCCATTACGCAAGAACGTGACCCAACCCTTGTAAGAGTTTGGATTTCCTCTTACAGATACTGCTGGCTGTTTTTCAAAATGAACATTTGTCACACATCCAAGGTATCTTCTTAAAGAGAAGCAATGACCTAGGAGAGCAGAGGGATTAACTGGGGCATCTCTCTCCTAGGCATTCTGAGCCTGTCCGGTATCACTGCACTGCTAAACCCCGATGGTGCCTCAATCTGGGACAATTTCCTCAGGGGCAAGAGAAACTTAAACCGGATCGTGCAGCGCTGGTGCCAGCGGTCCTCAGTGAAAAATGTCCTGACTATTCCTGCCGGGAACCAGAGCGGATTGTTTGAACAGAAACACGGCTTAACGAGGCCTTTTCCAAGGGTATCTGCTCCTGCCCTCACTTCACAGTAAATTAGAGAGAGGGACAGAGAAAAGACACTCACGAAATACAAAGTGGCCTAATAAACCCAGGCTGGTTTTCAGAGGTGTGGCACACCAGTAGCTCCCACCTGACTTGAGGAGGCCTGGTAGCTCTAAAAGTCAATTTGAGTCAGGGGCCCATGTGTGGACTCAAACGCCTGGTATTCCACCTCCAGGTTCACAAACATTGGCCATAGAACCCCCTCCCGCTATTGATGTCGGGGAAGAACGGTCATTGACTTCAGGAGGAGGGAAGCCAAGAGAAAAGGCCTGATGAAACATCCCGAGTGCTATGTCCCTTGTGCCAACTAATACCATGAAAGGACTCTGGGCTTGTGAAACTAAACCGGCCCTTCGTTAAGGGAACTTATTCACAAAGAAGCTGCAGCTGCACATGGCATTCAAGGCACACGTGCCCTGTTCCCTCATGCCTCCTCTAAACCCTTCCCTTCTGCAACCTGTGCTCTGCCTCACCAATTCCATGCAGGTCACTACTAGGTGCTTTGGAAAATTTCTCCCTCAGCATCGTAGGGACCAACTTACAATCAATTCCCCCCTGCCCCAGCATGGTTTGGCACACCACCTCATGGGGAACAAACTATTCTGACCCCACATTCTGCTACAATCTTGGACTTTGTGGGGCTGTAATAGCATGATTAGGGCAGGTAGCCTATTCCGGACTGCTCTGCAAGCCCAAGCCATATCTTAACACTGTCAGAAGTCCCTCATTTTGTAACTGGGCTCCACATTTTACATTGGAGAAAGAGCCCAACCCTTCACAAAGGGTTTTAGAGGGGCCAAAAGCTACTGATGCATCTACAAACTTCAGGTGGCAAGATGCAATCAGGGCCAGGTACTTAATTTTCAGAGACCAAGTCAATTGTTTAGTAAGGCAAGGGCTATAAAAGTCAGCCCCCACTCCTAGCAATCACATTATAGTATCTGCTGCTCCCAGAGACTGTCCTACTGTATAACACCAGCCTCCACATCTGCCCATGTTCACCAATTACTGTATTTATAAAATGCAAAAGCTTCAAGCCCTCCCTCCCTCTCTCAGTCCCTCCCCAGTCCCTCACTCTCTCTCTCAGGCTGCAAAGCTTGTCTTTAAAAATCAAGGCTGGCTGACAGTTCTCAGGACAGATGGTTTCCTTGCCATGCAATTAGATCCCCATTTCCTCTCATTTGGGAAAACATTAGCACTTTTATCTTTTACTGCAGGTAGCTGGCTTCTTCACTGAGATGGCCCCTGTAAGCAACTGCTAGCACCTCGCCCCATTCCAAAATTGCCCTTCCTACACCCGATTCTTTAGCACACCAAACACCTCCACAAAAATATACAGGAACCCTCCTGCCTAAACTTTCATCCCTGGTTTCATTCCAGTCGAGGCACTTTCCCTCCACACTGATCTATTCCAAACCCATCTCCTCCTTCCAAGGGAGTAACCCGCTCACCTCCCTTATATCAGGTTATTAATGACCCAGCTGCACCAGTGAGCCACATCACTTTCCTTAACCCTTTCTTAACCAGCTCTCATTCTCTGCTAATGGGCTGGCTACATGAGGCAATATAGGTCCACACTGGAACTGCTTATATGAAACACCCCCCCACCCCCCCCCAGACTTTGGTAGTTCAGATAAAAATGGGACTGTGATCCAAACTACCCTCCCGCCCCCCCAGTTTTACTTTACAATATCCAAATCCATCAACCAAAGCAGTTTTGCAGAATCCAGAATCCAACCCCTTCCCTCCCCTCTTTTATTCCATTTCTGTTTTTTAAAACAATGTTCCCTGTTTTGCAGAACATCTTAATCGCGTGTCCATTAGATGGTTCATCTGCTCGGAATGTATGGCACCCTCGAAGAAAGACATGCATGGAAACCAAGGCTGGCTTATTTATCTTCCTCACTGTCTGTCCCGTATGTTAACTTTATGAGCATTGATCTTTCGCTCTCTCATGATATATTGAAATGTGCATCTAGATAGACAAGGGGTGTCTCGGTGCTCCAGGATGACTCGCCATGGTCATCTAGCAGGGTGCCCCAGCCCATAGCCAACTAAGAGAGCACGAGGCTCTGCAGGGATGGGCCTGGAACGTGGGTCTGCAAGACAGCTGATGCTTCTGCACTGCCATGGTAGGGTTGTACACAGTACCACATGGATTCTGCAGGGATCCACACCACAGGAAGTACTGCCTCGGAAGGCCAGACTGACAGCTTCCCTCCCTGCCCCTGATTGGTCCCACTATTTAAGCCAGGAGACGTGTCAGGAAGTGTCTGTGGAATGAGATGAATGCTTCTGTCAGTTGTAGCAATAAACCTGCATCTTGGCTCACTCTTGGGTGCTTGATTCCTGGTCCTACCCACTAGGCCAGAGTGCCTCATAGAATATTAGAGATGGAAGGGACCTCAGGAGGTCGTCTAGTCCAACACCAACTAAATCATCCCATCCAGGGCTTTGCCAACCCGGGCCTTAAAAACCTCTAAGGATGGAGATTCCACCACCTCCCTATGTAACCCATTCCAGTGCTTCACCACCTCCTGATGAAAAAGCTTTTCCTAATATCCAACCTAGATCTCTCCCTCAGCCTCTCCTCATAAGCCAAGTGCTTCAGCCTCCTAATCATTTTTGTTGCCCTCCAATGGACTCTCTCCAATTTGTTCACATCCTTCCTCTAGTGGGGGGCCCAAAACTGGACACAGTACTCCAAATGAGGCCTCACCAACGCCCCTCCAACTAGGGGCCTGCTCCAAAGCCATTTAAGTCAATGAAAAGATTCCCATTTGACTTCAGTGGGCTCCGGAACAGGTTCGAAGACAGCTCCTAGTCCCATGGCTGCCCTCACTGGGTGTATGTTCTCTACAGACGCCAGTCCACCAGTGAGTCTCAGGGGTGGCCCACTCAGCCACCTGGGCCTCGTGCTCTGGCTGGTAGGATGTCATGCTTTTGTATCTCCAGGACTCTCACGTGTACACGTCCGTTATACAGCTCTGCGCATTGGAAAAGGGCCAAATGTTTTAGTCCTCTTGCTGGGACGAGGTCAAAGAGAGGCTCCCGGCGAATCCCTAGGATGTGGGGATTGAATCTCCACTGGGAGGGCACTTTATCTCACTAATAGACTCGTCAGCCTTGCTCCTCAGCGTTCCCGTGCTGCTTCATCAGCTACTGCACCTCGCCAGCCCCTCATCTTAGCTCTCTTAATGTGCCCCTAGTCCCCTGCTCCATACTCTCCTTTCTTCTGCCCCCTTCTGTGCTCACCCACCTTCCTTTCCCCACCTTTGGCTTTAAATAGTTCATCACTTATAAGACTCACTCTTTGACTCAGTTTCACCATCTGTGAAATGGGCTTTATTCTTCCCTACCTCAAAGGGTGCTGTGAGGAGAAACTCATTAAGGAGTGCGAGATGCTCAGATACTATAGCGAGAGGCTGTAGCAACAGCTGGATAAGTACCGTGACGCTCTTTCCCGCCCTTGCGATTGGGACGCTGTGTTTTACATGTCACCCAGACGGGGAAGCCGAGTAAACATACAGCTGCACCCTGGGATGCACAGAGCCCAGTACCATCAGAACATGGCAGCATCAGCACAAACTGAAAACATAGGAATTGTTCACCGAAAGGGGCTTAAGAGAAATCTGGTGTTTCAGGGGCAGGGGGAGGGAAGAAATCCCCTTTAAAGTCTCCAGGCATATGCTACAGGTAATTAGCAGCTGGGGCTCATTTGCTCACTGTGATGCGAGTAATGGAGCAGCCATCATTTGAGAGCCAGCCAATGGTACCTAAGGCCTTGTCTACTACAGTGAGTTGATTTACAGACTGGGCAGCTGCCGTGGTAGGAATTGCTGCTTAGACCAGTGCAGCACGCTGATACCCCAGGTTTCTCTCCCCTTCTTCCTCTTTTCCAGTTGGGGGAATTTTCATTTTGTCATCCAGGAAATATGTCCATGCATAGGTTTTTTACAAAACAAAACTTTTTCACACACAATTAAAAAGTGGTAGTTTTTTTTTAAAAAAAACATTTTTCATCCAAAACACCTTTTGCTGAAAATGTACAGACTAACCCCCCTCGCCCTATTGGCTGGGGTGTGAGGGCTGGCCTTCCTGCCTGCCGCTGGAAGGTGACAGTCCTGTTCCGGGGTGCAATTGCTACGACAGTCGTGTGCTTACCACTGGGGAAAGGCCGGCTTGCTCGCTCACAGCAGCACTGTCTGCTAGATAGAGCTGAATCACTCCTTCCTTCTGCAGTGCAGTCAAGTGTCTTATTGCTCTATCCCTGCAGAATTACAGTCATGGTCATATAGTAGGAACTCCTGTATATCACAGGCCACCAACCCCCCCAGCACCCACACTGTAAATCAAGCCGATGAAATTAGCCCACAGTACTATAACCCACGGGAAACTAGACTGCTATGTGCTACCGGGCTTGGGTATGTGCAGCTCTGGCTTCTCCTACAGCAGAACGGATCTCTTGAGGTGTATTACAGTCCCCTTGCTCTGTGGAGTCTCCATTAGCTTCCTGAACCGAGAGCATGTGCTTTGAAAGAGTAAGGAGATGATAGGGACAGATCCCACCACAAAATCGGCAGAGCAGTCAGAGGAGGCGTTCTCTCCACCCATTATTACCCGGGGCTCTTCTGTTTTGATTGCCCGTGAGAAACTAATGGTAGCTTGAATAGTTCGGTAGGTGTTTCTTCAGCGTTGGTACAGGCCACCAATAACAGTTACATCACCGGGTCCAGCCCTGCGGTCCATGTGTCCCTAAGAAACGCAGCCATTCCCTGTAACGGTGCACAAGGAATGAGGGCTGGGCCCTTAAGCATTCGGTGAACGTGACCGAGCACAACATTTCGCACCAGCAAATGAAGCAGAACGGCTCTTTATTAGCGAGTTGAGCAATAGGAACCACTTTTCCTTTCGGGCGGTTGTGCAAGAATCTTCAAAATGGGAAAACTGCTCTGCAAGATTGGGAAACCTCCATCCAGCAGTGCCAGCAGAATGTGACCAAAGGGAGACAACAGCAAGATACCCTGCCGCGCTGCTACATGTCCAGACAATGCGCTCAGAACAACTGTAAACATGGCCTGTCTATTTCTGAACGTTACTTTTGGCTCAGGCATTCCTTATTGTTCCTTTTCCCTGCTCAGCGACAATGGCTCCGAGCTAACCATGTTAGCTTATTGTAGTCTCACTGCTTAGACCTGATGAACAAAGGAATCTGTTTATAATCCCCATGGAGCAGAGGAGTCATTGTCTCTCTCTATCGGCTCAGGTGTGATTGCCCTGGGAATACAGCCTTCAGCTCTGGGCTCCATGCTGAAAGAGATGAGACAAGCCAGAGGGAACTGAGTTGCGAGCAAAAAATCTAGGGATTGGAGGGACTGATGAATGGGGGTAAATTCCAAGCGCTAAATATAAATGACTTGGCTAAGCAAAAAGTATGGATGCCTGCCAAGGACGGAGGGAATTATTTAGTGTAGGAGTTGAGGATGGGGCTGAGAATAATGGAATGACTATGAGGAAAAATGTCTTGACAAGGAGACCCCGCTATGTTGTGTGGGACAGTCTACGAAGGGAAATGTCCAATGGGCCCTTGCGCATGGTTTTTAAAGTTAGACTGGAGAAAAGGCTACAAAGCGTCCTGGGGGAATCTCAGGGGACGTCTTGACTGCAATGATGGGGTCACGGCTGCCTGAGCCGACGCACTCGCGCCCGCTTTAATCTAGCTAGCTCGGGTCCCAGATCAGTGACGCTGCAGCAGCTCAGTGTGGGCTAGCCCATTAGTAATTAACCAGATGGGCTTGTCTAGCTCTGATTGAAGCCCATGCTACTCTTTTGCTGTTTTCCTGCTTCAGACCAGGACCCAAGCCAACTCGAGCTGGGGTCGCACCCAGTGATTGCCGTCTAGACAGACCCATTATGTCCACTCAATTAGTCCAAACAAAAGGCCAACTAACATAATTCAAAAACTGTGTTACGATCATGCTTGGTGAACAACAAAACTAACCCACACCAACACCTTAGACGCCCAAGAAGTAGAAGTAGTTTGAACCGTCCTGCCAGCCACACAACCCAAGCAGCATTAACTCCTGCTTGGGAATCCCCTGAGCCGAGCAGGAGAGGGTGTAAAAGAAGAGTGACCGATTCCATGCTCCACCCGTGCCTGAACCCACATCAGCTTGTGCATGCAGGGGCAATAGAAGGGCATCCACAGGGCGCTGGGGAGGGGGAAATGATGCCGTGGAGGTAGCCCGGCTCCACAGCTTCCACCAAGCCTGGGGCAGCTGCAGCCACGCAGCATTTCCCTCTGAGCAGCATCTCGGTCAAGCTATGGCACTGTCCTTCCTCTCTGGTGAACGCGGCTTTCTCCAGTATAAGGGAGGAAGAAGGAAGAGCCATCTTTTCTCCTGAACCACAGTGGCACATTAATGATCACATCAGGAAAAGTGCTTAGTTCTGGCTCATGAATTATCCCCAGGCGAACTGTGTCTCTTGGGGGTGGAGGGGTGGAGGAGGAAAGCTTTGCCAGGGGGCAAGGGTGGGGGAGAGGAAGCTAAGATGTCGAGCCACAGAGGCTGTCAGGCAGTTGTACATGCTGATACGGGCAGATGATCTGCAGTAAGGGGCACCCTCCAATCACAGTTAGTGAAACAAATGTGCTTCTTGCAATATCCTTTATTCCGCCGCCGCCTCCCCCTTGAAGTGACATCCGATCTCATGCTTGTAAAAAGTGACTGGATCTGCCTCTCAGCTGCCTGAGCACAGAGCCGCAAGTGGGGGAGGAAGAGATTGTAAGGATTAAACCTAGCTAGCACAAACCAGATGAAGAAGGAGGGGAGAAGGCCATCCCTGTCTCCAAGGCATCAAGGTCTCCTTGAGTCTCATTAAAAAGTGACATCTTTATGCAGCCACATGGCAAAGTCTTAATTGGAGGCTGCTGAAGAACCAAGACTTGACAAACACCAAATACATATCCTCTGAAGACTGGTTTTCCACCCCAGGTCCATAGAGGCCCTCCTCAGATCAGTTTTGTACTGCAAGTAGAGCTGGATACAATTTTTCATACAAATAGTTTTTCACTGGAAAAATGAAGGTTTGGGTCAACCAAAACGATTTGCAAATTGAAGTCAGATTCAGAAAATAGTTTTGGCCAAAAACAAAAAAAACCCAGTCAGAAATGTGTAAATGGTTTGACTTTTTGTTTCAGAATTTACCTACATTTAATTTTTTAATAATATGAAACATTTTTTGAAACCTGAAAATGAAACAAAAAACCAAAAAATGTTGTTCAGGAGTGAGTGAAACATTTTGTTTGCTTTGAAACAAAAACAAAAATAGGGTTTTATTTCATCAAGAACCCCCCCCCACACACACACACACACAAATTGTCTAGTTTGATCCAAACAATTTTTTGTTGCTTCAGCCACTGAACCAAAATATTGGTTTTTTGCCCAGCACTAGCTGCAAGTCCCTGTTCAAAGGAGTGTTGCGCTGTACAGTAGGTGTCCTCCCACCGGCCCACTGCAAGCTGGCAAACTTCACTACCTATTTCTCTTCTGCTGCATGCTGGTGTCCTGTGCCTAGAGCTGCTCAAGATGAAACCCTTATCCAGAGACAAAGGCTTCAGAACATGCGGGATCCAGCGTCCAGGGGGCCAGATCTTCCCAGGAGACCAAATCAAGGGGATTTTTATGCTCCTCTCTGTTGGGGTTGACAAATGCTCACTGAAAGGTTCTTCTTTCATTGAATGGGAATGTTCCCCTGGCAGGTGGAAGTGCTTTTTGTTTTGCCGCAAACTAGTGATCAGACAACACGGTGGATCAAACTGTTTCTCTCTTTCGCTGGACTCTGTGCCAAGTCAGTTGATTGAGGTTTGTTGAGCAGAAGGGTTTGCGAACTTCTCCAGCTCTTGTTTCGGTTTGCTAAACTTATCTGAATGGCCAGACTCCCTACCCCGCCCGCTGCCCCTCCGCCTGTCATTCACATCCATTTTTTCCCAAGGGCAATTCAGTCCCATGGCCCTTGGGATGCTATAATCACACCAGCTCTTCTGCAAAAATAGCGAAGCGAAGCGCTAATATTTCTCGTGTTAAAAAAAAGCAGAAATCCCCTCTGCCGCCATTCAGGGGGTTGGTATATGTCCTAAAGAAGCAAAAGAGGGATAAACACTCCCTTCTGTCCTCTTTGCAGGTCATCCTGAATGTAACTTGTGCTGCACAGAGAGCTATAGGGGCCTCGAGTGCTCCCACATCAAATCCCAGCTGCAGATCACATGCATTATCAAGTTACTTCCCGGGTAAACCCCCTTAACAAGGACTCAGTCCAAGTCATGAGGGTCCTCAGACATCTATTGGCTTTCCAAAGTGAGGGCCGTCGTCTGGCCGATCCCTGCTGGGTGAGCTGCCAACAGCTACCATCTCAGGGCTCCAGGAGGGCAGATGCCGACACGCATTTTACACCATCCTTCAGCTCAGCTTGCCTCTGCTGTACAGGGAAAGCCTGGGCCAATCGCCTTTCTCACTCGGTTTGAACCTGTGCCTCTTTGCCTCTGCAATCAATTTTGTGTCCCCCTTCACTTCTTAATACAAATGCGTCTCTCTGATTTGTAAAGTTCACCCTACCGCCCCCGGGCCATCACCCATTAGATTTCTAACCCTTTCCGATATTGAGTTTATATTTGTGGTTTAACCCTTTGGTTCTCCCTTTCCTAGCTTAATTAACCCTCACCTATTATCCCATCCTTTCTCCCAGCCCGCCCCCTTTACACTTTTCAATAACAGCCCCCTTCCCCCTGCTGTGCCCAAAACCTCTTTCTTCTGCATAAATGGCTCACTGAACCCTGGGTCCTCTGACATCAGTGGGATGATATGAGACACCTGGGGCTGTGGAAGATACAAAGATTTGTTCATGCTGCTCCTCCTGGCTCCTCTCTGGGCAACCACGCCACTCGACGTGGTGCCACCAGGAAATTGGTGATGGGACTCCTTCCTTGAGGGGTCTTGGGGGCAACCAGAGTTGATTTCTGCAGTGGGTGGCAGACAGGAGGGCTGGATGGTCCTTCTGCAACCATCAGAGCTCCAGTATACGGGTTTATTCGTGATGCGTACATTAGAAATAGTCTTTGTACAGTGCATGCCATTGTCAGAAAAGCCGACACCTATTTTCGGTTGGTCTGTGAAGTGGCTGGTGCGAGCTCATGTCAAGTTTGGACTGAATACATCGCCAGGTAAAGGACGTCAGTGCCTTGACAACCAAAGGGAGTTAGGGACTCGAATGAGCAGTGATATGAAGGGCACAGGAAGCGTGGACACCGGCAGTCTCTGGGGAGGGTTCAGAAATCTAAGGACAGGGATCCGTACTCACGAGAGCAGTTAAAATTATTGCCAAATTTGGAGTTCGCAGAGCAGCCATTTTCCCCAGGATGAGCTGGACGGATATTTTCACCCTCCTCTGGAGCGTGTAGCTGAGATCATCACTAAGCTTAGGCGGGCATATTGCTTGTGACCCTTTCCCTGAGACTCAGGGTGCTGGCGATCCCTTGGCCTTCCCACGCCTCTCTCCTGCGCTCTGAGGGAACGCCCCCCGGAAACAGCAGCAAGAGAGCACTCTGTTTTCAGGGACGATGACTGGAGCCAAAGATGACATAAGTGTTCCGACAACGGATGGAAACCGACTGGCTGAAAGTGAGGTAATGGCTTATAAAGGAAGACGGATGGTGGAGAAACATGCGGACGGGCCAGCCCACCCCACAGCGATGTCCATGGTCAGGCTGTGTCCAACCTGCTCCCACCTGGGAGAACGGGGCTGGGGTCCATCAACCTCACACGTCTCTGCTTTGAATGAAGGCTGGAAACGTGACTGCGATGAGCCCAGATGCCCAATGCCAGCAGGTCTGCTGTGCGTTTGATTGCATTCCCCACAGAGTCCCTCCTTCTCCCAGGCTATACCGTAGCATCTCTATTTCTCTCATCAGGGTCCCATCTGTTTGCAGGAATGATGACACCCCCCTCAGCATGCTGACATCCCAACCTGTACTGAACCTTCTGCTTCACTGAGTTCCTGACGCCGTCATGGTGCCAGATGGCTTTGTTGGAAGATGACTTCATCTCCTTGAAAGGCACAGTGTTCCCTTCTCCAGCGCATTGTGGGACTGATTAAGCATCTTGGGTTGGATTTAAATTCCTTGCTCACTGCACCTTCCCAAAAGTTTATGAGATGGCAAGGGAGAAGCTGAGCTAGGGCAGCGTGGTCTAGTGGTTAGGACATTTGACTGGGCTAAGAAAAGCTGGGTTTTATTCCCTGCTCTGCCAATGACCTGCTGTGTGATCTTAGACAAGTCACTTCCCTTGCCTTGTCTATTTAGGTTGTAATCTCTTCGGAGTAGGGGCTGTCTCTTGTTATGTGTTTGTACAGCCCCTAACACATGGGGTTCTCATCTCAGTGGGACTTCTTGGTGCTTCTGCTCAACACACTAAGGTTAGCTACAGGGGCCAAATTCATCTCAGTGGAACCTGGATTGACCAGGGGGAAACTTGCAAGGGTTTGGCTTGCCTCCAATTTCTTTCCTCTTCCAAATCATTACTAATCACTTGTACCCAACTAATACCTTGCACCCAACACCTGAGCAGATGTTCCCAAAATGAAATTGCTTCAATAAATCAATTAGCACTAATCAAACCCATCCCCATCCAGCAATGAGATAATTCCTGCTGGATCCCAGCCCACAGCAAGAAAGGAGCTTCAATGAACAAACGAGTCTTGCTCTGCATCCTAAGGAATCCCCAAACCTGATGTGGGTTGGGGGAAAGTTCAAGGGGATGAATCTCGGAGCCTGCCCCCAGAAATTCAACAGCCACAGCTTTGCACGGGCCCTCTGAACAATTTAGAGGTCACCTTTATAGTGAAAAAAAAATGTGTGCTGCCCATTTTTGCTTCTTCATAATGAGTAAGGAGGCACCAAAATTTTTCATTTTCTGCTATTTTTTTTACATTAGGATTTTAAATCTTATCTGCCCTGCTTTTCCTGGAAGACTATGGAGCACTGAGGATCTGGCAGGTTTATAGTTTCAGAGACACCCATGCAAGTGAAGCCTGATTGATTGAGAAAGGAAGCGAGCATCTGTGAGCCTCTGCTTTTTGTTTGGCTTTGCACTTAGCGGGATCAGGCTGATGGGCAGCAGAAATCTCTCTGCAGAAAATGTATGGGGAGAAGTTTCCATCAGAGCCTGCTCCCCAAAGCGAAGGGGCAGGAGATCCACAAGGAGTGATAGACACAAATTTCAGCCCAGGTCTCTTCTGGCTGCACCTAAGGAGTTAAGGGACAACTTTAGCCGCGGGATATGAGCAGGAAGTAATTTTATCCTGACTTGAAGCTGTAGAAAAGGGCGGGTACGTGAGATACAGAAGCTCTGAGACTGAACGTCACAACTAACAATCTCTGCAACAGCTTACAGCCCCTGCCACAGTTTGCCTGTTTGCTTTTGGGAATAGTGCAGCGTTTCACACAAGTAGGCCTTACTCATGGAAGTAGCCTCATCGAAGATTGTCATTGGTGAGTGACAATAAGTATTTGCACGTGCACACACAATCTGGATTTCAGCATTTGCTATTTCGTCAGTTTTTGGAAAACATCGCCTTTTCCCCTCTTCTCCAGCCCCCACCCTTCCCAATAAAGCTAATTGGTTTATATTCTTTCACTCAGGAAATGCCCCCTTCCCTGTGGGTTCCTACAGGTTTATACACAGCCTTACGCACAGAGCAGTAAAGTATACCAGAGGCTGAATCTGGTAGGCCAATCCTGTAGAAATCACGTACAGCAACAAAGAAAACAAATTGTCTGTCCTGAGAGGTAAAGATCTGCCTGTCTGGTTGGTCTCAGTCTGTCTCTGTTCTCCCTCAAGGCCTGTCAGACTGCTGACTGCACCTCCACATAAGTTGTACAACGACATAAGGCATTGCTTTACGTCTTTCGGGCCTAGCTGACAGATCAGCCTTACTAAAGTAAGACACCTTTAAAGAATGAACGGACACAGAACCACTCCACAACTGATATGTTATGGACGGGTCGAGGTCAAGAAACTAGTTCTGACCTACAGAGACAGGCCAAGTTTGTTAAAATTGGGGCTTAAAGCCAGGCTCCTAAGTTCTCATTTAAGCACCTAAATAAGCGGCCTGATTTTTAAAAGTGCCGAGCATCTGCATGAAGACACAGGAGTTCAGCTTCAGGCACATCCAATTTTGAAAATCTCGGCCATTGTGGCTACTGTCATGAGACACTGGAAATGCCCACAAAGCGCTAAGTGCTTTCTGAACATCATCAAAAGTACCGGCTTGGCCGTGACCTCCAGATCCATCCCAATCCCACATTCTCAGAGGTGTCCTACCAGCACTGGACAAGAAATGCACCCTTCTAGAGCAGATGAGTTGCGACCCTCAGTGGAAGATGTATGCGCAGCAGCGTCCCTACAGCCATCAATGCAGTGTGGGCGCTGGTCATTTCCCCAGCCCTGCTGGAACACTCCCTTTCTCTTTAAAATGCTTTGCAGGAAGCAAACCTGCACCGTTGTCTCCTGAATTTATCAAATGGAAACCCTGGAAAGGAACCAGGAAATGAAATAGCTACCAGTAATTAAATCTTCTAATTGTTAGAGAAGTTACAAAACCTAGGACGTTCTCCATGCGCTGGGAAAGGCGCCATTGAATCCAAGGTTGGGTTTGCGCCAAAGGATTCGGAAGGGGGTGAGGGAAATGTTGGCACCAGCTAAAGATGCTAATGTTTTGGTTTTTTCTTAGTTTTATCATCTTAAAAAGGTCAAAGGGGCAGTGTGGGTGGAATAGGCCCCGCCAGAGCCAAACGGGGCGGACAGGCCCTGTGCAATCTTCCCATAGGCAGCCCTTTGCTAGCAGTGACTAGTAACTTTGTAACCTGCATGTTTTTGAAGAGACAGGAAGAAAGAACTCCAGGTTCATTTATCTAACCAGAGCTAAGGGGCTCCCTTGGATTCAACACTGGCCTCTCCTTTAACTTAAGGAAGTAATCAGGGAGGAGAGAAGGCAGAACCAGCTAACTGCAATAGTTAGGGTACTCCCACCTGCCCCAAAAGGTCAGTGTAACAACCAGACCTCACAAAAGTCCTTGGTTCTCTGTGCAGGATTTCTCCTTCTCTCCTACAACTCCCATCCCTGCCTTGAGGAGTGGGCTATCAAAGCAGGGAGAAATGGACACTAAGGACTGGGGCTTCCCCTTGAGCCAGGGGCAATCTCCAGTCCCAACCATCTATAGCTTCGAGTCTTGGTTTGTCTTTCCATTAAAGATTTCCCTGAGCTTTGTCCTTTTCCGGTGGATACAAGTGCTGCTGTCCCGGGCCCCGACATGGGGGGGTGGGAGGGGAGAACAGTACACTTCACTGGGGCCCAGAGGCCCTGGGGGGCACAGCCCAGGCTGCAACCCCCATTACCATGAGGAAAAAATTTTCATGGCTCATGAGATTGTATGTATTGGGGGAGGGATTGTGGTACGTGTGTGGGACGGGGCCTGTGTTACAAGTTTGTACTGGGCCCGAAAAAATTACACTTGGGCCCGGCTGTTGTCTCTGTTCTCTTTTCCCTTGGAGAGAGGAGAGGAGGGGCTGACACTGGTGTTTGCATTTATATTCTTTATCAGGGCTGGCTAAGTCGGACCAGGCCCCATCAGTTGATGTGAAACTAAGAGACAACCTCTGCTCCGTAACAGGGGAGATGAGACATGCTGCTCTTTGAGATCTGAGACTAAAACCACCAGCTGCCCACCTGGGAGCACATGGCACCAGCAACTTGCTGTGCCTGGGTGTCACTGATTAAAAGTAAGTTGGAGATTCTTCCTCCCTGATCTAGTGGAAACTGGGTGTGTGTCTCAGTGACTTTTTTGCTTGCCATCGAGGAAGCCTGAGTGTGCATTTGTATGTTTGCAGGTGAGAGCATGTCTGTTTAAAAGGACTAGACATTCAAATGCACTGGGGTGCTGTGCAAACCTGCATTTACCCATGTTGCAGCATGGTAACCTCATCCATAGGACCACTATGGGCGGTGCTTGCTGAAATGGTATTTTAACATTTCAACCCGGCAAAGAAAAATGACTGCAATAGAGACACTGACAATCTAAGCTGGCAGATATACTATAGAATCATAGAATCATAGAATATTCGAGTTGGAAGGGACCTCAGGCGGTGTCTAGTCCAACCCCCTGCTCAAAGCAGGACTATCCTCAGCTAAATCATCCCGGCGAGGGTTTTGTCAAGCCTCAGCTTAAAAACCTCTCAAGATGGAGATGCCACCACCTCCCTAGGTAACCCATTCCAATGCTTCACCACTCTCTATGTAGATGTTAGAACTCGGGGGGTCTCACAGATGGCATTGTATTGTCCAGAATCATTGTAGAATAGTGTTTCCAGCCTTTCTGGTTGAAATCATATGATTTGCTATACTAGATCAGATCAATTACCCATCAGCTCTAGTACCCCATATCAGTAGGGACCTATCCTGATGCTTCACAGGATGGTGAAATAAAACAACGCACCTGGTGAATGGTGCAAGGCCTTAAAGGTGGGAAAATTACTTCCCACCTCTTGTGTCAATCAGCTGATGCCCTGAGGCCTGGGATTTGATCCTTCGTACTTTAGCACATTGAAATACAATGTCTGCATCATTCATAAAATTATCTAACCTCATTGAAATCTAGGCACCAACAGCTGATTCTCTCACTTAGGTGGCTGTGAGGGTCACAGCTGCGTGAAGCAGCATGTCCTCTCATTTGTTTTAAATATACCTTAATGTTACTGAGTGAGCACTTGTTTTTTTCTTATGAGACATCTTAAAAATGAGGGGCTGATTGGTTGGTTACTACATCCTTCATAATCCTAAATATCTTATTTAAGTCCCCTTTAAACAGGGGCATGCACAGGAATTTAAATGTGACCCTTTTTGGAGGGGCACGTTCTGTGGCCCCGGCACATCCCCGGCACCGAATGAGCTTGTTCTGTCTGCTATGGCCCCAGGGCCGGGAGGAGCTCTGGGCCCCTGCCAATTATTGGGGGGCCCATGCCCCTGCTTGCCCACCCAGTGTACACCCCTGCCTCTAAATAATCTTATTGTTTGTAGATGTAAACCCTGCCATATTTGTAACCCTTCTTGGGGAGGATTTATTCAGTCCAGGCCATTTCTTAAAGGGCACAATCAACTTGAAATCCAAGTCACGTTAAAAAATGAGCCAGATAAGTAGTTGCAGGTCTTATTCCATCTTCTGCCATTTTTTGTGGCTTTCCAATCACATGTTCCTGTTCTCCTGTTGCTGTGCAAACCCCCCACACAGACAGCAAAGGTCAAGGTCCTGGTCTAGTTCAATTCTCAGCTCTCATGATCTCCCATTGCGACTTTGGGCAAATTACTTAATCGCTGCATGCTGTAGGATCCCATGGGGATAACAACACATACTTCGCTAGTTCAGACACACCAGTGCGGGGGGCCCTCTGAGCAGACAGAGAGAATTAAAGGTTGGGATCTCCACTGAGGGACCCTTATGGCTCCGTGGAATTCCTTGGGACTCTGTGTAGGGATAAGAGTCCATGCTTGCAGGACAGGGCCCTATCTGATTACACAGGGGAACCAGTGAAACTGACTATACACAAATGTACTGCCAACTGCATGTATTCAGAAATCATGAATCGAACCCCCAGAATCGTGAGACTGGCTTAAAAAACATGAGATTAAAAATAAAAGAATGGTGACGTTCTTTTTATTTGCCTCCTGGAGTGGGGCCCATTTTCAAGCTGTTCTCCACAATCCTGAAGGCCAGAAGCTTCTTTTTTGTTTCAAACGAAAGCTCAAGATCTCAGGTAATAACTGGATTCCAGCAGCTGAGGCTTTACGAAAACCCCCAAATATCATGGGATTCCTGATAAAATCGCAAGAGCAGGCAACCTTAGTGATGTTCGTGGTCACGTGCGGAAAAAAGGGGAAAATATATTTTTAACCTCCACTGCTGGAACGCTGTTTGTGCTCAAGTAGACATGCAGCTAAGTTGCAATCAGCAGATTGAGTTCCCTCTGCAGCCACGTTACAGCTGGTCAATATGTGATGATTTTTCACGAATTTCTGAAATCCCTAACATTCTGCAGACAAGGGAGAGAGAAGCTTTTTCATTCATCCAGAATTTGCATCCACATTTGCTGGTTTTCATTCTGGGAGTTTCCGATTTTTTTCCTAGAGAGGGTCTGAAAACAGGTTATTTTTTCTGCAGAAAATGTTGACGTTTCATCCAAAAAACCAAAAAGCAAAAAAAAGTTTTGGCCAAAAACAACAATGTTCAGGTACTAGATGAAAAGCCTACATTTTCCATGGAAAGCAGCCACTGTCCATGAAGACTTTTGTTGAGTTGAAAACTGAATTTTCCACTGAAAAACAGCTTCAACAGGAAATTTTCATCAGGACCTTGTCCACCCCCTAAGATCTGCCTTTAGCTGTACCTGTGCAACCCCACTAAGATCTACAGGAGTGGGGGGAGGGAATGGACCAGAAGTTTTGGGAGTTAGGAAGCTGGAGCCTCGTTTTTTAGCCTTTGCATATCTAAGCTTCCTCAGAATTTCCAAGAGGCTCTTGCTTGTCTCACTGTTTCCTCAGACTCCTCCGTCTGCCTGTTGTATCCACTGTTGTCTTTTGTCTGATACTTATATTGTAAGCTCCCTGTCTTTTTGTTCTGTGTTTGTACAGCACCTAGCACAATGGGGCTCTGGGCCATGCTGGGGCTCCCGCAGTACAAATCATCAGTCCCAGTAAGATCCCACGTGCCTTTTCAGCCATCAGCTCCTCCATGATCAGAACAGGATTCTCTCCCCTTTCCGCATCCCCCCACTCCCTGCCCCTACCAGCTCCTAGTTAAAAACAAGCACTGGGCTTGTAAGCTGCATTTTAGGGATTTGACGTATTTCCCCCCATTGTTATTGATGTCCTGGGTTACATGGCAGTGCTGGCTAACCTAACAGTAAAAAGCTGTGGCATTACTTGGTTCTGAGGCTTGGGACTCTGCCCAGGTCTGACACACACACACATGCATGCTACTTTCTCCAGAGGGAGAGCAATGCCTTTCCTCCTCCCCTTCGTCAGTCAGGGAGGGCTGGAACGTCAGGGAATGAACTACACCTACTGCAACCTTCTCGCTAGTAGCTGCTTTCAACCTGTGCTGCGGGAATTGCAGCCAGCTCTTTCTTGCAGGAACTTCTCTGACCGTCTCCACTTCACAGCCACCATGGATCCCCTGCAGCTTGCGGGGCGCTGCACAGCGACCGAGGACTCGGCTGCGATGGCAGCAGGGCGATAAATTTCAGGAGAGGTCTCTCCTGCTGCAACAGGTAAGGGCATGCTGCTCGCGGCTTTTGCAAACTCAAAATGACTCAGGGAGCCTGAGCAGCATGGTCTGGGGGAAGCCCAGAGAGGATGGACGGATGTAGGATCGTCAGGGACAACCTCGTGAAACTGTGCTTGTATGTGACTAAATATATTTAACCTTCAATTTGAAACAAATAACCTAAGCCTAAAGATTTATGCTTTTCGCAAAAAACAAACAAAAAAACCCCCAAAACCAAACAACTTTTTTTTTGTTGCTCTTTCATTCCCTTCGTTCTGTCAGTCCTAGTACGAGGAATCGTGAACTGGGCTAGGAAAGCTGGTGTACAGTGTATGCATTTGTCGCCCCGATTCTAGCCTTTTCAGTTCACTCCTGTGAACTTTCCCAAGTCTCAGGGGCAGGCAGGCAGTCACACCCGGTAAACGGACTCAGCTCAGTTTGAACCCACCAGGGAAAAACAAGCTGAACGGAAATGATTGTCATGATCCGTGGTGCGCGAGCTGTATCGTAGGGTGACCAGATGCCCCAATTTTATAGGGACAGTCCCGATATTTGGGGCTTTTTCTTATAATAAGTGCCTATTACCTTCCATCCCCTGTCCTGATTTTTCTCACTTGCTATCTGGTCACCCAATTGTATCTACACCTTATTATTTCCCTGCTAAGCTACCACCAGTGCCAGTTCTCCTGGAAGTCATGCCAGGAGGAGCCCTTGTGTAGGCAAGGTGGTGGCATTTTTACTGCCCTGACAGCTGACCTCACTCAGAGTGAGTCTAGACAGCAAGGTGCGGAAAACGCCGGGGCGCCTTGCCTGCCCTGGCGCTCCCACCACAGTTGCCAGGAGGGCTGCAAAGGTGGGAAATTAAGGAAAAAGCTCAGCGGAAACAAGGCCTCGGTGTTTGCTCTGCCTTCATGTAGGCGTGGGCATATATAATAGGTGTGTGTTTGTGTCAGTGTAGGGTATGATTCTTTGTGCATTTATGGAGGGGGGGCTGATAGCAATTTACACCTAAGTCCCTTAGTAAATCCAGATCAAGGGACGTGCAGCTGTTGTTTCCCCAGCACACGTGTTGCACTGTGAAGAAGGGAAAGAAGAGAAAAAAGGGGCACCCAAGCATTTACAGCACAGAGATAATATCTGAAAGCCTTTAGCAGCAGCAATCAGATATTTAACCTCCTGTGGTAATTAAAAACAGACTAGCTGGAATGCAAGAATACATAAGGACAAAGATCACCTCTCAAATGCCATCTGGTGTGGGGGAAAAAACTGGCTCATTGGAGCTTTCTTTTAAAAAACACTTTAAAGTTTGCAAAAGTTTGAAAACTCTTTATTTGTCTACCAGCTCACGGGCTGATGGTGCCAGGACTGTATATTAGCTCATAGTTATCTGGCTCTAAAATGGTTAAAAGTGGCATTGGGTCTCAGTGGGAATGGGAAGGTGCCTGCACAGATACTATGGATGCTGCATGGTCCCAGCTTCGTCATTTACTGTTTGAGTTTAGAAACCTTTCTTCTCCCTGCCACTCAGCTCCAGGACCCTTCCCTGCTGCAGAAGGGAAGATGTCAGGGTGACTTGGCTGTCCAGATGGCTATCTAGAAAGGCAAGTCCCGCTTGAAAGTAATCCGAGGCTGAGAATGGAAAGCAAACACTTTGTTTCCCACCTTTGAGGAAGGGGCAGCCCTGGCATTTAGTGATGCTGAAATCATTAGACTCCGGGTTGTGCTATCTCAACATTTCTTACTATCCAGCCCTACCTGGCTTATCTGAAATAGCTCAGGGACATCAGACTTTGAGATAAATGAAGTTTGGGGTAATTGGGAGAGTTACTGTGAAAGAGGACCAGGGGAAGATTTTATTCTGTGGTTATAGTCTTGTTCTATATATGCCATTTGTTTGCAACACATACGCACACCCCACTTATAGTCCAGAATATTTTTTTAAATGAACTCAAACTGCATTTTCTGCAGTGGCCGTCCTTTCTCTAAGCATTTCCCATTACATTTGCTACTATTTTTACTCTGAATGAGCTTTAAATAGGAAGTTGTTGCAGAAGCTGATCAGTTTCCTGGCGCTGTAAACAAATAAGCATAAGGAGTAACTAACTCACACCTGGAATCAAACATCTATGAGAAACCAATTCATTTTGCATTATGCTCAGTTTACAGCAGCTCTTGGCTCCAGTGCAAGACATAGGATCATCATGACAGCCCATTGCAACCAAAATGATATATTTGTTGTGTGCATGTGTTTATTAGCGTTCACCTCCATGCATATGTGGTGTGTATGTTTGTGTGTGCCTGTACATATATCAGTGGGTATTCTTAAGTCTCCTCCAGTACAATTGCATAGAAGGATTAAGAAGCAACGGACCTTTTTTGGAAAAGCCAGTGCCCCATTGTCCTGTTAGAAATCTGATTAGCTGAACAAGCAGTTTGTCCTCTCTGCTGTGGTTCTCCTTGGCAGACCCAGGTTTGTTGCAAAGAAACTTTCCTTGCTGGTTCTTGGAAAAAATAGCTGCACGGGGTTTGAAGAGGGAAGAGACGATTGTGGGGTATTTTTAGGAAGCAGAAAGGTTTTATAGTTAGGAAATATTAAGGATTGATGATGCTTTAGACAGAAACTGGAAATAAATTCTTCAGGTAGAAATACTGTAGATATAGCATGTCTGTCTAACTTAACAGGCAGAGAGAGACTGCATTACAGCTATATTTATACAAGATACTTGTGTCTATTACTAAGCAATAGGTAGGTGTAGAGAGATTGTGACTGGATATCTGCTACTCCGTACCGATCTACTCTAGATAAATACTGTAGGGAGATGCGTACACTTTAGAAACATCGTCAATAGACGGTGTAGAGAGGAAAAGTTCTGAGGAGACACATCTTGATATTGTAAATAGAGTTGGTAGGGTCTCATTAAGACTAAGTGTGGCTATGACAACCAGCCCTCTGTGACTACCTGCAAAATAGCCAGTCTCTGTTGTTGGCTTGCCTTCACCATCACTTTTGTCACATGGTCCCTATCCAAAAGGTGAACTCTTGGGGCAGGGACTACCTGTGTTATTTGTTTGTACAGCATCTAGCACACTACTGCAACAGAAAGAACGAATGATACCAAAAATGTTATAGCCCAACGGGGAAAATGAGCTCCCTGTGTTTGCTAATGGCATGCAGGACTGGTATTTTTATAGGTTATATGGGCAGCTCTTTCCGTTGACTGAAACATCTGCCCTGTGGAATTTTACAGTGCACATTTCTGTACCATGGCTCCCCGGAGATCTGCCAGTGGACTCTTTGCAAGTGAGCAATGCACAGCTGAATTTGTTGACTCATCCTTTACACTTGCACGCTGAATGCAAGGAAGCATCTGGAAGAAGGAGTGCAGAGCAGAGGGCAGTGGTGTTAAAGCTGCCGTCGACAGAGCAGAGAATTAGCTTCACAGGGCACATGTTGCCCTGAGACCAGAAGTAAAAACCAGCAGGTGGATTGCGTGGCTAAGAATGAAAGTGAGCCACAGAGACAAGTCATGTGAATTATACCAGTCAAATCCGGGAGTGAATCAGATTTCTCTTGGGAATCTGTTTGGGATACAGAGTCTAGGAAGGACACCTAAGTGCTAGGAGTCTGTCTACACGGCCACCGGGAAGTGCAAACACAGCACATCCGGCTCATTCCTGAGCTAGCTATGATCAAGCTTGCTAAAAATAGCAGCGTAGCTGTGGTGCCCTGGGCTAACCGACTTGGTGTATGTGCGGGGTTCCTGGTTGTACTCGGATGGCTCACCATGCTGCCCCTGGCCTTTGCTGCCATGACTAACCTGCTACGCTGCTTGGTCAAAGCTAGCTCTGATATGTCCACATGTGCTCCAATCACCCCCCTTCACCCCCCCGCAACTGCAGTGTAGACATGTCCTGTGTTACAGAGCCCCTTCCTGGGGCCAGTCGTGCAGGCAGAGGGTTGCTCTGTGCATGGAGGGTTGGTGAGAATGAATCCCAAAAGATTTGGCAGCTCAGGACAAGTGGCTTCTGAAGAAGAATGAACAGGAAGCAACGCGTTAACGGACAGAGCACAGAGAGACAAAAGGATTGCTCTCCCAGGCCTGGGACTTGGAGGGCCTAACTTGCTCCTCCTGCAGGCGTGTATATGCTCGTTTTGAATTTGGGGCACTTTTTGGCTGAGGTGCAGGCAGCACCTATTGAATTGCCAGGGACGAGGGGCCCACATCTAAAGCCCCCACCCTAGTTTAAGGGGAGGCGCCACTGAACCCAGGCATCAAAAGAGTTCAGAGAAGGGCGGGGGGGACAAATGATAAAACGGGGACGGGAGTGAGGTCATAGGGTCGAAAGCGGGATGCAGTGAGGGACACCCAAGCAAAGAACGTCACACAGTGGCCACTGCTCCTCAAAGGTGTCCAGGGAGCTAATGGACATGGCCCAAAGGAACATTTCCTGGAGACGTGACCTAAGGGAGGATGGAGGTAAGCCCCACTGTCACAGAGCACCTCTCCATCCAGCTTCCTCCTCCTGGTGTGGTGGACAGCTGCCTTGGCCAAGGCCAGGAGGAGGCCGGCGAGGAGGCCTCGTGACTTTGTGGGCCATGGATGGAGTGTGCATAGGTCAGGAGGTATAGGGCGAAGTGCAGCCAGACCCTGAGGAGAAGGTTCTGGAGGAGCCGCAAAAGGGGGCGCAACCTGGCGCAGTCGAGGTAGATGTGTGCCAGGGTCTCCCTCACTCCACAGAGGGGGCAAGTGTTGAGGAGGGGGCGTGAGAGGCGCAGGCAGTATTTGCTAGAGCAGACACGTGTTGTGTTTGAGTTTGTCACGTATGCCAGAAATGGAGAATCCTGAAACTCAGACCTTTCCAGCCACGGCCACAACTAGGAGGGCTGCCAGCGTCCCAGTGCGATGGGATTTCCACCACTTCCTTTCACAGGCTGTTCTGTAGCCAAACCTCTCTCACGACCAGGGAGTTTTCGCTAATATTCAGCTGACACGTTGCCTTTCTGAATTCCTTCCCGTGTCTCCTAGTTATCCCCGTGTGCACCGCATTCAATAACTGCCCCCCCCCACTCCTGGTATTTATATGCCGCACATGAGTCGGCCCCCACGTCTAGGGGCAGGCATCATTTGGCCGCGCTTACCACAGTGAGTTCAATGACTCCCTCCAAACTCCTTCACCAGTGATGCTGCACTTCTCCAGAACTGCATGCCACTTTCTCTGCCCTTTGGCCAATGACCGTGAGTGACCCCAACACACCAGGTGCAGCCCCAAGCGAGCCGTAGAGAAAGAGGCACCACCATTTGAGGTAGCACCTGGCAGGCATTCCCACGCCTCCCGTTCCATAGCCTGGGATCTAACTGCTGGGACAGGAACAATCCCTGCCTCTGGCAACCAATAGAACAGGGGACAGATGGCAAAAGCTTCTGATTGGCGCATGAGATCAGTGAGGAGGAGCTGGGAGACGAAGGAAATCAATCAAACCAGGAGGAGGGAGAGAGACAGAGAAGGACGGGGTTTAGACTCACACGCCTGTCTATGTGTCACAGGTTTGGAGTGCATTGGTGCTTTCACACTGCCAACCACCCACTCAACACCAACTGGAATCGCTGGGAGTAAGACCAAGCGGAGGGCCTGCTCATGCTGGCCAGTGCTCAGTGGCGTGAGTCTGCAGAGCCTCTACCACGTGGGGGGCCCTCCTTGTGTTGTGTGATGAAACGACCAATGTCAAGAATGGACCTGCCAGCCCTAAGCCAGCTGTACAGTGGGGTTTGAGTCGCTCCCTCTTGCTGGCTAGGCAGGAAGAAGCTGGAAGGGCCGCAGAGGGGTCAGGTGTTTTAATTGCTTGATGTCTCCATTTCCCTGTCTGTGAAATGGGGACAATGATGTTCGTCTCCCTCCAAGGGGTGTTGTGAGGCTTTATCCATGGGTGTTGTGGGGCTTTATCCGTCATCGTTTACGAAGTGCTCGGAGGTGCTCATAAGAATGGATCCGTGTCAGTGCAAAGCTTTTACAAGTATTAACCTAGGCTGATGTTGCTCAAGCCTCCTGACTTTCTCCGGTGCTTAACAGACCAGCTCACAGAGGGGGTATAAGGACAGGGACATCTCTGCGGGCAATCATCTTCTATCCAAGCGAGGCATTTATACCGCACTCTCTGCTGTGGCAATGCACCGTTGATGGTGATCTTATCAGTCTCTTTTGTTAGCTGGACTTCTTCAGGACCATGAGCTCTTACAACCAGCATGAGACAAACGTGTACAACGCTGATGGCATGCTGGCATTAGAAAGCCCCCAGGGTGGTGCATGAGTTAATCACAGATAAAGGAGCTACTTGGAAAATGAAGACAAGTATCTTAGGTTTGATGCAATAGAGAAAGGGGAGCCAGTAACAGGTTGCGAAGAGAGGGGTGACAGGGTCAAAGTGATCAGCTAAGAAAACTATCTTTGCAGCAGAGATTTGAATAGGGATGAATGGGGTGAGATTGCATTTAAGGACTATAGCAGTAACGGAAACATGAGATGTTGAGAGCCTGGCTGAAAGTTTTAGATGTGTGGACAGATCAGACAGGCCACATCTTAGAGCTGTTATGTAGGAAGAATCAGCAAGTTTTAGACACAGCCTGGATGTGAGGATCTAACCAAGGGTGTGCTATCACCCAAATCAATTCTTATAGGACTGATGAAGGCCCAGTGGTGAATACAGGGGCTGTTGTTTAAATTAAATTACCTCCCAAGCCAATGTTCCACACATTACTCTGCCTGATCATATTACTTCCTTTACAGTATTGCTTCCTTTTCTGGGTGCCTAAGTCCCATCTCAGTCCATCATCCAGCATGCAGCCAGCAACCACCGGGACTAGTGCTGTAGCAAAACATTATCCTGTTACCATCCAGGGTCAATTATCTGCCCGCAGGATGTTCAGCATAGCAGGCACAGTATTTAATGGGTCATTCCAAGCAAGGGCATGCTTCGGTCATAAAATGCACACACATCAGGTTTTAAAAGCTCATGCTGTTCCTGGCCATTTAGCAACTAGGAAATGATTTTCAGTGCTCTCTCACAGCCTTTGAAAACCACTGCTTGCGACTAGAAGTCTGTAAGGGGTAACAACATAGCTGCGTTGTTGTGAAGTCAGCGATACTGTTACTTTAAAGGATGCTATCTAGTCAAATCTGGCCCCAAACAAGCTTGCACATCACCTATAACATTGCCAACCCTGACACACGCAAAAATCACGAGTCAGGCCTTGAAGAATCACAAGCTTTATTTTGAAAATCTTGTGATTCCTCAGTTATAAAACGGGGGTTCTTTTTATTTGGCTTCCGGTGTGGCAGTGTTTAGGGTTCACATTTTCAACTTTTGCTTCACAAGTGGGAGGGCTAGAAACTTTCTCCTCTTTTAAGAATGAAAATAGAGATTCCCATGTCAACACATGAATCTGGGAGCTGGTGCTTTAAGAAAAGCCCCAGATACCAGGAGATATTCATGATAAAATCGTGAGAGTTGGTAACACTGCAAAGACCAATAGAAATGGTTCCATGACATGGTTTTTATTTTTTAATGTCCAGTGGAACCTTTTATTAAGCAGCAACAACATTCCTCTCTGGCGCTGGTAACTCAAACATTTCAGGATTATGCCTGTGCCCCAGCACACAGCAGTGAAACTGACTAGAAACTAACTAGCCACAAGCATAAAATTGGCCAGCCTTTTTCCCCTCCATCAAGCAGAGAAAATGGCAAATTGTAAACAAATGGCACCAACTGTGAAAAGCAAATAAGATTTTTTTTTAAATATGGTTCAGTGTTAATCCAAAGTGTTATTAATGACATGGATAAATGTCCTCTTTAAAAAGAGATTCTTTTTAATCTGACATTTTCTATATTAAGCATTAATTATTTTCTGAATGGTTTCATTGTGCAACATTTGGCCCTCCATGAATTTCTCATGCTGTGTCCCTCCTGTTCAGGTACATACCGAGCCAAGAGAAGATGCATTCCTGGATTCCTTCCCCCCTCAGGCCTTGCTCCCACCCTGCTAAATAATTTGCTCCCTTCATTCTGTCCCTTCTTCCTTTTGACCCTTGCACTTTAGAACCACAATAAAACTGACCCTGTCATTTGTAATTTGAGCAGCTACAGGGCTTTCCTCCCACCCCCCATAACCTTTGGCAAAGAGCTAGGCGTGCGACCGCATGTTCGTCCTGTGAGAACTATTCCGGCCCGGCTTTGTGCAAAGTTTTAAACAGGTGAGTGAGAAACGAAGGAGAGAAGCAGGGAATATAGGACACAGCGGGGTAGGTCTCCTGCAAGAAATAAAGGGAGGTGTGAGGGGAAGGTACTGAAAATGGGAATCTCAAATCCAGCCTTTCCTCCAGGTCTCACAGAAAAAAAAGAGCGTTTCTGGAAGCAGAGTGCAGGCTGCATAGAGCGCGTTTCTGGGAGCAGAGTGCAGTCCAGGCCTTATGATAAAGATGGCTAATGGATGGTTTGCCCAGATCCTGTCATTTCCTGGAGAAGCACACAATAACTTATACCTTTGAGGATCACCCTGGAAGTCACCCTTCCTGGGACGCCACCTTCATGCCGTAAAGTGGCTACGCACGTCAGGTGCCTCCTTTCTGGGGTTGTGCAGTTTGAGACACCTTGGCCCAGATCCTCAACAGGATTTAGGTGCCTAATTCCCATGGGCCTGATTTTTCAGAGGTGCTGAGCATCCCCTAACCCCAGTGACTCCACTGGAGCTGGGGGGGGGCATCACTTGTAGAGCTGAGGGGCGTCTCGAGCGGGGTGCCCAAAATCTAGGCACCCCGAATGAGAGAGGTCCGTGATGTGCACGTATCAGGCAGTGGCAAGAGGGGGAATGATGCGATTTATTGAGAGTCAGAGATCTCTTGTGAATGCTGCGGGCCTGCCCGGGACGTCGCATTACTCTGCATTGCACTTACACCACGGGGGCATGTGGCTTTATTTCTAATTCCTAAAGCCTAAAAAAAAAAAAAGAGAGAGTGTGTTTGGGACAAGAGTTGCTAACAGAAACTACAGGCAGGGGTAAGCCACAGAAAATTGTCCCCTTTTAATCCACATTTCTCTCCAAAAAATTTTCCAGCCAGGCGGCGGACGTGATGGGCTCAGCTCATCCCATAGGCTGCAGTGGAGTTGTCTGAGGGATGAATACAGTTCAAGAGCTGTATTCAGTGTTAACTTGCTTGGGGTTTTTTCTGCTTCGCTTGGAGGGGATAGAACTCAGGGAGGTCTCTGGCCCTGACACCGCCTCCTTTCTGCACGGCTATCCTCATTTTTCTGAGGCACACCCGAAAAGCACGCAAACCCTGTACCCTCCATTATGCCTTCCCTTGCTACTGAAGAATCACAAGGTGGCATCACGCTGGGAAATCACAAGAGAAAGCTCATAACTTTTCTTTATGTCAGATGCATGCCTTGAGCCACACCGGGGAACTGGATCAGGCCTTTATCTTGCAGTTGCTGGTAATCAATTAGTTTTCACATATCAAAAGGATTTCCCCCTCTGAGCTGCCTCACCATGCCAGCTTCTTTATTTCAATATGCCAGATTTCTTGGACAGGCCTTTAACATGGAGTCTAAAACGGGGTATTTAATTCAGATTCACCAAGATTGTTCCTCAGTCAAAACTTAGCCTGATTAAAAGCGTAATAAAAGTGTTTACTCAGTACTTGAGTCTATAAGACTAAACCCTGCAAGGAATTCTGATCTCCTCTTACTGTTCATGAACGAAGTTTGAATCACCGTGTAATGATCTTCTGGTATTTACCTGCTGGCTCTTTACCAGGTAGTTCTGTGTGGAACCATAGAATCCCAGCATTGTATGTGCAGGGAGGATTGTGGAAGGACCACAGAAGCAGAGCACAGCAGTGAAGACTGGGGCGCTGTCAGGGCTACAAAAATCTTTTGCCAGACACACATGCACTGCCCTGGTAACAGTTTTCATGTGTCATTTATGGAGTCACTGCTCTGAAAGACATAGGGGGGATCTTTTTCCTTGATCCCATAGAAAATTCTGCTGGAAAGCTTTACCGTTTGAAATATTAATATTGAATATAGAATAATATCGCTCTCATAGACTCCTACAGGGTAATCTAATCACAGAAATTAATTATACATTAATATAAAGGGAAAACCCAAACCCTATGCAGCATGCTCCACCTCAATCATGATTCAGAGATCCCTGAACGATGCAACGGGAACCCCCGAGTTATGTCCTACCCCTCACTCTAAAGTCCCTCCTGCCTGAGTGCCCCACTCCTTCACCCAGCCAATGCAGTGCACCCAATACACTATTTCCTGTTTATTGTGATATTAAATTCAGTTTTACAGCCTTCACGTACACAGCCCCATCTTTAAGGTTTCAGAGTCATAGACACCCATTGCAGTTCTGCGGAACCTTACAGATTTCATTGCTGTTAAATTCTCTCAGTCTTTTGCAAAAGGGTTTCCCCCTGCATCCTAGGATAGGCCATAGCACACCGGTTTTGCTCCCTTGGGCAATTCATTTGCCCCAGCTTCCTTGCTGAGCTCCATCACCGCTTTCTCGGGTGTTCTGGTTCCATCTCTGAACCTTTCTTCTTGTAGGCTGATTGCACTTGAAAGGTGTCAGGTTAACAGTTCCAGGGACAGAAGTTAGGCATGAGTGGCCTCAGTGTTGGCAACCTGTTTGCTGCCCATCTCATGCGCCTGACCTTGATCCATAGGAATCTGGCATGTGGGGGTGAGAGGGTCATCCCACCTGAGAGAACCCTGACCTCTGCTGACACTACAAACGAGGGTGCCCACAATGGTGGTGGTTCTTCAAATGTGGGCACCTGTCCCATGGGACCTGGGAAGCAGCTTCATTGCACATAGGATATCAAACAGTTAATGGTAACTTTTGGTCATTTCTAGCCTGGCCTGGATTTAATGCACCAACAAAGAAGCAAAATGCTCTGTTTCTCATTCCCAACAACTGCCTGTGAGGACATGCCACTTCTTCAGGAATGAGAAAGAGGGGAAACCATAACATGAGTTAAATATGGAAGGGAAGGAAATGCAGCCTAGAGAAATCAGATGCAAAATGGCCACTTTAGGGCTGCAGCAACTTGTTTCTCCTGCATTTAAAGTACTAACCACCAGAAGGGCATGCTAGCAAAGGCTCCTATGAAAGGGTGGACCCACGCGAAGGAGTTTAGTATCAATGGAACAGTCACAGTGACGATAACTCCTAGGAAAGAGCTGAAGGTAGAGATCTACATGGAGGCCTCCTGCGGGTTTCAGAGCTGGACTCCGAGATAGTTACGTTTTTGTGTCCAGATTTGTTTAAACAACCTGCTCCTTCCTTTGCTTGAAGTTCAGCCTCATTGCACCAAACCCTAGAATACGTAGTTCCTCCCCATCAGAAGGAGGAAGTGGTCTTTGACGGACGGGGGCAGCGCCCCATAGCTTGAGGAGCCCCATATTCTATTCTATTCTATCGGTTTTTATGCTGTGCTCACCTCTGTAGTGCCATTAACCAAGAGGACTTAACCTATCTGTCACCCGCTGTTTGTTCTCTCATCCTCTTTTCCTATTCCCATCTACCAAAAGAGATATCCAGCTAGTTCCACCTCATACACTCCGGGGAGATCTTTACTGCCTGAATTATAGGAAAGCTTTGTAAGAGAAAGTCCTCCCGAGATGTTCCTGGTTTCTTTCCCTTCCATCACATTATCTGGGATCTCACACTTGGAAGCTGACTGGCTTCCAGAAACCATCTGACTGAAAACACCAATATGGCTAACACCTAAACCTAAAGCCTACCCAGGATTAAGGAACCCAAGGCACCGCACTGCATCTGAAAGGAGAACAGAATAAATGGAGACTGCATTGAGTCATCTCCTTGCACTGGAAAACAAGAACTCTAGTGAAAGAGAAAAGAAGGCCCCATAACACTTCACTGAAAGAGGCTGGGTGTTTTAAATAACGTTGGCACCATCCGCTCTTAACATTCTATTTGTCTCATTACTCCTGCCAAAGGACCAAAAGACAACTAGGGTGTGACTAGGTTAGGGAGATAAAGGCACAGAAGTGTTATGCATGCTATGATTTTCCTGGGTGCTTAGCTTCTGAGCTTCCTCTTTTGGAAAAGTCCAATCAAATGTAATAAGGATAACACCAGTGGTGCCATAGATATTTAGTAGGGGTTACAGAAAGTATTCAGCAAACCTATTGAATTTGACACCAGATGCTCTCCTTTCTCTAAGCTTTTTAAGTCATCCTATAGAAGAGATAGGATTCTCCATTAAATTCTATAGAATGTTTTTTTAAAACCCAGAAAGGTTACTCTTTTCTATTAAATTCTACAGGGTTTTTTCCCTCTCTGTCCCAAATGCAATTTAGCTCAGTAGTTTTCATAGTGTGGTCTATGGATCCCTTCCTTGTAATCAGCAGAAAGGAAGCTTCAGGAGGAATAAGATGGGTGAACTTGGAGTGCTGGAAAGGGAGGTGTGTGTCCATGAGCAGTTCTCTGTTCCTTATGAAGTGGTCAGCGGAAGGAGAACATTAGAGAACCTCTGATTTAATTGACGGTGCTTTCCTTGGGCCCATGTACGGAGACAGTTTGAAAACAGGGATTATCGTTCACTCACAAAATGAAAAGGGGGAAAAAATCTCTTGGAATTTCATAGTTATTCTGGGAAGGGAATACTGTACATTCTAGTATTCAGTAAGTGCTAAATTCTGCTGCCACCTTTGCAAACACATCTCCTCTTGACTTTAATGGGAATTGCACAAACACACACACAGGAGATAGAATTTGGCCATAGTTATGTATGTAAAAATATTATCAATAGTTGCACACACTGAGACAAGGGTAATTACATTGCATGCTTCAGGGCCTAGGTTAATATGTGGGGGTCAGGAGGAATGTTTTGCTGTGTGCTAAAGCATTAGGCATTGGCCCTGCTAGAGAAAAGATACCAGACATGAAGGTTAATGGCCTGATGCCAATTGGAAAATCCCACCTTCTGTAGTGATGTCCCTCTTTCACTTTCTTTTTTTTAAAATGCTGGCTCACCCTATTCACATGTACTGTATGAGACAAAAAATTCTTCCTGCTTTTCAGTCCTATAGGACACACCACACACACTCAAACACACCTATTCATCTTCTTTCTAGGTTCAGCCATTAAAACACTGAAAAGGAGCAGCTTCAAACAAGTCCCTACATGCTAAAAAAATCTTTAGCTCTCTTAAGCAACAAGCAGAGCTTTTAAGAACACAGCTCTCAGATTTAGAATGAACAGCACATCTTTCTTGGTAGATTAGCCCTGTCCATCCAGGATTTTTTAAGCACAGGTGTGTTGAACCGTCTACTCAGAACTCAGTGAGTGTCGAGTTTTTTGGACATGAAATATTATAGTAGTAAAGTGCTCTGAATTTAGCTACCTCTGTACCGAATCCCCATAACATTGGTGTTTGCTTCTCATTCTGATATTTGCACTTCCCTGTGGCTATCGCTAAAGTTCAGTTGTCTTGTTCCAGAAAGGAAAGCATGCCAGTTAGTCAGACTGCTGGATCATAGGCCTTTCCTTATTAATGAAGGCTGGGTGTGAATGATAGTGTCTAGAGTGCGAACCTTTGTCAGTAATTAGCCAGGTCAGCAAGAAATGCTGACACACACGCGCACAAACTTGGGGGTCAGATAATTTGTTCCTAATGTTTGGTTTAACTAGGAAATTGAACCAGTCTTGGTTTTTAGACAGATGAATCTTGAAAAGGCATCTGAAAAAACAAGTCTTTCTTGTTTAAATTAGTAAGGTGCTAAACAACTTGCAGGTACTTGATATGCAATTTGAATTTAAAAGATGAAGGAATAGCCCCAGACAGAGATCTCTTGGGATATCCAGGGGAAATGTAAGCACCTATAAATAGCTTGTATTATCAGTGAATATCCCCAGTTTCATCCCTTAATGCAAAGAGAAGAGCATTCATCTAGCTTTATAAAAAAAAAAAAACCCTGGTAATTTTAAAACCAGTCACCCACACTAATAAAATTTCTCCTTATTAATTGCGCATCTGCTGCCCAATTCCTTCAGTGATGTCACAGTTACGTCTTTGTGACGACATTGTCATGTTCATGGTGATAACATTATGAAGTGTGATGCTAGTGAAGGAAGGTGGCAGCCGGTGCACTAGGATTGTAGCTTCCACAGAAACACTCATCTCTTGGTACTCAGCACAAGGAAGAAACCTCACAAAGCACACAACAGCTCAGCGAGTTTTCAGTAAAATACAGGATATCGCCTTAGCAGGATTCAGAGGGATTGAACATTTATAGGAATAAAAAAGGTCATCCCAAGTTATAATAGCAATTGCTAAAAAAAGAGAGTTTGGGAAGGGATATAAAATCTCATGCATGCAACAGGGTTTAATGCAATCTCACTATTAGGGATTAGGATGAGATTAGGGCAGATTGTCCCACATCTCCCCACTGTGGCTTTTCCCTGAGGCATCTGGTGCATGCCACTGTCAGAGATAGGACACTGAATTAGATAGACACGAGTTCTGACCCCGTTTGACAATTCCCATGTTCCATTTTGTGACAGTTGCAGGAGAATGCTACGGTTTCTCTAAATCTGGATGTGAGCATAATGGGTAGTTCAGACATGTCCTTAGCTTTTGTTACATCTTCCATGTGCTGTAACATCCTGGATTTAATCAAACTGCCCCCATCCGTCTTAACCAACACACTAACTGTTCATTCTTTTTCTCCTTTCAGGGTCCAAGGAGACAGGCACCCCACACCATGGACGTTGCTACAAAGCAGCGAGTCCTGAGCTCTGCTTTTATTCTAATACATTGTCTGGCGTGGGTGGGGAGCCCCGAGAAAGGCAACTCCTCTCCCTTGCACTTTACCCACTCCTTTTATAACGCCACGATCTATGAGAATTCTGCCCCCAAGACCTACGTAGACAGCTATGCCAAAATGGGTATTTATGTGACAGACCCACAGTGGGCCATCAGATACAGAATCGCTTCCGGGGACAGCGATGGCCTCTTTAAAACCGAGGAGCACGTGGTTGGGGATTTCTGCTTCTTGAGGATAAGAACGAGGAGCGGGAACATGGCACTTTTGAACAGGGAGGTCAAAGACAATTACATGTTGATTATTCAAGCCACAGAGAAAGCCTTTGCATATGAAGCGTGGGCCAAAGTGCTGATCCACATTCTAGACAGAAATGACTTGAAACCTCTCTTTTCACCTCCCTCCTACAAAGTTACCATCAGAGAAGACACGCCGCCGAAAACGGCCATCAGCTTGGTCAGTGCCACGGATGCCGACGTGGGCCAGAATGCAGAGTTCTATTATGCCCTCCCGACCCGTTCCCACTTGTTCACAGTGCACCCCACCAGCGGGGTAGTGATGACAGCCGGGAGGCTGAATGGGACACACCAAGGAAAACACCAGCTGCAGGTTCTGGCTGTCGACAGAAGGAGAAAAATCTCCGAGGGTAATGGGTTCGGAAACCTGGCTAGTCTGGTGGTACAAGTAGAGCCATCTGCCAGGAAACCCCCAGCTATAGTCTCAGTGACGGTGACGCCATCGGACTCTGCAGAGAACCTCCTCTACGCGACGTTGTTTGTGGAAGCTGGTGGTTCAGAAGCTGGAATCGATTCAGTTGATGTTGTGGCTGGAGATCCAGGAAGGCATTTTAAAGCCATCAAATCCTTTGTTGGGAGCAATGAGTTCATGATAGTAGCCGCCAAAGAGATCAACTGGCTGGCTAGCCCCTCTGGTTTCAATCTAAGTCTGCAGGCCAAGGACAAGAGCAAACCACCTATCTATTCTCAGATTAGAATTATCCACATACCACCTTCCAAGTATGTCTCTGCCAGATTCGAGAAGGATGTATACAGGGTCCAGCTCAGTGAATTTTCCCCACCTGGGAGCCAAGTTGCTATGGCTAAAATCTCCCCAGTCTTTCCAAAGCTGAAGTATATTTTGAGACCCACTCCTGATAGCACAGGGTTTAAAATCAACCCTCAAACTGGGTTGATAACTACAGTCAGAGCGATGGACTTCCAAGACCAGTCTCACTTTGAACTTGAAGTGACAACTGCCAACAATCAGGCCTTCACCGCCATTGTTGTTGACATCATTGATTGCAACAACCATGCTCCAAGTTTTACCCAGTCGTCATACCACGGCACCTTTGATGAAAACGTTCCGCCTGGTACCAGTGTCTTAACAGTGAGGGCTACAGACCACGACCACGGGGAGAATGGTTTTGTCACCTACACCATAGCCAATGAGCGAGCCGTTCCATTTGTCATTGACCCATATTCAGGCATCATCTCCACCTCCAAGCCAATGGACTATGAACTGATGCAGAGATGGTACCATCTCCGTGTCTGGGCATCAGACTGGGGGTCCCCCTTCCGCCATGAGACTGAGGTGTACGTTTCCCTCATCCTGAGCAACTTGAATGACAATGCCCCAGTGTTTGAGAAGGCAAACTGCAATGGAAGCATCCCCCGGGACTTATCTATCGGGCACCCTGTGGTCACAGTATCTGCCATTGATGTAGATGAACTACAGCACGTGAAGTACAAAATCATGTCTGGCAATGAGCTGCAGCATTTTGACCTGAACCCCGTCTCTGGAGTAATTTCCCTTAGAACCTCTCTCAGAGATCTACCTGCTGGGCGGCCACCCCTCTATTCCCTGAAAATAACTGCAACAGATGGAGAGAATTATGCTTCACCTACATCTGTTAACATCACGGTGGTCAGTCCAGGCACCCCGGTCCACATGAAGTGCGAGGAGACGGGGGTGCTGCAGCAGTTGACGGAGAATATTATCCACTCCATTGAGTCTCTGTCTCAGGGCGAAGGCCTGGAGGAGGAAACTTCTGTGAATCTGCTTCATGTGAATCATCATGCACCTCAGTTTGATGACAGCTTTCCAAGGTCTATCGATATCATGGAGACTATCCCAGTCAACTCAACCATTGTTGATCTTGCAGCTGGTGACCCTGATACTGGCTTCAATGGCAAACTGGTCTATGTGATCACTGATGGGAACGAGGACAGTTGCTTTACTATTGACATAGAAATGGGTCTTCTCCAAGTTCTCTCGCCCTTAGACCATGAACAAACAAGCTTCTACATCCTTAACATTACTGTATATGACCTTGGCACTCCTCAGAGATCATCATGGAAACTCTTGGCGGTGAACGTGTTGGATGTCAATGATAACGCTCCTAAATTCCCTCAGAGTGCATATTGGGTGGCGATACCAGAAGATGTAACACCTGGAACAACTGTAGCGCAGATGAAAGCAGAAGATGCTGATACAGATGACAATGGGAAGGTAAAATATTCCCTCCTTGCACCCATGGATAAATTTGCTATTAACAGTGTCACCGGGGAGGTGACGGTGACTGGCCCCCTGGACAGAGAATTATGGCCTCGCTATGTGCTAAAAATAGAAGCCAGGGACCAGCCTAGAACAGGCCATCAGCTGTTTTCAGTCACTGATCTGGTAGTGACTTTGGAAGATGTGAATGACAACTCCCCACACTGCGTTCCAGCCCTGAACAATGTGAAGGTCCCTGAGGACCTGCCCATGGGCACCATTCTGCTCTTCCTGGAAGCCTTTGATCCTGATGCTAACTCTGGGGGAGATGTAAAATACAGCCTTATCAATGAGGAGGAGAGGACATTCCATGTTGATAGGCTGACGGGAGCTCTCCGGGTGGAGAAAGAGCTGGACTATGAAAAGAGGGATCTTTACAATCTGACCGTACAAGTCAGCGATGGTGGGAGGCCCATCTCTCGCTCTTCATTCTGCCACGTGATAGTCGAGGTCCTGGATGTCAATGAGAACGTACACGCTCCTCGCTTTGCCTCCTTCGTGTTCAGTGGCTGGGTGCAGGAGAACAGTCCAGAGGGGACATCAGTGATGATGGTAACCGCTCAGGACGGCGATAAGGGGAAGGATGGGGAACTCCAATATTTCATCAGAGAGGGCACTGGCTTGGCTGTCTTCCACATTGAAGAGGACACAGGTAATGATGGCCCAGTGTAAGGGTATATCGGGGCACTGTGAAGATTGGTTTAAATGACATCCTGTGGTTGGCCTGGAATTTGACCCACCAGAACCTTTCTGTATTCTGTTTGCAGAGTCCATGGGTTCAAATCATCCTTGCTTGTGCAGGGAACTGCAATGTTCATCCCTGTGCACTAGCAGGGGCAGCTGCTCCCATTGGGAACTCATCCTGATGGGGAGCAGGTAATGTGTGGACCTCCTGACTCCCCAGGGTTTCTGCAAGGGGAAGATAGCTTGCAAGAGCAGCCAAAGTCCCATAACAGCACCACCACCTGAAGATGCCCAGGTGTGCTGAGGATTGGGGCATGTCCCAGACACGCTTTCCATGCCCCTTTCCTAGTTTTCATTGCCCACACCTGGGACTGCCTTGGCCAGCTGTAGGCCTCACAGCAGAATGAGGTTTGCATGCACCTAGTTCAGTTGGACCGATAGGGTATTAAATCAAGGCTCCCTTCAGTCATTGGGGTCTATGGCTGCAGCATTTCAAACCCTCTTCTCCCCCTCCACCACCCAACAACCCTAAGGTGTGCAAGCCTCATCTCTCAGATAATACCTACCCCAGGCACCAGATCCAGTGTGGAGATTCAAATCCCCTGCCTGGTAACACACAACTGCTAGTGGGCCATGCACAAATTCCAACCCAGAGTTTTTAAGGGGATTGCTGCACGTAGTTTTTTTGGAGTTCTTGGAATCCACTGAAAGAACTTTTTGTAACTCTCCTAGGTACAATTCAGACCACGGGACCACTAGACAGAGAATCTACGTCTCATTATTGGCTGACAGTGTTAGCTGTTGACCAAGGTTCAGTTCCTCTCTCCTCTGTGACTGAAGTTTATATTGAAGTCGCCGACATCAACGACAATCCGCCCCAGATGTCAAAACCATTCTTTTATGCCTCTGTCATGGAGAACTCCCCCGTGAACATCTCTGTCCTTCAGCTTGATGCCAGGGACCCGGACTCCATCTCCACAGGGAAGCTGACTTTCCACATCGTAAATGGAAACCCACAGGGGTTCTTCACCATTAACCCTGTCACAGGTAAGGACTAAACAGACTCAGAGCCTCCATAGTGCACGTGGAGTGTTGCAAAGAGCATATTCGGTGCCATAGAGTGCAACACTACTGAACTACAGCTGGCCTTTGATGAAGTGTGTCAGTTTAACAGTGACTCTTTCAAACATCCAATTTGCAGGTCCAAAGTCTGCTAAGAGGCAGATTATCTGTAACTGGCACTCCCACAAGCTGTAAGTCTTTATCTGCAGCCAAGGGGCTCTCAGAAAGAAACAAGATTGTTTTACCTCTTTGAGAGCACCAAAGAAATTGTTTTTAAGATTGTTCCTTACCATCAACTGCCCCACTGAGCAATGTAGGCCAGTGGCAAGTTTATCAGCACCATTGAGAAATGCTCCTTTGGAAAGTGCCCTTTGTTCACAGAGCAGAATGATCACTATAAGATGTAGTCAATCAAAAATATTCTACTGTGCTTGGGGATTCCTCTGGTTCTCCAATGCTATTAGTGCCGTGTCAACTCAGCCTCTTTCTGCCATCACTTCAGACCACCTCTTTCATCTCAGCACTAATTGCCAGATCTGTTAGCGCCTTCCAAAGCCCACTGATGTTTAGTGTAAACAGCTTCCTAAAACTATTGTCTGACATGGGCTGGTCTCAGAATGCAAGCTCTGCCATGCGTCTCACTATATCAGCTCTTGGGATCGGAGGGAAGGGGGGCCAAGAATATGCGTATGATATAGGATTGATAAATGAGTCTGGCAAGGCAGCACCAGGATAGTACAACCAGTTCAAGTTTTGAACTATGCTTATTTCCTTGATCTGTTTGCTCCAGCAGCTGGATGTATTGAGGAGGCCAGTGAACTAACCTAGCTCTTGGCAATGTGTGTGGTTCATCAGTCTCTAGTAATCGCCTACCTGGCTTGTTAAGATGGATCCAGATGTGGAGATATTGTAAGGTTGACCTTGGGGGGCTGGGAGGGTATAGGGAAACTATGGTAAAGGGAAAATGGTGAAAACCTCCAGGTTTCAATAGAGACTCCCTATAAGATGGCACTGTATGTGGGCCAGGAATGCTGGACTCCTCCCCTGCATCTGTCTTTTTTGGCAATTTCAGCTCCGCATTCTTCTGCATCACGTGTAACTATTCACTCTGTTAGAGTTGCAGCATCCGTGTAAAAACAATAGTCTAATATTATGTTGGAATAACCAGGCTCAAATCCAAATGGGCCGAATCACCTCAAAATAAAATGGCTGAACACAATCAAAACTGACGCACTCCCACATAAACCATCTTCTATCCTTCTCTCTGCCCTCCCTGTATCAGGGGTTATGTGCATCCGACAGAGATGTGCTTATCAGGCCTGTGAACACATGTGATGACCTTATCCCTTGGGGGAGGACTCTTCTTTAAACTCAGTGCTTGGGAGCAGCAGGAGGGCCTGCTTCCAAACCTAATCTAGATTCCTTTCTCTTCCCCTTTCCTTGCATGTCATCCAAAAACAAAGCGAGTGCCTGGAACCATTGCCATGCACCACGTGGATTACACGCAAGTCGATAATGAAATTAAAAACGCAGCACTCATTTGCTGTTACCAGAGAAAGTCACAGCTTGTCTAAATTTCTGGGCTGTAGGCAGTTTATGATTAACACAATGCTGATTTCATGATGAGGAAGGGAAAGTACTGGTCGTGGCACTAAATTTGCTAAAAATTAGTCTTCTCATGTGTCATCCGGGGACTACCAGTGACACCAGGGTGGAAGGTGAACAGCTGTTCTTTATCATCAGTAACCATTTATAGTGTGGTTGACATGGGGATCCACTTGACCATCTCAGGCCAGTAAAAAGCCGTCAAAAAAAAATTCACCCCAAAGTAACGCAACATGGCTGACTTGATTTAAATTTAAAGATAGGGGAAGAGGGCCCAGAGAAGTTTATAGCACCATGAAGCTTTAACATCCTCTGAAGTGGTTTTTCCAACAGTCTAGGTTTTTATTCTGAATGCTTTTTCAAAGGTGAAAAGTGCCTATCTTTCTTTACTAAATGGAGGAAAGAACATGAAAGATTCTAGAAAGGTTTGAATTCCAGAATTAGCAATGTTCTAAAAGAAGCTAACCCTAACCCCACTTACTCTGACGTCAAAGTAGCATCCTTAAGCAGGAGAATATTTTGAATTATTGACATTGCTGAGGCAGAAGTGTTTATGACGGGAAATGACCGAGTCTTACTTTCTCTGTTCTTCAGTTATGAGCTATGAGTAATTTCAGGAGGAAACCACGGAGTCTATTGTTGTTAGTCATGCGATTTTAGCAAATACTGACATGATGAGAGTCACCATAAAGGTGTCAGGATCATGATCCAACAGCACACTCAGAAGGCAACTTCCTCCTTTCGGAGACCACCATAGTCTATTTCTCCAGAAATATGGGGCCCCTCCTCTCCCCCAGTAAAATGTTTCTTTACTGTCAATGGACAGATTTCATGTTTATGTTATGGTGGCATTGGAAACAAATCAGAAAGATTCTGTCCGAAGGCTCAGTTATGCTGAAATATGCCCCGGTTTCATAGAGAGGGAATGACCACACAGGTACAGGCTGCGTCCTAAAGATCCTGGCCCCACATCAGTCCATAATTCACCCTCTCCCCACTTCTGGGTCAGACCCTCCCATAGCTACACTCAGGCCCCAGCCAGCCTCATGTGCATTCTGACCCCGCTCTGAAAATGAGCCAACAGAAGGGCCCTGGTGTGGACGGTGCCCATCACCCCAGCCCTCCCTCACAAACCCCACTGCACCTTGTCGGCAATGCAGATGCACTCTGGCAACTAGCAGGAGAGCACCAGGCATATCGGGGCTTTGGTTTGCAATGTGAGGCTGGTGAAAGGTCAGACTGACAGCTCTGTGGGCTGAAGGCGTCTCCTGGTCCACACAAGAGGCATCCACATCCTCATCCGCACTGCACTCACAAACCCTCCGTGTTACCTCCCCCAGCCTGGAGGGCCCCCTCCTCCAAAGGCAAGGTGGCATTGCCCTCTCAGTGCCCATTCGGTCCTTGCACTATCTGCTGGGGATGTCAGGAAGGGCACCAGGATAGCCAAACTTAACGCCAGCCCAGCCTTTCTTGCTAGTGCCCCAGGCCTAGCCCCACAAGGCTTTTGTAACCATCTGGATTTTACCAATAATATTGCCTGTGGACAGAAAGCTGTGTCACAAAACCCCCCTTGTTGTCAGTTTGTTGGTGACCTCGGAGAAGCCAAGAATAGAGGCTAAACTCCTCCTCTCAAGCCAAGAGGGAGGCTCCTCCTGTATGGGGTGGAGACACACCGGCAGAGGTAATCCACACTGCACCTGTTCTGGGAACAGAGAGGAATTCAGCTCCCTTGAAGTCATTCTCAGAGCTAGAAGGCTTTGAAGGGGAAGAAAGGGCCCCCTTAGAATTAGCCCCTTAACAGGGGCTTCCCTGGACAGCACAGAGCTGGCACAAGGGACTCACTATTGTCCCCCTCCTCTCGTCTACCTGAGAGAGGGTGGGACTTCCTGCAGCACCTACCTCCCACATTGTTCCCTGGTTGTACTTTTGCATCACTTCCCAATAGCACTGTGGGAATATCCACCCCAGGAAGTTGTCTGGGCAACCGCACACACCTTGGCCTGCTGTAATGCCAGACTTTGTCTGATCTCTGACTCCAGCCTGACTTTGACCCCGATTCCTGCGTCTCAATTCGAGCCCGGTACTAATTCTGATCTCCAGCCTGACCCTGATTCATGAAAACCTCAGCCCAGACTGCCTACTCCCCAGTCCCTTACACCCACTGGCCAGCTTTGTTCAGAATTGTCCACTGAGGGGTGTTTCCTGAAACATGCATGTGGTACTGGCTGCTGTCAGAGACTGGAATGAATGGACTCCTGGTCACTTCTAATGTCCCCATGTTCCTACTGGGTTAATGTCATCCCAGAGGGAACGCCACTGTTCCCTACCTTTTAAGGGACCAGTTGTGAAGCCCTTCTTCACCCTGGTGTAGATAGCCCCGTAAGGCTACTTCTGCGCATACGTGCCCAGTGCTACACTCCTGAGCAGTCCTGCTGTGGTCTTCGGGGAGCAAAGCAGCCAGCGGGATTGTCTAAACGTTTGGATGAGATGAACCCGAGCCCTGGATCCTGACAGAGTCAGAGGGAGAACAGGACTTGGGGAAAGAGGCATGCCATGGGGTTCTCTGCTCACGGTTGTGACACCTCTTTGTGGCTGTGTCTGGGGGACAGCTCGGGCTGCTCAGATGCCCCCTTTCGCTCTGTCTCACACGTTGTGGCCTCTCACGCTCCAGCAGTTTCAGTGCTGCCTCGTCTGATTCAGGACGCTCCCTCATCATGGCTAGGCCTTGCAGCCAGGTCACTGTGTGTTTCCCCTTCTGGGATACCAACGTCCTTCCATATGAATTGTCTCAGGCAGCCTTCCAAGTCACTGGGCTGTGCCACTGCCCTCGTGGCTAGGAGGGGAACCCAGGCCTGACCACTACTCCAGGTTCCAGCTTTGGGACCCTCGAATCACCAGCCAAAGTCTGCACCGTCCCAAACATTGCCACCATTTTCCTGTGCCTTTTCCTTATCAGGCTTCTGCTCCAGCACCCTTCTGGGTAAACCCTCCCTTCGGGGCCAGGATCCCAGAGCTTCTTCTCTCACCCTGGGTCTCCTCCTTTTCCTCACAAAGGCTAGAGAATAACTGCAGGCTTCCACACTGCAGCCCTTTTCTGCTGCAAGCTTCCTGGCTTTATACCAGTCCCACCTGCTCCTATACCAGTCAGCTGGGTTCCAGCCTTAATCAGTGCTTGCTCATCAAGGCCAACTCTCCCTCAAGTGTGGCTTATCAGGTTACTTAACCCCTCTTGGGCCACATTAACCCTTTCTGGTCTAACGTGGGTTGAACACCCATAAGAAGGAAAAAAGGAAAGATCTATAGAATTAAAGTCCAGAGAGGACCAATAGATCATCTATTCGGACCTCCTGTATGCTACAGGCCATTAACTTTCACCCAGTTGTCCCTGTAAGGAGCCCAATCACTTGTTTGGATAAAGCGTCTCTTCCAGAAAGGCATCTAGTCTGGATCTGAAGACATCAAGAGATGGAGAATCCACCACTACCCTGGGTACTTTGTTTCAATGGTTAATTGCCCTCACTATCAACAATTTGTGCCTAAAGACAGAGAGATGGGTCTAATGAGGAGGAAAAATGAGAGAACAGAAGAAAAGAAAGAGTGGGAGTAGAGAAAGAGAGGACATGAGAGGGGAGAAATGAAAGGGAGAAAGAGATGATAGACTGGAGAAAGAATTTCAGGCAAACGGCCTCCTCCTTTCTCAAGATCTTGTAGTAAAAAGCTCTGGTGTCCTTAACTTTGGTGCTCCCTGTTTTCACTATTTGGGTTCTGCTCTTGCCTGGGCTGGGCATGAGGTAGCGCCGATCCCCAGCTCTGCTAGCAGAAGTTGTTGTTTGATGTTCGCTGTTACCAATACGCTGTTGATCGCTGCTGCTGGCCCAACACGACTAGCTTTCTGTTCCCTTATGCTGACAATGAGCAGGAGGCGTTCTGTTGCTGCAGGCAGAAATGATCTGTTTCCCCACTGCTCAGCATGTGGGCTCTGACAGGCTGCAAGCACAGGGCTCGTGCATTCCTGGCCTTTCAAGCTTTTCTCCCAGCTGAGCAAGAATTAGGCTTTCAAGCCAGGACAGGACATCAGTTTGTTTGCGAGCAGTAATCAGGACCAGCCTGAAGAGTATTATTAGGAGAAGATTTAGGAGTAAACGTGGCTGTGTTGGTTCTTGTAAAGGGTTTTGTAAAAGAGGCCACCCCATCTCACGATTAACTAGGGCAGTAGAGCCTTTGGGAATTAATGGCTCCAGTGGCATCTCAGCTCCATGTTGTGTGTAAGGGCTGAGTTGGCCTTTGGAGTACCAGCCTTCCAGGTTAATCTTTGCAAATGATAACACGGCACCTTAACAATAATAGTGCACTGGGGCTGAGACAAGGCAATCGGCCCAAAATCCCAGCATGGATTTCAAACGCCATTAGAAAGTCCACTCAGTGTTGGCCAAGTGAGAAAGGAAAACAACAATTACTAGGGGGGGAAATGTGCTTCCCTTCCCCCCCACTCCTAAGTGGTGGTGGTTCAAACAGCTGTGTGTAGACATCTCTTCAGGGCACAAAAGCTGATGGAAGTTTCTCTTCAATAATGGTTTTACTTTCCACTCTAACCATCTGGCTTCAGGGTGTGTGTAACACAATGGCAAACAATAAAAATAGGTATTAATTCCAGCTGGCTTCCGCTAAACATCATGTCCAATTGCAGCCTCTGTGGCTCCACGTACTCAGCTGCCGGAGTCTGTGTGAACACATTTTGCATTTGGGTGTCTTGGCAGGGGCACAGCGCTAGGGCTGTGTTCGAGAATTAGAGTAATTAACCATTAACCACAAGCACTTTCTGATCTCATGACAGCAAACCATGGAGAGGCATCACTAGCTGCGAATGGGCATGGGGTGGGGGGCACGGAAACAAGTTTGCTCTAGTGGAGCTTGCCCTGGGGTCAGGAAGAGAAGCCAACGGAAGGGAAACACCCACACATCCCATGGTACACGGAGTTATCGACACAAAGCAAAATCAGCCAGTGATGACTTTATAAAAGTGCTGGTGATCAGGGTTCTCCATTATCCGCAGAGAAGGTTTGGTGTGGGGAATGATATACCTGCCATAGGATGACGACCAGTAGGACCCAGTCCACCTGCCTTCTGTTCCGTCATTTCCCAGCTACTGGGATGCTCTGCTGAATCCAGTTTGTTTTAATTCCACCGCCAGCCCAGCCCAGAGAAGGATCTTAGTTTGGCTTCTTTTTAGTGACTATCTTCCCACCAGCGTGACCAGGTGGGTGAGGTAATATCTTGCATATCTTGCGTTGGACCAACTTCTGTTGGTGAGAGAGACAAGCATTTGAGCCCCCCAGACCTCTTCTTCAGGTCTCAGGAGCGTGTCTCTCTCACCAACAGAAGCTGGTCCAATCAAAGCTATTACCTCACCCACCTTGTCTCTCTCATATCCTGGGGCCAACACGATTACAACTACACTGCATACATTCGTACTGACGTGGCGCTGCCACCCACATACCCCCTTTCAGATCCACTCACCCACCTTGCATCCACCCACCTGCCCCATCTATGCACACATGAGCCATTGCTACAGGATTCAGCCGTGTCACCAGGCCACCATTGCTTATGACTCAGCATTTAGGCCCTGATTCAGCAAACCATTAAGCATGTGCTGAAGTGTTTGGCTAAATCAAAGCCTTACTTGTTTTCATAGGTGTACTTGTTCGTGCCTCAGCGTGTGGAGAGGGGTTAGATGATTTCTTGAGGTCCCGTCTAGTGCTACCTTTTTATGATGCTGTGATAAGGAATGGATTCAAAGATTTCTGGATTGCTGTATTATTGCTTCTTGCTCTTCTACCTCTGCTTGGATGTAGAAATGATGATGGGGGGGGAATCATTCACTTGTTGGCAAACACAGTCTATTAAGCCAGGTTTACTGTTTTAAATGCATCAGATAAATGTTTCTAGTGGCAGCTGACACCGCTGTGTGGTGTTTCCTGCACCCACATGTGATTTTCTGCTGCACTTAGATACTGGTACACAAAAGTAACTATGACAACATTTAAAATAACAGTATCTATCGAGTCAATGCATTAACGCTTAGACCAGAAACAGGATATTAAAATATTTGTGTTGCTGCTTTTGACAGCCTTGCAAACGTTTAATGGCATTTGATGCATTCCAGTCTCTTTTTAAAGGCAAATCCAACCGACAGCAGGTGATGGAATGAAAGAAGGGATCATATAAGCACAGCTTTGCCAATGAGAATTATGTATCTGTTAGACAAACAGCTACATGCCCGCACACGCGTGCATACATGCTCACGTATATCCACGCTACCACCCAGGCACTGCATTCAAAGATTACTGTTCAAAAGTCCTGGGTCAGGCTTCAGAAATCAGGAGATTAACTTAAAATCGTGAGTGTTTTTTAAACAGAAATTTGGGATTGATTTTAGTTTGCCTTCTGGTTTCTGAACCTTTGGGGATGCACTCAGTCACCTTTCCAAGGTTTTATCCAGGGCCGTGAGGGCTAAAAACTTACCTTTTAAAAAAAGGAAAGCTGAGATTCTCACACGATCATTTGCCTCCAGGAGCTGGGGCTTAAATACAAAACACCCTATAGCCTCAAATGTATGATAAAAATTACAGGAGTGAGCAACACAGCATTTCACACACGCACATGTTCAGTGCTATATGAGAAATATACAGGATCTGTTCCCATTGGCGAGTTGTAAAATGCACAGTCAAGTCTAATCTTTCCACTTCCTTCATGTGGAGATATTTCACTAGGACCTCCAGGCATTGGCATTGCTGTAGCAGACAATGGATGAGATTCAGGGAGGCCAGCCAGTGCGTACAGCTGTCTTGTAGTGTGGTTACTGAGGGCAAGCAACCCTGAAACAATGTCGGTTTAAAATGTGGTGGTTAAGCCAAACCACTGATGCACCTTAGCAATGGTCTTGTCTGAAACCTCTCATACCCTGTGCTCCCCCTCTCTGTCAGGTGATCACATCTGAGTCTAATAAATAAAGACAGACAAGGAGGAGGAGAGGACATTTTTGTCATGCTCGTTATAAATCATTAATAATAACAATACTAGCTTTACATTGGCAGATCTCAATGTGCTTTTCAAAAGGGGACACTATCATTACCCCCATGTTACAGATGGGGGAAACTGAGGCACAGAAAGGGTAGGTGACTTACCCAAGATCACCCAGCAGGCCAATAGCAGAGCTGGGAATAGAACCCATATCACCTGAGCATTAGTCCAGGGCACTAGCCACTACTGCCTAGTAACAGGGTGTTGGTCTACTAGTTAAAACAGGGGACTGCCAAACAGGCTCCTCAAATTTTATTCCCACCAATGAGTTACTCTGTGACCTTGTGCAAGGTCCTTAACTTTCTCTGCTTCCATTTGTCCATCTGGAATAAGGACATAAAAATACCGACATTGCAGAGATATTAAAGGTGCCAAAGCAGCTTAATGAAAGTCTGGAAAGCTGTCTGAGATTCTCAGAGGGAAAGTGCAATAGATTGCAATTACACGCACAATGACAGGTTACTGTCAGTATTATTACTGGTCCAAATCTGAGGTCTTTGCTCCCTGTTAACCCAAATTCCATTGACTTCAGGAGGAGTTTGCATGACTAAAGGCCCTCAGGATTTAGCCCAAAACAAATACATAATAAACCAAGCAGTGACTGCTGGTCGTGGCAGACAAAGGCCTGGGACACAGAGCGCTCATAGGCACAAGGCTGTTCCATTGTCAGGAAGTCATGCATTATATATAAAATTTCCATCAGCTAGAAGAGCTGGTTTTGAAAACAATGCAGAGCTGGTTTTACCAAAGGGTGATGCCTCAGCCCTTCTGAACAAGAAAGGCATCACTGCCATGATCCAGTCTTCCTCGGCTAGCTCTTTGTGAAATTCATCGATTCACCAATTTTAAAGCCAGGAGGGACCATTATGATCATCTGGTTTGACCTCCTGCATGATACTGGCCAGAGAATTTCACCCGCTAATCCGTGCAACAAGCCCGTGTGAGAGCATATTTTTTAGAAAGCCATCTACTCTAGAGCTAAAGACTTCAAAATGATGGTAAATCCGCCATCGCCTGTGGAAAGTTGATTCAATGGTTGATTACTGTCACTGTTAAAAATGTGCACCTTATTTTGAGCCTGGATTTATCTAGCTTCAGCTTCCAGCTGCTGGCTGGGAGAGATATTCTTCCACTCCAAAAAAAGGAACTTCAAACTTTTTGTCCAAAATACTTTAAAATGTAGAGATCAGTGCTCAAATTAAGCAGCAGGAGGTAACATTTCCACATTGTATAACCACTTCTACTTGCAAGCATGGGAAGTTTCCTAGGTTGGGACTAGGAAATGTTGTCTTCCCACCATCCTCTTGCTTGTTTCATCGATTTGCTTAAGGAGTAATATTGGCATTGGAGTCTCTGGCTCCAGCTGGTGTGCCAGAAAAGCGATTTGTGCCATCCCCTCCTATGGGGCTTGGAACTTAAAGATTATTTCTTTCTTGGCAGGTCTGATTTCCACCACCTCTCGGCAACTGGATCGAGAATACAAGGCTGAACATATCCTAGAGGTGCGTAATGACGAAGTTGTAATTAGTTTTGTTTACCAGCAAGTGTTTCAAGTCCTCAAAGAATGTTGCCTTGCAAGTTGGAGCACACACAAGGGTCTTGTACCATGAGCTCCGAAGTGCTAGGAAAGATAATTAAATGTTCTGCATCTTTTTTTTTCTGTGTTGCCCCAAGTGCCAGCTGCACAGTGTTTTTGAAAAGTGCCTCAATATTTCCTAACGGAAGAGTGGAGCAAGAGGCCTATTGCCAAGCTGTGAGGAATGAAGGATGAGATTTGCAATTCTATCCTCTAACAAGACAGACAATGATTCGTTTGTAAGAGGCCAAGCCAGAGAAATTCACCCTTATTTCTCTTAGATTGCCACATTATGAGGGCCCAGTCCTCAGCTGCATTGAGCTCATGCTGGGTGCAACTGGATGGGAGGAAAAGGAAGGGTGCCTCTCTAACCCTGGAACTCAGCAGGGACCAAACTAACCCCCAGTACAAGTTAGAGAAGGCAGAGCAACCCGATGATCCATTCCACCAGCCCAGGATTGCCAGAGCACTAACACGGCCCCTATGCAGAAAGGGAAACAAGGGTGGTTCAGAGCAAGTTGTGCTGCCTTTACATTACCAGGGGATTCCCCTACAGTAGGGTGATTTCCATGAAGCTGAGATTCCCATTAAGCTGATGGAATCCCCAGGTGCCCTGAAGAATCAGCCATCTGCCCCCTAATAGTAATGGTTAGTAAGTCTAGAACCCTTTACACACGTGCACCTTTTCAGTCTCACAGCATCCCCGAGAGATCTGATTATCTCCATTTTACAGATGGATAAACTGAGGCATAGAACTGTTACGTGATTTGCCCCAAGCCTCGGGGTGAGTCAGGATTAGAACTCAAAAGTTCTTGTCTCCAGAGGCAGTATGCAGTCACTTCAGGCACATGTGTCAACACCTTCCTTGTTTCTAAACACTCAATAGTTCCAGGCAAAGATGAATTTTCCTGCCCCTTTTCTATATTTTTGGGGATTCTATGATCATTTGGAAGATACTCTTTATTCTGCATCTTCAGAACCTTTGTGTTCCTATTCTGCCACCCTTCAGGAATTTCAAACACATCAGTGAAAGCAGCCAAATCCTAAACAAAGACAAAGAAACTCCATCCCACTTATTACAGGCCCCGTATAAAACTCATCAATAACTTGTCACACCAAGGCACAGGTCAGATCTGAGGCCTTTTTCCCAGTCAAGATTCAGACGCCTTTTTAATGACTTTGGGCACGTGATTGCTCATGCATCCAGAATCCCAGAATAATGTATACATTTGTGTAGCAATATTAGCACTTGAGTCAACCACACCTCTTTGACTCCACTGACTTCGGTGGAATAACTCCTGATTTCTGCAAATGGGAGGAGAATCAGGTTTATTTATCTTAGAGTTTATATTTATAATGACCCATGGCCTGCTAAAAACAGGTCCATCAACTCAAGGTGTAGCTGTAGTAAACGCATACCCTCTTACGTGGAGCAGCCCTAGACAACACCATGTAGTGTGACTTACACGACTTCTGCAAACTGCAGACGCCAGAGGACATCTTGGTGACATGCACTTCTATAGGTTTGAAATTTCAGCCCGCAGGGGGAAGTGACATTCAAATCGTGTGGGGGGACAAACATGCAAGCACAGCAATATTTTTATAGCTGCCTTTCATGAGGAGGGCTGGCTATCGTGCCCTGGCTCATGGCAAGACGTTCCTTTACCTAGGCCCCGGGTTTGCTTGCAGGTGGCTGTTTCGGACAATGGAGATCCAAGTCTGAAATCCACTACCAGAGTCGTGATCCAGGTTCTCGATGCCAATGACAACCCTCCCAGCTTCCCCCACAAACTCTTCATGGTTCAGCTCCCAGAGAGAGCTGCTTCTCAGAGTCCACTGCCTGTCTGCCGGCTGATTGCCTCAGACCGTGACATGGGGCAGAATGGACAGGTCACCTACACCATCGAGGAGTCTGATGAGGGGATATTCACCATCAACCCTACAACAGGCATGGTGCTTTCCAGAAAGGCTTTCCCTGCCTCAGAATACAACATACTAACGGTGAGAGAGCATGCATGTGAAGGGAGTTGGGCAGGGTGAAAGAGGAGAGGGAAACACAGAAGAAGGAAGTAGAGAGGAGAGAAGAAAGAGATTGAGAAGATGAAAGGGACGCATAGAAGAAAGAGTGTATGTGTGTTGGGGTGGGTGGGGCAAGGAGGAGAGATATGCACAGATGGAAGGAGAAAAAGAACCAGAGAAAATGAGATGGAGGTGTGAAAAATGGAATGTCTGAGGTGGAATATGCCACATTTTTCCAGGGAGTCTGTCGTGCTCCACATGATCTCACCTGGGCTTGGATCTGAATCCAAGCTTTCCCATTGTTTTGGGGGTGTTTAGATTTTGGGGTCTGGTTTAGGCCTGTTGCAGAAAAGAGGATGGGCCCAACTCACCAAGTTTGGATCCAGGATCCTAGCCCTGGTCCCGCTCTGCTTTGACACAAGCATGGGTCTGATTTGGCGTGAGCCTGAGAAAGTTTGAGGGTTTACTTTGTGACCCAGAGGAATTTGGTTTGTGTAACTTCATCGTGAAAGCAGGTGACGTTCTGTCCATATGAGATTTGCTTTGTGGATTTTTGGGCACGTTCAGGCTTGAAACTCAAAAAGAATTTGCAAGGAAGTATCAGGCAAAGCCCTGAGAACTTCAGCCCAACCAGATTATCATGGGGGATTGCTAAACCAGAGCTTCTCTCTGCAACCTTCATTGGCAGGTCAAGGCGACAGATGGCGGCAGCCCTCCACTTTCCTCCAGTGTGCGACTTCACATCAGTTGGGTCTCTAGCCTGGGCCCTTCCTCAGAGCCCCTCGCTTTTGATGAGCCCCATTTTAACTTTGCCGTGATGGAAACAGACCCTGTGAACCACATGGTGGGAGTGATCAGCGTCGAGATTGGGCCCAGCCAGCTCTGGTTTAACATCACAGGTGAGGCACAAGTGTGAAACCAGTGCTGGGGTGTCTAAGAGCTGGAACAATTCTGCCCCAATTTCCTTGGCATTCAGCAGGCACCTGCCCTGAGCTAACAAAGCCACTTACTTAGGATTATAGGAGGCGCCTCCATGTAAGCATCGAATGGCATTCAGGCTGACTACACCATAAACGTAGCTACCCCTCAAAAAGAGTGAGTGCCAAAGAACAATTACCCATCACACTATACAATGACAGTTCTGGCACTTGTCCACTTCCAATGAAATCTCTTGCACTGGAAGACACCAAGGGGGAGGCAGACCCATGTGGCTCATTGGAAATATGTGGCAATCCTGGCCCTGCAGCCTGATAAAACACCTTTCGGGGGTCCTGAGTGGCTGACCTGGTTCTCATGCTTGCTTTGCTTGGGGAACTTTATGATTCCGCCAGTAAAAGAATTCCTTTTTGGCTCCTCCTCTTCTTCCTCCCTGAGTCTTCTCTTAAATATCCTATGCTTTCCATCAGCTCAAGCTCGTTGTAGATGGAGTGTCTTTCCCTTAATGCTGGTGAAGGTACTGACACATGACAGTTCTCCAGATGAGGTAGTTTTAGAACTCCCCTCCGGGACAACGCTGTGGCAAGGCAGACTGTGAAGTTGGGGTGAAGGTGTCCACTGATCTCACTGGGCACAGGTAGTGATTCACAAGTGGCCTGCTTCTGAGTGCGGACTGTGCTCCTAGTACTATGTTGGGACCGCCTTTCAAAGTGGCACACTAGTCATATGCCTGTTTGGCTTAGTCCCGGCAGGGGATTGCCCTTCACAGGCAGAACTTTAAGTGTGTGAGTAAATACTTCTCCCGCTTGTGCATTTGGGCAAGGATAATGGAGTACAAATACAATTAACAATGAGGGTCGACACCATACAGTGCTGATTATGCCAACACAACGTTTCTCTTGCATGATGACCTCTTGCCTGGATTTTGTAGCCTCAAGGACATTTACCTCTGAATTTAATCACAGCATTTATCTTCCCTTGTAGCTCAGGTCCCTTTTACCTTCCTCCATGCTGAACACCAAATTCAGAAAAGGCGGCTGTTAGTGCCTTGGATGCTAGTCGGTGCTGTGTTCAGTGCTGCGTCACTTTTAATGTTGCATGCATCAGAAACCCTGTTTTTTAATTTATTTTATGCTGTTGGTGAAGTTGTGCTTGCTCATGCTGCAGAAATCAGGGGGCCTTGGTGCATAATCTGAGATTAGCCTTTCACAGTTATCAGGGTTTTTCCTCACTGGAGGGCAGGGTTTGACAGCTGAGAGGGAGTCCAGACTTAGCCACCTAGAAGTGGGTAGCAGCTGAAGGGAGGGGAGGGATTTCACAGTTTCCTTGGGGCGTTAGGAGCATCTTCTTTCTTCTCCTATTTGGTGTCTTTACTTTCCTGGTATTCCTTCTCCTCTGACCCCACTTCCCCATGGAAGTAAGGAAGGGAATCTGTGGGTCTATTTCTTTTCCACAGTCCCACCTTTTTTTGTCTCTCTCGCACTGTATCAATCAAGAGTTTCCCACGTGCTCTGATAGCTGGGCTGTTAGATGCTCATAGGAAAACAAGTTTGATTCAGAATGTCAGGGAATCCGGGCTGCTGTCTAGCAGAGGTGCTGGGCCACGCGATAAATAGTCCAAACAGCCTCTAACCGTCTGTAAACCAGACTTTTCCGATGGCATTTTGCATGTCATATGTAAATTACGAGGAGATAGAGTGTGAGACGCAATGAAAGGGCTGTCATCCTTGGGCTGCCTAGCAATTGCTTGAGGAATGACTCTCTCCACTGATTCCCTCAAGTCAGTGCTCCGCAGCCATCTGGGCTGAAGGAAACGGCCTTTGCTCACACTGGGAGCGCCATCTGCTTCTGCAGCTATTCAGCGTTGGGTTTCTCCGAGAGCTGGCAGGCGCCCTGCCACGACGGGGAAGGGCACCACTAACTTACTGTCAATGCGACCTTGAGTTTGAAATCCACCCAGCTTTCCCTTGTGCAAAGTCACCCCCTTTCCCATAACTGATAAGACTGTAGCTGGAGATCTGAAGCAAAGGTCATGCCTAATTTTCAAATTTGAATATGCATGACCTCGTTTACACAAATTTGCTCTTCTCCCCTTCCCTTCTGTCTCCCATCTCAGATTTCCATCAGACCCCTTTGTTTCTGTTTGGCTCCCTATTTCACTGCTAAAGTTTCCCCAGGCCACCCTTCTGGCCTAGCTTCCCTCATCTCCATCTCCTTTCTGGTTCCCCTCTTTGTCCCTCAAGTTTCCCATTGTCTGCCCACAATGGGAGGCCCTGACCATAGAAACTCTGCCTAGAGTGTAGCCCCCAACCCACCCATGGCTTTAGTACAGCTAAAGCAACTGACTACATAGCACCGTTCTATCCACAACCAGTCTGCTAGCCATCTCTGGCTGTGAATGAGCTGAGCACTGTGGTCATCAAGGCCAGGGCTCTATGGTTACCATTCTGGAAAGCTCCTATGGGTCTGTATGGTTTAGATCCCAAATGCTTCCGCCCAGGGCTCTTACCATCGAGATGCAGCCTAGAACTCCTTCCTCCAACCACTCCCCTGCTCTCCCAGTGAATGCAATCAACGCCGGTGCCCAGGGATGGGTGCCCAAGCTTGGTTGTCTCTGGACAATCTGGGAGACTTAACAACTCTGCTTTCCCCCACCCAGTTCTTGTGGTGACGACAGTGCAGGCTCGAGGCCATCTGTGGACCCCAGGGTTCCCCTCGGGGAGTGGAAAAGGGGGAAAAGAGAGGGAAATTTAGTTACTGTGGTGAGACACTTCCCACCCAACATAAAGCCAACATGTTTGGTCTCCCCTGGCAATTCTAGGACGGGGTCACCTTCCAATTCCTTCTTGTCAGCTGGAAATGCCCCTGTGTTCCTTCTGCCTCTGAGCAGGCCTTTTAGACTTCATACCAAACAACCAGAAAAAAGTATTTCACTGAGCCATCCTCCCCATTAGACCAGCCTCCTGTCCTATCTACAGCCTTCCCTCCATGTCTTGGTGGTGGGTCATTTAGTGTGTCTGCTAGCTGCCGAGATTCCTTCCACGGCTATTACCCCCACAGAACTTTAATTCACACATGTCCCAGCTTTCTCTGAGCAAAATTCTTATTCTTGTTATATTGCTTCCCCCCCAGCTCCATTTTATTTCTCTTCCCCATCCCAGGTGGTGATGACGACATGGATTTTGATATTGAAAAGAGCGCGGGCAGCCTGGTCATTGCAAGAGCCCTCGATGCAAAGAAGAAGTCAAGCTATAACCTGACAGTCGAAGTCACTGATGGGTGGAGTACCGTCAGGACCCAGGTAAGTTCCCCACGCAAAAAGTTCATTCTTTCCATTGATTTCAACAGGCTTTGGATGGGGCCTTACGTATGCAAGTCTCATTGCATTGGGTCTTTGGGCTGGGCTATAAATCCTTCCTCCCCAGGCTCAGGGTTGACCTGTTGCCATGGTGCAGGAAGTTGAGGCCTGCGCCCTGAGGACTCGACACGCTAATATAAACTCGTATGATATAAATGACTAAGGGAGTCGAAGCAGAAGAGTGCCACAGGCAATCACCCAAAGTGAAGGAAAGGAGCTGGGGGGAAGAGTAAGGGGGCGACTGTTTAATCTTTTTATCAGGGTCTTTTGGCTCTGCTCTTCCTGTTGGAGGAGCGAGAGTGAGACAGTCAGAGAGGACGCATAGCACTGGCAGAGCAGCAGGCATACAGCTCTGTGCACAACAGAGACGCGAGGTCCTGGGAACCGAAAGGATGTCTGTGATGGATTTAGGGGGTGACACATCCATTAAAATGTTATTCCCATTTCTTCCCTGTCTGGCCCTGAAGCTACCTCTCTCATTCTCGGCCCAAAGGGTGCTACCCTCCGACTGGTCACGTGGACAGGCGGTTGGGGAACAGAAAGGAGGAGACCAGCCCTCTCTGTCTCTGTCCTCAAGGGTGTGGCCAAAAGCACAGTTTCTTCCCCCTTGTGGAGGTTGAGGATGTCGCACCTTTTCCTGTCCCTGAGACGGCTATTCAGGATAGCTCCATCTCTGACCGTTCCCCTTCAGAGACAAGGAGAGGTGAAAAATCAGCAAGCCTTTTACACCAGGGCTCTGGCCTTGACTCATCCATCGGTGCTCCTCATGGTGACACCATGGGACATGCACTGGGGAGGTTAACACGGATGTTAAATGGGCAGAGGCTGCCATTCCACTGAAATTCACTGGTGACCAACTGCTACCTTCAACATTATAGGCCATTGTTCCAAATAAAAAACAAACATCAGCATGGATGATGTGCATTTCCTGCCTCCCAGAATCTCATCCTCTGTTTATTTTGGCCCTGGTTGCAACTGCTGGATGCCAGCAAGCTTGCTATTGCAAAACACCGTGGCCAGTTCGCTTTTGTTAAAGGAAGCAAATCATTACAGGAAGTAAATCATTGGCACTTCCCAAACCATGGTCAAGGCAGCGCTTGATTTGTAATGAAAGAGGTGCCGGGGCTCAAGCAGTTTTAGTACCAGGTCTCAAGCAATTTATTTTACTTTTACAACTGACACAGCAAGGCCGGAGAGTCCGGGGCTCTGCCCTAGCAAATATGAATCACTGGGTTAAAAGGTGCAGAGGTGGAAGTGTAGTGGGGAGGGGATTCAGGACTGTTGGACAGTGAAAGGAACCAGCCAACCTCCCCAGTAGAAACAAGGTTTGCAGTTTGCAGACTTTGCCAGAAAAATGCAAGGGAGTTATTTTTTTTAATAGTAAATGTAAGCTGCAAAGCTTGCTTTTGCAGCCATATTTCCATGCTGCTTCTGATACAAGCAAGCTCCTTCCTCTTCCACCCACCATTTCCCCTCCCTCGGTTTCCCAGTGTGAAATTAATGAGTTGCATGGCATCCGCCAGTAAATCTGAGAACAGTGGCTGCATGAATGTTTTCAGGGCAAACTGAGCATTTCAACCTGCCCCCAGAGCAGACACTTTCAGTGTAAAAGGTTTTTTAGATTGAGAGAGCAACAAAACAAGAGTGAGCAAAGATTAAGTCTCAAAGGAAAGAGCACAGTGTGCATCTTCTTGGACAGCCTGCACTGAAAAGAGCACAAAATGGCTGCCTCTCTCGGCAGAGTCCTAAGAGATTTAAAGGTGCAGCATTCAGAAAACAGAGGCACAACCGATACATACCTAAATGTACCACACAACCCAATATCTACTGGTCAATCTGTGTTTTTAATTTTTCCTGCAACCCTTTGATGAGTACATAGGATTGCCCTCCCCAGCCGGATGCCCTTGCATGATACACTGCCTCCTCTGCAGGCCTACATCCATGTGATTGACATTAACCAGCACCGCCCCCAGTTCCTGGAGAGCCATTATGAGTTGACAATTCCTGAGGACACGCCGCCTGGGACAGAAATTCTTTGTGTCAGCGCAACAGACGAGGACAAAGGGAAAGGCTTGATCTACACCCTCCATGGCAGCATGGATCCCAGAAGCATGCCGCTTTTCCACTTGGATCCAAGCAGCGGCGCCCTCATGATCGCAGAGGGGCTCAGTTCTCAATCCATACTGCAGCACACTTTAACGGTGATGGTACGTTAGAGTCAAAGCAGCAGCTTGCTGAGGTAGAACACATTGCGGGGTCCCTTTGTCCATCAGAAATACGCTGGGTGACTTGAGAAGTTTAAACTGGGGCCAATGTTTTTAGAGGGGAGGGAAAGACAGGTGTTTAGCTTTCACCATGTAACACACCAGATAAATAATGCTGATCCACACAGAGATTAAGAGCCTATTTTTGCTACCACTGAATAAAGCTACACCTTCAACTCAAGGGGTAGAGGCCTGGGCTTTGGCTCTGAAGGCCGCAGGTTCAATCCCTGCTGAGGACTCCCCTTAGTAACGGGTTATTACAGTTAGGGTGGCCAGATAACAAGCATGAAAATTTGGGAGGGGGCAATAGGCACCTATATAAAGACACAGCCCCAAATATTGGGACTGTCCCTATAAAATCAGGACATCTGGTCACCCTCATAACAGTCAAAACCTCTCAATCTTGCTGATCCTATGGAAGAGTAAGTGAGAAGCATGGCCCAGTAATGGCCCTCCCAGGCATAACGTTAACCTGCTTTCCCTCTCCACCATTCAGGTGAGGGACCAGGAAGTCCCCATCAAACGGAACTTCGCCAGGATTGTCATCCACATGGAGAATTGCAACATTCACCCTCCCCAGTTCACCAGCAGCCACTACGAAGCCGAGGCATTAGACTCAGCGACAGTAGGCACAGAGGTTGTACAAGTCAGAGCCCTGGATCGGGACCACGGAGCGAACGCTGAAGTCCACTACTCCCTGCAGGCAGGTGAGGGAAACGAGGCAGGGCAGTGTGAGTTCAGAACGTGAGTGCAACATGGATCCAGACAGACACCGGATCCATCTTGTCCAGTTAGTGGGAGCCACCATTCAGCGGCTGCACCTGTTGTCTATGTAGCCTCACCTGCTGATGTGCGGAGACAGAGCTATCTCCCTGGCTGGGAGGCAGCAGGATCTATGCTGAGCTTTCCTTGGGAAGCCGCTCTTACCTCCCTGGTAGAATCAGACCTCTTGATCTCTCCTGACATGCAGAGACTCAGCCTCACCCAATGCAGGAAGTTTCATTAGGAACCATATACAGCGTGGGGTTGGTCATCCAATCTCATTCCTCTCTGGGTTCTGGTAGAAGGAGACAGGGGGCTCCTAGGCAATGGAGACGGTGCCTAGAAAGTCAGCCCTGTTGGGTGAACTGCAGAAGAAGGAATAATACCTCCTGCCGTTCCTTCCTCATGGCCAGTCCCCTGGCTCCGACTGCAGTTCAGCACAATCTCATGTTGTTCTCTATTGCCTCATAGCTTCAAGCCACCAGAGCCTAACTGCTGCATGACCCTTCTTCCAGGGTGCATTTAACCTCTCTAGTTGATGTGCAGCCTGGCTGCACGCAGTCAGCAGAGCTGAACGAGTTCCAGATTCCTGGATACCTTAGAAAGGACTGCTACACCAGCCTAGCACACCGTGCCCTTTCTGACAGCGATGTCTGTCTCAAATCTGTGTTGGAAACGGGAGCAGTATGTGGATGCACATCTAGAAATTGTTCATTCCTCTATCATGTTACAGAACATTAACTTACTTTCTTAGAGAAGATTATTTCACCCCTGATTCACTAGTTCAAGTCTAACCCAAGATGTTAGCGATTGAAACACTTGGACCAGATGGAGCAGCTTCCGGACTGTGGTTTGATGGCCTGTGTGAAATAAGCGGGTGGTCTCTGAGCCACATCCCCAAACATATCACCACTTTTCTTGCTGGCTGTCTCAGTAGATGTGCCAAGGAATTAAATGCTATCGAAACTGAAGTGCCTCTTTTCAACTCCTAAAGACGGTCCCTTCAGTTCAAAGGTGCCCACAGACTGCAACGGGCACGTATTTTATCACTCTAGCAGTTAAAACACAGACACTTAAGGATGTGCCGCACTGGCTTCTTAGATTGTCAGCTCTTTGGAGCAAGACCTGCCTTTCTGTTTTGTGTTTGTACAGCACCTGGCACGTTAGGATCCTGGTCTATGACTGCTGCTCAGAGGTTCTACTGAAATGCAAATATAATAATAATAATAGTAATGGCAGGGTAAGGCTAAGGGGAGCTGGTACAGCCCACGCTGTGCCTGTTCAGTACATAATTAGAAAACTTAAAGTGCGCATTTCACCAGCCTTAAATTCACCTGAATTAAAGAACAATTTTTCTAACAATCCTTACCTTTATTTACAAGTTTACCTCTAGCTTACAGCAGGATCCTTGTGTTGACAGTAACACCAGCCTGTGCATTACTATAGATTGTTATTTCCCAATGAAAGAAACAGACAATGGTTAGCACCAGTCATTTGATAGGGTACCAGGAATGTCCCTGGAAGCAGTGCCAGAGAATGCAGCCAAGTGGTAGAATCATTTCCTCATTTTACCATTTCTTTTATTGCAGGTAACAGTGAAGGGTTCTTCAGTATTGAATTGCTCTCTGGAGTTATGACAGTTGCCCAGAAACTTGATCAGTCCAAACAAGACTGGTTAACGCTCATTGTAAAGGCTGAAGATCAAGGATTCCCCCAACTTAAGGACTCCGCTACGGTCCATATTCACATTAAGCCCTCCGACAGCACCCCTCCTAAATTTCCAGAGGCAGAATACATCGCAGAGATCAGGGAATCTGCTGCTGTCGGCTCTCCTCTTATTCTGGTTTCAGCCACAAGTACGTCACCTGTCAGCTATGAAATCAAAGAAGGAAATGGGGATGCTGTGTTTTCTATGAACTATCAATCAGGCCTTATTTCCACTCAGAAGAACTTAGATTTTGAGCAGGTCTCATCTTACCAACTGAAAGTCCGAGGCACCAGCATGGGAGGCACATTTACGGATATAACCGTGCTTATCTACGTCATAGATGAAAACGACAATGCACCTGCCTTTGTTAAACCTTCCTTCCTTGGCTGGGTCAATGAGAATGCTCCATTGCAAAGCATGGTTATGGATGAGAACAATGGCCCACTGGTAGCACATGCAACAGATGCTGACCAAGATTCCAATGCCTTGCTGGTCTATGAAATTTTGGAACTGGAGGCACTGAAATATTTTAAAATAGATCCGAGCATGGGAACCCTTACCACTCGTGCCGACATTGATTATGAGCTCATCCCAGTTTTCCACTTCAGCATACATGTCCGTGACAGTGGCAATCCTTGTTTATTTGCATCCACACCTGCCAAGGTCACTGTCCACGTCAAAGACGTGAATGACGCTCCTCCAGTATTTTTAAAAGGCACTTATGAACTTTCTGTCTTGCTGCCTGCCCACCCAGGCATGGAGCTTTTGGCAGTGCATGCGGAAGATGCGGATTCAGAAGTGGCTTATAGCATAGTGGAAGGCAATTTTGACAATGCTTTCTGCATCCACCCACTCACAGGTCTCATCTCCGTGGTTAATGCTACCCTCCTGGGACGTTATCATGAGCTCATGGTCAGAGCTGATGATGGCTTGTATAAGAGTACAGCTCTGGTCAGGATACATTTAACTGAAGCACGGGTTACTGCCTTAAAATTTGATCAGGACTCGTACACAGCAACAGTGCTGGAGAACTCTACAGATCCAAAGACTTTAATTGTTCTTGGAGTCAGGGGGCGTCAGCTAAATGAGCCGCTCTTTTATTCTCTCCTAAATGGCCAGGAGAGGTTCAAAATGATCCAGGCATCAGGAGTGCTGCAGACCAAGGGCGTGGAGTTTGACCGTGAAACACAGGACATGCATGAGGTGGCTGTGGAAGTAAAGGACAGCAGAAACCCCCCCAGCGTGTCTCAGGCTAAAGTCCAGGTTTACGTGGAGGATGTCAATGACAATCCACCACGGTTTGAGAATGTGCCGTATTACACGTCGGTTCAGGATGGTACAGAACCAGGCGATGTCCTTTTTCAGGTATCTGCCACTGACAGGGACATAGGAGATAATGGAGCCATTACTTACTCATTAGCAGAATTCTATGAGTACTTCTGGATTGACCCCTACCTGGGGGACATCTCGCTCAAGAAACCCCTTGATTATCAAGCTTTAAATAAATACACCCTTAAAGTTATCGCTAGAGATGGTGGCGAGCCTCCCTTGCATGCAGAAGAAGAGGTTTTAATCACCGTAAGGAACAAATCCAACCCTTTGTTCCAAAGTCTTTACTATACAGTAAAAGTGCCAGAAAATATACCCCTCTACACACCAATTCTCCACACTCAGGCTCGTAGTCCTGAAGGCTTGCGCCTCATCTACAACATCATGGAGGAAGAGTCCCTCAAACTGTTCAACACTGACTTCAAGACTGGAGTCCTTACTGTCACTGGCCAGCTGGACTATGAATCAGAGACAAAACATACATTTACAGTGAGAGCCACAGACACAGCATTAGGGTCTTTTTCGGAAGCCATAGTGGAAGTGGAGGTGGAGGATATTAACGACAACCCGCCCGTATTTTCTCAGATCCTTTACACTGCATCTGTCTCAGAAGGCTTGCCAGCTCCGACCCCTGTTGTCCAGCTCTTTGCTTCTGATAAGGATTCAGGAAGAAACAAAGTCATTTCCTATCAGATCTTGGATGACAGTTCAGACGCTACCAAGTTCTTTGATATGGACCCTAACACGGGAGAAATAACAACGGCCCAAGTGCTGGATCATGAAACGAACCATCAGTTTCTCATGAAAATAAGAGCTACAGATCATGGAATGCCCCCGCTTAGCAGTGAAGCCCTTGTGATTGTTGACGTGGCAGACATAAATGACAACCCCCCTGAGTTCAGCCAAGCTCAATATGAAGCCAAGGTGAGCGAAATGGCCACCTGTGGCCACACTGTGATAAAGGTCCAAGCCTTGGACCCTGACAGTGGAGACACCACCAGACTGGAATACGTGATACTCTCAGGCAATGACAACAGACATTTCACCATTAACAGCACCTCTGGAATAATCTCCATGCTCAACCGCTGTAGAAAGGACCTGGAACCATCTTACAACCTCAGGGTCTCTGCTTCAGATGGGGTTTTCAAGACCACTGTGCCCGTGTACATCAATACCACCCATGCAAATAAATACAGCCCATCTTTTTGGCAGAATGTGTACGAGGCAGAGCTGGCTGAAAATGCTGACATAGGAACCCAAGTTATTGAGCTTCTGGCTATTGACCCAGACGACGGGCCCTACGGCACTGTGGATTATACTATCATAAACAAACTTGCCCATGAGAAGTTCTCCATCGACAACAAAGGCCACATTGCCACACTGCAGAAGCTGGACAGGGAAAATTCCACCGAGAAAGTCATCGCTATTAAAGTCATGGCAAAGGATGGAGGTGGGAAGGTGGCTTTCTGCACAGTCAAGATAATCCTTACAGATGAGAATGACAATCCCCCTCAGTTCAAAGCCTCCGAGTACACCTTATCCATTCAGGCCAATGCAAGCAAAGGCTCCCCGGTCATTCAGGTACTGGCTTACGACGCTGATGAAGGAGTGAATGCAGATGTCACCTACTCCGTCGATTCAGTGGAAGGCATTGCAGAGGATCTCGTTGAGGTCAATGCTGCCACTGGGGTTGTTAAGGTCAAAGAGAGTCTTGTGGGGTTAGAAAACAGAGCATTTAACTTCAAAGTCAAAGCTGAAGACAGCAGACCACCTCACTGGAACTCTCTTGTCCCAGTGAACCTTCAGATTGTCCCCAGAGAAGTGTCTTTGCCAAGATTTTCTGAGCCACTGTATACATTCTCAGCATCCGAGGACCTTCCAGAGGGTTCAGAAATAGGGTCAGTTAAAGCTGTGGCAGAGGATCCCATTATATACAGCCTGGTGAAGGGAACCACCACGGAAAGCAATAAAGATGAGGTATTCGTGTTGGACAAGCAAACGGGGGCTTTGAAAGTCAAGAAGGCTGTGGATCACGAGAAGACCAAGTGGTACCAAATTGACGTCATGGCTCACTGCTCACACCAGGAGACCGAGCTGGTCTCACTGGTCTCAGTCAGTATCCAAGTGAAAGACGTGAATGATAATAAACCTGTTTTTGAGGCGGATCCCTATCAAGCTTTTGTCATGGAAAACATGCCATCAGGAACCACAGTCATTCAAGTTACGGCGAATGACCAGGACACAGGGAGCGACGGGCAGGTGACCTACAGCCTGGAAGCAGAACCTGGCAACATCAGAGGACTCTTCACCATAGATGGCGAGAGTGGGTGGATCACGACGCTGAAAGAGCTGGATTGCGAAGCTCAGGAGAGCTACCGTTTTTATGTGGTAGCCACAGACCATGGCAGGAAAGTCCAGCTGTCTTCCCAAACTTTGGTGGAGGTCACCGTTGCCGATGAAAACGATAATGCTCCACAGTTCACCTCAGAGTTTTACAGAGGTTCGGTGATCGAGAATGCTGATCCTGGCCAGGTCATTGCCACGCTCAGAACCACCGATGCGGATATCTCAGAGCAGAACAAACACGTCACATGTTACATAACCGGTGAGCTGCTATTAATTTTAAATCTTGAGCTGGCAATAGAGAGTATAATCTTTGGGCCAGGTTCTGATACCTTTAGTCACACTGCATAGTACACTCCCATTGCAATACTTACTGTATGCATTGTATACATTTTAATTACTTTCAAAGAAGGGTGCTGCAGTGATCTCAGAGTGAGTCATAATATTTTATTTCTTATGGAGGCTGAGATCTGTATTTAATGTCTTTAGTCCTGATTTTCTCTTATAAGCCCATTTAGCCAGCACACACATCTGCAGACGTACATATATTGTGAATGTATATGTAAACACACACACATACAGAGTATGTACCTGATTTTTTGGTACTGAACATGTTCAGGATGAAATCAATGAGATCTATGGGCCCTTCGCACTTCTGAGAATCAGTCCTTATACGTCTGTAATTGCGCACGCTTGCCCAGTAGTGTAGTTAACCCATTGTCTGTATCAAATAATGTCCCATATTGTAGTTTCAAACATAAGGAAGATTTCCACTATTAAGAAACCATAAAGAGGTTATTGCACACTCAGAATGGAAGTCAGACCAATCAAAATAAGAAGTCAGCCAAAAAAAAAAAAAATTCCAGGTCAAAAGATTATTAAAAACTGAAATGTCCATACTTTATTTCAACAGGTAACAGCAAGATTTTGTTGTGTGTTTTGACTGCAAAGGGGCTTTATCAACAGTTAAACAAATGTTTAAAATTAAAATGTTTGTTTCAGCTCAGATGAAGACCCTGCAGGGTCAAAGCATTTAGCCAGATCATGCTATAGCCTGTGATCTGTGGCAACCTTTTAAAACAGAAGGAGAGTATCTGTGTTTTCAGTCTCTTTTGCCTGGTTATTTTTAACTGATCTGACAGTGTGTTAGGCTGTTTTTGTTTGAAGATTGCTGGCTACTTTAAGCACTGGTTTCAAATTACTTTATGCCCTTGAAAATGCACTTTGATGTTATTCAGGTTTTATTTCTGTTTTCTCTATTTTGGGTTGGGCAGTTCTCTATGCAGTCCAAATTCTAAGCCATAAATGTATGGCCTTAGGGCCTACAAACTGTAGCAAAATAACAGAAGGCAGTCAAGAAGCGCTTATCCTTTAGGGCCCTTAGAAGATAAACCATCTAGATCATTATTTTAGGGGGAGTCCTCTGATGCACTCTTTCCCTTTTCCCCCTTTAACTGAACGGCCTGTTTTTTAAGCAAATGGGGAACATGTATTGGAAAGAAAAGTGGAGTCACCAGGAGACAGGTTGTAAACTGATGCCCCATCAAGTGCTAGTGGACTGTAACAGGGGACCTGTGTTTGTGGGTGTTGCTCTTCTGTACACCAAGGCCACTCTGAACTTCTTGGGGGCAGTGGTGGTAGAAATCCAAACCCAAAACACATGGCTCTGTACTGCCTAAGGCAATGGCGAGTTTCACATTGTGAGGCCTGTGGTTTTGTAGCAGGAGGATCTGAGCTCTCTTCCTACGGCTGCCATGAAGTTCTCAGTGGCCACAGTGACCACTGTGGAATCCTAGGTGGCCGCTGACTTGTCACTAGATATTTTAAAACACAGGGCAAGTTAAAAAAAAAATGCTAGGGCTTGATTCTCCTGGGTTGCAATTGAGAGAGCCAGTTGTGTTTCCCTGATTCTCAGCCACCCATTCCCAGTGTAAATGAAAGTTGCAAGGAAGCAACTCTTAACTTTTTCTGCTGGTGTATGGTGCTTCGTGGACCTAACGTAAATGAGGGACTTGGTACAACGATGTCTATACCACCCCCTCCCATTCAGTCCCCTCTGCCGTGCATTTCCAGGGCAGGCTATCAGTCCTTTGCCACAGGAGATTCCCGCAGTATGGGGAAAGTCTCCAGAGGTAGTTTCTGGCCACCTTCAAATTTGCTTTCCATCATGCGAGTAGCACAGAGTGAAATTAGCAGACGGGAGAATCTGGCCCGCCAGCGTTTACGCAACCACCTCAAGATTCACTTATTACATCATTTAAAAGAAGCTACGGGAGATCAGTTGCAACAGCACATTGAAAAACCAAATCTTTTCTTGCACTGCAATAACGAATAATCAGTCTAGTTCTGTTGTGTTTGGAGAGAGAGAGAAAAAGGCAGACTTTAGGAAATGAGATTTATTTTGTGCTTTCATGCTTGCTAATATGAACATCACTGAGACATTGCAAAGTTTTCAGACTCTTCCGAAACACAGCTGAAGCATACGAGGTATTTCCTGGGAGTTAATGTGCAGTGGGGAAGAGACAAAAGCCTGAGATGGAGACAAACGAACATTCCTGCCCGTTACTCCTTACAACTGCTTCTAACACAAGCAAGTTCTGCAGCTTTCATAAGCAGGTTGCATGGAGTGGGTGAGATTGTACAGGAAAGAAGAAGCATGTTCATCCTCATCCCCTATCCTTTCATGCTTTCAGTGCTCACTGTATACTGTATTTCCTCACTCTGGCTTCTGTACCTTTTCAGAAGGAGACGCTTTAGGACATTTCGATGCTAAGCAGGTTAAGGAAGAGTGGAAAATTGTTTCCAAGAAGCCTCTTGACAGGGAAGACATAGAGAAATATCTCCTCAAAGTCACAGCATCCGATGGGAAATTTCAGGCCGTCACTGAAGTGGAGATTTTTGTCCTCGATAAGAATGACAACAACCCCGAATGCAAGCAGGTAAGGTGCTCGTCTGTACCGAGGGGGGAAAGCAAGAGAAGTGGAACCAATGGCAGAGCTAGCACAAGTTAAGATTGTGATTCTTGTCCAGAGCTATTTCCTTATTACTTTGACCGTACTTATCACCTTTTAATCAAGCAACATGGTAACTAGAGGGTCAAACCCAGACTCCAGGTGCGTACGGTAGCTGTGGGTTATGACACAAGCAATACCAAGAGAACATATAGAGACAAAAGGTGGGAGTAGTTTGCTGGGTAGGGACATGTAAATGGACAAGCCACGTATCCCACGGGTTCCCATGATGGGGGATGACTAAGAGGTTTGCAGTAGGATAGGGACATTGGTGTGAATCAAGTTCATGCTGGTCATGATCAAAAGTTGTTACTATCTACGGGGTGTTCAATGGGTTATGTGAAATGAGTTTGCTGACGGCAACTCAGTATCCAGGGGGCAGATTTTCTCATCACAGAAGACATAGTTGCTAATTAACAGCCTGGAGGCACTCTCAACACACACGCACAAAATCATCAAACAGATTTCCCATTGTATCAAATGGAAGCAAGAGCGAGATCTGAGGGGACCTGCTGCGCAAACCTGAAGCAGTGCAAACCTGATCGCCTAGTGTTTCAGAAAACTCTGCTAAAGGTCCATGCCGACAGTAGTAACGGCTTCAGATCACCAAAGATGTGACTTCTCCATGTCCCTGTGCTTGGAGAAGAGGTGAGAGAAAAGTAGGAGAAGCATGGATGAGCTTAGCCTTTGTCTTACCAGCTCCCTCCTCCTTTATTTGAAATCACAACATCTAGCAATAAGCTTTCGCTATGTTGGCTTGAGCATGCATGTTCAGCACACAGAGTGATATCACGCCTGTCTAATAGTAGTAACATCTCTCCTTTCCAGATTCTATATACAGGGAAAGTCTCTGAAGATGCCCTCCCTGGGTTTTTCATTTTGAAAATATCAGCCACAGACCCCGATGCTGGCAGCAATGCGCAAATAACATATAGTCTCCATGGGCCTGGTGCCGAGGAGTTCAACCTGGACCCCCATACAGGTAGGATCTGCAGCTACCATGCAGCAGTTTGCGGGGAACTGCGGGTTTATATTCTCTTTCCCACCCACTGAGTTTGGAGATCAGCTTGCAGTTGAAGAGGAGGCTCCCTTGAGCTGCCTGCCCCTTATCTCTTGTTAAATAAACAAAAGAGCCCTTCATTTCAGCTCTGCCAAGGTAGCAAGGGATGAAACAGGGAGCCTCCTTAATTTACTGCAGTTTATCTTTAGAATACTGGTTCTTTTCTGGAGTTAACTGGATGCCTGCCCCACTAACTTCCTTTCAAAATATTAGGAGTTACTCTGGTGGGTTTTCAGTTTTGTGGAAGGGGAGCAGGACTGATATTAACTGTCTACAGCCAGGCATCAGAGGAGAAGGTGGGTGTTAGGGGGAAGGGCTGAATCAAGAGACCTGGGTTCCCTTCTAAACTCTAGCAAGGTCTTTCTGTGTGATCTTAGGCAATATTTCATGTCCCTGTGTCTCAGTTTCCCCATCTCTAAAAGAGAGATAACACTTATCTACTCCTCAGGGGCGATTAACTCTCAGGAGGCTAAACTCAATGTTTGCAAAGACGTCTGAGATCCTGCTGTCGAAGTGCAATTTATTGCAGTGCAGACGCATCCTGCACAAAGTCCTCTTCCATAGAGTTTGGCCTGTTCTGGGCCATTCCTGCACAAAGGCTGACAGTAATGTCAGAATAGCTTGTAGCACTGAGACATGGACATTTTCACACAACTAACTGGGCTGGAGCTAGTTTTGAACCCAAGTCTGTTGTATCCCAAGGCTCGTGCGTTGGCATATTGTGTCGTATAGCCCCCTTTACCAATAGCCTCTTTGACTGAAGCCATTTCTGTCTTTTATTATTTCACTAGGGGAGCTGACCACTTCTGCACCTCTAGACCGGGAACAGCAACCTACGTACCATCTTGTTGCCAAGGCAACAGATGGTGGAGGCCGTTCCTGCCAGGCAGATATAACCCTAGTCGTAGAGGATGCGAATGACAACGCTCCAAGGTTCTTTCCCAGTCATTGCGCAGTAGCTGTCTTTGATAACACCACAACGAAGACGCCTATTGCAGTGGTCTCTGCCAGGGATCTTGACGAAGGTGAGTCAGAACGGGATTTCTACCCCGAGTTCTTTTTCATTGGGGATAGAAGTTCTGAAAAATACAGGGAAGGAATGCCGCGAAGGACATAGATGGTCGTGACTCGGTGCCTGATCTCTGAGCCAATTTCTGCACTGCTTACACATTCTTGAAGACCCTGTAGGAAACTCGATACATGTGTGAACTTCAGACGATAGCAGCTGAAGGCATCTTAGTAGCTTAGAAGTAGCATTATGGACAAATCAAGTAGAAGACTCAAATTCCAGTCTCGACTGGCCTCTTTCTCGTTGGACTAGTAGATGTGGGAGTGCTGCAGAGCTGCTGGATGCAAATACCACCGCTGCTGGAGAATGGGAGCCAATGGAAGTAATGATGAATGCTTATAATTGGGGGAGTTGGGGGTGGAAAAGAGGGTGAGGGAAGAGAGATAAAAATGGTCTTTATGAAGATGCTTAGATTTTTCTTGTGACCCCAGGTTTCCTGAACCCTGGATAAGACTCCTGGAAGAGTTCCTCTGTGATGATTTAATTTACAGGGGGTAGCTATGTGAGACTTTGAGATCTGCTTTTGAATGAGGGTGGAAATAAAAATAATGAATTAAAAAAACAGGGAGTGCCAGCACATTAGAGGCGAATATCAGACGGATGGCTGCAGGGAAGCATAAAAGGTTGGATCCATATATGGATGGGTGCACACATAAACTCGGAGTTAAATGCAACCGTCTCTCTCGTGGGTTTAAGTTCCTTTGGGCATGCATAGTTCTACTGATTATAAAATATGAAACAATATCAGTCCTGCCACATGATTACTCAAGTCTGCCCTGTTATCCTTCCAGGCTGCAATGCAGACGTGATCTATTCTCTCACTGATTCAGCCAATGGGCACTTTTCAATCGAGGAGAACACTGGCGTGATCCGGCTAGAGAAACCCCTAAAAGACACTCAGCTGTCAGCATTTGAGCTGACGGTTCGTGCAACAGACTGGGGCTCCCCACGCCCCCTCTTCACTCTCTCCACCGTCACGGTCTCTGTGGTGGATCTGAATGAATACCTGCCGGTTTTCCTGAGCACAGAGTATGTGGCCGTGGTAACGGAAGATGTGGCTGTGGGCACTGAAGTCCTCAACCTGTCTACCCTGACGAGGGATGGCATGGAGAACACGGAGATCAAGTACGAAATTGTGAATGGGAACGATCACGGGAAATTCCACCTCAACTCAAACACAGGTAGAAGGTCTTGCTCCATTGCACGTCCTGGCTGGACTGGCAAATGACACTGTCCTAGTCAGTGCTTGTTTTCCTGTTTTCTCTCTGTCTGCCTTATTCTGCTTTTCCCTTTCTCCTCCATATTGTACTTCATGCCCCTTATTTGAATTTTATATGCTTTTTACCTGGCTTCCCTCTTTTGTTCTAGCCCCTTCTCATGAGCCTTAAAACTTTCTTCTCCTGTCCTCATTCTCCCTTCCCCCCGTTACCTTTCTCTGGAGATCTTTTCTTATCTTCTTTCATTCCCATCAGTCTCTTGCCTTCTCTCTCTTTTGATTTTTCTCTCTCTCCTCTCTAATCTTCCCTGCCTTTGTTTACCTTTTTCCTCTGTCTCTCCCCCAAGAGCCTTTTTTTAAAATCACATTTCATATTTTAAAATAGCTTCTCTCTGCTTCCCCAGCTCAACCACTCCCCACCCCACGCCCCATCACCTACCCTTAACTCTGTGCTCTTTCTTACCCAGATCTGTAATATGATTTCTGAGGGGGGAAGGATATGTAATTCTCTGCTACAGTGGCAATGATCGAAAGCCCACGGAAGTCTGCAGAAAGACTCCTGTTGACTTCAGTGTGCTTTGAATCAGGCTTCTGGAGGAAGATGGATAAACAGAGAACAGAGTGTGGAGATTTCTCCACTCTGAATGCTCAAGATGGTTTAATTCCCTTGTGGTTTGGTACTGTAGGAAAAACACTCCACCCTGATCCCACAGGGAATCTGACGGGGCCCATAGTGCTATAATAGGTTTTATTAGTTAGCTATTCAACAAGCATGGATAAAAACGGAGCTATTACTCACGCAGCAGGTGCTGAGTCCGTTTTTACTAGCTAGCGTCATGCACTATATTGTTTAACCAAAGAGATGATAAAGGCTGCCTGTAGAAGACCAATTCCAGCTTCCCGGAGATAACCACTTGGATGTGACAATGGATGTCTTCAACCCTTAACTATATCATCCCAATCCAAGATGCTGTCCTTACTCCTTATCTCTATCACCCAACCTTAAAACTCTCTAACTTTTCCACAAAGTTCACTTCTTCAGAACACGCATCCTACTTGGAACAGAGTAATTCCCAGGGAAACATGGGACTTTGCTAATAAATTCATGATGTCTTGATCTGAATACCTGGCAACATTCTGTCTACATCTTTGCCTTCATGTAGACCTTGGTTTCTCTCCAATACATTGAGATATACCCTACCCTTCTGCTTATATACCCTCAGGCAAACCCGGACACTTGTGCCACCACTTTCAAAAAGGGGACAGCTAATGATAACCATTTGGTTCCTATCTGCCGATTGTCTCTCATATGTACAGTTAGGCTTCGACAAGTATCTCTTCTTTCCTGCACACGGCAATTTCGATTGAATACCTATCTTGTTCTGGTTTCATCATCAGCCAACTGAACTCTAATATAGAGCTCTAATATTCTATGATTCTATGAGCACTTTATGTGTCTTTCTACTGCTCCTGTTTTATATTGTCCCAGAGCTCTTCCACATATGAATCCAGAAGCTTTTATGCAGTGAAAGGATATTTTACTTCTTCAAGCATTTGACAGCAGTGTCAGGCTAGTTATAGAATATTAGAGTTGGAAGGGACCTCAGGAGGTATCTAGTCCAACCTCTTGTTCAAAGCAGGACTAATCGCAGCTAAATAATCCCAGCGAGAGTTTTGTCAAGCCACATCTTAAAAACCTGTCAAGATGGAGATGCCACCACCTCCCTAGGTAACCCATTCCAATGCTTCACCACCCTCCTCGTGAAAAACTTTTTCCTAATGTCCAACCTAGACCTCCCCCACTGCAACTTGAGACCGTTGCTCCTTGTTTTATCATCTGCCACCACTGAGAACAGCCTAACTCCAACCTCCCTGGAACCCCCTTTCAGGTAGTTAAAGGCTGCTATCAAATCCCCCCTCATTCTTCTCTTCTGCAGACTACACAGGCCTAGTTCTTTCAGCCTCTCCTCATAAGCCTCTGCCAATCCACCCCGGAGGAAAATTCCTTCCCGACCCCAAATATGGCGATCAGCTAAACCCCGAGCATGTGGGCAAGACTCACCAGCCAACACCCAAAAAGGAATTCTCTGCAGTAACTCAGTTCCCATCCCATCAACATTCCCACAGACCATTGAGCAGACTTATCTGCCGATAATCTGTAGCTGTGCATAGGATTCTTCCATCCTAAGTGCAGGACTCTGCACTTGTCCTTGTTGAACCTCATCAGATTTCTTTTGGCCCAATCCTCCAATTTGTTTAGGCCCTTCTATATTCTATCCCTCCCTTCCAGGGTATCTACCACTCCCCCTAGCTTAGTGTCATCTGCAAACTTGCTGAGGATGCAATCTACCTCATCCTCTGGATCATTAATGAAGATGTTGAACAAAACTGGCCCCAGGACCAACCCCTGGGGCACTCCACTTGTGACCGGCTGCCAGCTAGACATGGAGCCATTGATCACTACTCGTTGAGCCCTATGCTCCAGCCAGTTCTCTATCCATTTTATAGTCCATTCATCCAACCCATACTTCTTTAATTTGCTGATGATAATACTGTGGGAGACCGTATCAAAAGCTTTGCTAAAATAAAGGTATATCATGTCCACCGCTTTCTCCACATCCACAGAGCCAGAGTCTGTCTGATTATTGCTCACTTTACGTGAAGTCACAAGCTTTAGTAGCCTGATTTGATGGGATAGAGCTGTCGTCCGCATGGCTTTATCTGCTGGTGGTGTGCCAGTCATTTCCTTGATCGATCTGGGTCTCTGTAAGACACTACGTGTTCTGCGTTCAAAGCATCTCCTGTCTTTGCTGTCTGTACCCATATACAGGTATCTTGTATGTTAACGGGACTCTGGATTTTGAAGTGAGCCATGAGTATTACTTATCGGTTGAGGGCACAAGGAAGGGCTCGGCTTCCCTCAGTGATGTCACTATGGTGGTGATTAATGTCACTGACATAAATGATCATGTGCCAAAGTTCACCCAGGATCATTACGTCGCCGAAATCCGTGAGGATGCTGCTGTTGGGGAAACTATCCTTACGGTAAGACAGAAAGGAATTACCCTTGCTTAGTAAGTAGCCTAAAGGAAGGCTCGTGGCTGCAACCAAGTATCCAGCCCCATTTTTATTCACACTGTGGCAGAACCTAGAGGCCTCAGTCAAGGATGGAGATTGATTAGTGGATCCCCACCCCAAAGAGCTTACAGGCTAAGTGAATGACTGGAGACAACAGGGGGATGCAGAAAATGGGGGTTGGGGGGAGTGGGAAGCACAAGAAAACAAGCTCCCACGCTCAAACAACCAGCAAGATTTTGCCTCTCTGAAAGGAGACATTTAATCAGGAGTCCCCCTCTTATAACTCCCCCATAGGTGTCTGCTGATGACCTGGATGGGGCGATGAACAATCAGCTCGCATATTCCATTGTGGGAGGAAACCCACTGGAACACTTCGCCATCCACCCCACGAGCGGACAGATCCGTATTGGCCAGCACCTGGACAGGGAGGAGGTGAGTTACAGTCCCCAGATAAGGGCCACGTCTGGCTTGATGCTGCAGAAGGGCAAGTTAGAAAACAACGTCAAAGTCGCACCTCCAGGAGGAGGCTAAAAAAAAGGCTGGGGAAGCGCGCTGGTGCTCATCTGTCTGCCAGGGTAGGAACCGTCCACTTCAAATACTGGGGCTATTGCCCTGGCTCAGCTGGCCAGGGAATCAGTTGCCATGCACATGAATGACCTGGACCCACAGGGTCAGGAACAAACAGTGGTGTACTGAGCAAAGGGCACGGGGGGCCGTGCCCCCGGGCACCGGCCTTGGGGGGGGCATCAGCCAGGCCCTCCTTGGGGGAGCCGCCCCCCTGCTGTTGCAGGAGGCCAGGGAGCGCTGGGTTTTAACATCCCCGTTGGCTGCACTGACCACAGCTCCGGTCTCCCAGCGGCCGAGGGGTCCCGCTGCACGGGGAGCAAGTGTCCTCCCGGCCCCTCCACCCCAGGCTGGGCACAAGGAGGGAGCCGCGGGGACCCTGGATGTGCAGGGACCAGACAGCCAACCCAACAGCAGAGCTCCAGGGCAGAGCCCGTCATGCCACCCCACCACCAGGCAGCCCGGGGCATCTGCTCCTGTCACTCCCGCTCCCGCAGTGGGAGGGAGCAGGAAACGGGTCCGCAGACAGCCCACCCACCCTCCTCGGCGGCGTGCTGCCGCTGCCACCAATGCAGGGGGCAAATGTAAGTATTGGCCTCCAGGAGCCAGAAATCCACGGTACGCCACTGGGAACACATGCTTTGGAGGCTAGACTGTGGCAGTGCGGTGTAATGGTTAGTGCACCGGAGTAGGCGTCAGGAGGAGGAGTCAGGAGGCCTGGGTCCTCTCCTGGCTAAGCCAATGTGTGATCCTCAGCCAGTCCATTCCCATCTCTGTGACTCACTTTGTGCACTCCTGAGCAGAGCGCAATGATAGCGACTGACGTGGTGAAGCACTTTGAGACATACGGATGGAAAGCTCCAGAGAAGGGCTAAGCGTGATCACCGTTATCCGGTACATTGCCTTGTGCTCTTCAGTAAGCCTGCACGTGGGGAAAATAAAACATCAGGACCCGACCCGCAGGCTTTCCTCTACTTCTCTGATAATCAGCGTGAGCCGTGTACCTTCTAGATTCCCAGCTATTCCCTGACGGTCCGAGCCACAGACAGCGGCCAACCCCCTCTGTTCAGCGACATTGCAGTGCGCATCCGGGTGACCGATGTCAACGACAACCCCCCCAGGTTCTTCCAGCTCAATTACAGCGTGGTGGTGCAGGTAAGGCAGAGCCTCTGTTCATTTCAGGACAGCGAAGGGACCCTCCGTGAATTTCACCGGGGCTAAGGGGGTGCCGCTTAGCTCTGAAGGGAGATTCAGCTTTGGGTTTGTGACAAGCAATAAGCTAAAGCAGTGGCCTGAGGCAGATATGTTGCTAGCAGGTGCTATTTACCCCCCGCTCCATCCCCCCCAACCTGCAAGCACCTTTTGGCCCTTTCAGTTCTGAGCCTTCAAAGCCCTTTGGTCCTGACCGGCAGCCCCCCCTCCTTGCTCTCTTTGGTCTACCTGGCATCTCCAGGGATACAGGAAGGAAACAGTCCCTGCATTTCTTCCTGGTCCATCTGCAGGCTGTGCGCTCCCACACCACAATCTGATCACATGTCGTAACCAAGGCACCTTCGTACTACGGATGACCTGGATTCCCTGGTTAAAAACTGCCCAGGGCTTTTGGTAGTTTGGGGCATCTGGTGGGTGGGTAGAATAGGAACAGTTTAAGAGCTACAAGAATGATTTGTGGTCTTACAATATGGGACCCAAAGAAGCTCGGTCTATTTCAGAGGTGGGCAATAATTTTCACAGATGGGCCACTCCACGAATTTGGTAAGTCACTGCAGGCCTGGGCCACTTCCGGCTTCTGGTCACTTGATCAGAAGCCGGACGCTCGGGACGCGACCGGCCAGAAGCTGCCTGATGGTCCACAGTAACTTAAGCAGAGCGTCAGCAGCAGAAGCAACAAATTGGGTGGGCCTGCTTCCACCCCTGCATGGCGGGCCCGACAGAGATGATAGATGGCCAGATCCACCCCGCGGGCTGTATTTTGCCCACCCCTGGTCTATTTAGTTATCAAAGAGAAGGTTCAGAGGCAAGTTAATCGTGGTTTATGAGTACTCAGGGAGAAGACATCTGCTAGTAAAGGGCTCTTTAATCTGACTGACAAAGGCGCGGCAAAAGCAATGGCTGGAAGTTGAAGTCAGCAAAGATCAAATGGGAAATATGATGCACATTTTTGACAGCGAGGGTAATTAACCATGGGGATGGATATGCCATAAATTCTCCATTGCTTGGAGTCTTTAAATCAAGAGCAGTTTTAGCCATTGGTTGTCGGGCTAGATGCAGAAATAGCTGGGGTGAAATCTATGGCCTGGGTTATGCAGGAGGACAGAGTAAATGATCACAATGGTCCCTGCTGGCTGTCTGCTGTGTTGAACCGACCCAACTAAAAACCTTGAGAGCTGCCAAGCCATGGGCTGGAGCAGAGGCTAAGAGAGACGAAGCTGAGCAACAACTCGGCATGTCACACAAGACAGTGAAAACCCAGGAAGAATTTTAATTCCTCCGGAGGCAGGGAAGGTTTCCACCTCCTTCCGAAGTTACGAAGGGCAACAGCAAGCCTGAGAGTTAAATGGATTTTCAGCAGTGAGCCGCTGTGTTGCATCCAGCTCTGCTCACTGCTCTTCCTGTAGCACAAGCAGAGCTGTAGTTACAGGACGTGCGTTAACAGTTATTTGGAATGTAAAAACTGGGGTAACAAGACCGTGCCCGAGCTCCTGGCTATTTCCTCTTACGTTTTCACAGACGTCTTCTCACGTCTCCACCACCACTATGCCTTTTCAGTGCCACAATCAAACAGCAACAGTTCCACCGTTTATCTTCCCTTGCTTTGCTCAACCTCTTTTCTCCCATATTTCAGGAGAATGCCCCAGTTGGGACAAGCGTCCTGGAGCTGATCATGAGCGACAGAGACTCCCCTGAGAACGGGCCACCGTATTCATTCCAGATCACCGAGGGAAATGACGGGAAAGCGTTTGATGTCACCCCGGGGGGTCTGCTGGTGACATCATCTGTTCTGAATAGAAGAACAAAAGAGCAGTACCTCCTACAGGTCCAGGTATATAAATTCACCAAGGCCAGGGGAGTACCAATGGAGGCAATGGAAATTACAACCCAAAGCCTCGACATAAACACCTCCAGTCTTTGGAGAAGACTTTGGATCCATCTCCAGAGCTCACTTCTCGATGCCTTGAAATCAGGGCCAGCATTTCCAGCAGAAAACCTGCTGGTGTAATCATGGGAACCTCTGCGGTGCAAATGACCCAGTATGATGCTTTCCCCGACATAATTCTAGTGCCCTTCCATTTCAAGTGAGACTCACGTCTGATCCTGAAAGCGTCACCTAAGTTCTCCAGCAAGGAGCTCTGCATTTTTATGCACAGTCATTGAGTAAATGAATTAAGGGAAAATATCTTCTTTTCAGCCTAACCTGGTTTTCCTGAGGCAACAAATCACTGGGGGTCGGGAAATTACTTTTTATCTGTGAGTTAAAAAGCCTGAGCAGGCCTCACCTCACAGCTCTGCTAGTGCAGCTCAATGCACTGCTGCAATGGTCTCTGCTATTCTTTCCCCCACGCCTCCAGCGGTTTTACTTCTGACGCTCTGCTGAGCCCAAACCGACCATTTTTCCAAACTACACGGAGGTTCTGTGATGTGTCCAAATTCAGGGATTCAGATGGGATCCATCAAATTCACATGCTATTAAATAATGAAAAGTAAAAGACACAGCCTCCAGAGATGCATTGCTGCACTGTGCCTCCCATAGTATGAGAAGAGGTTAAAAAGATTGGAGAGCTTGATCTGGTTCCCAGTCAATGCTCAATGGTGCAGGAGCAGATCGTAGGATTATATATAGCTTGAAGAGGAGAGGATTAAGAGGTGACAGGACAAAGAAATATGAAGTGTTGTAGCCATGTTGGTCCCAGGACATTGGAGACACAGACCTGGACTGTAGATGAGATCTATGTAGCCCAAAAGCGTGTCTCTTTCACTAATAGAAATTGGTCCAATATAAAACATTACCTTACCCACCTTCTCTCTAAAGAAATATGACCGAACAGATGCCTGAGAGACGGTAACTTAGAACTTCTTATTTACTACTATTAGTTCTAAGGATCACCCAAAGTCAACCTGTATTTAACACAGATCAAAGAAAATGCTAATTTTGTTTTTACATAATGAATAATTAACCAATAGAACCGACCACCTTCGGGTATCACTGAGGCAAAACAGACAAGATCCAGAAAAGGATTAGACATTGATATGATGAAAGGGCATCCACAAGTATAGTCAATAAGCTAAAAACATAAAAGGGATCTAAATCTTCAGTAATAATGGATACCTAAAGAGCTAAGTCTTATTATTAATAACACACAGACCTCAGCCACAAACTGCCAGAGGTCAGGAAGAAACATCCCCTATGGTCTGATTGTTCCATATTTGTCCATTATGCATTTTTTTGCCTCTTGTACTGTCTGGCCTCCATTAGAGACAGGGTCCTGCCGCTCTGACCTGATATGGCAGCTCCCCCGCAGAAGGTGTGGATTGTCAGGATTGTGTTTATGTGTGCAATTGCATCAGACAGCTGTGCATTTTGTATGGATGAACAATGACTGCAGCTGTATGCACAACCATCGTCATTTTGCACAGAATTTAAACATCCAAACGCCTGTGTGGTTTTGCATGCACAGTTGGAAAATCTGGACTGGCCTTTTGATTCGTCAGAAGATCGGCAGCCGTTCCTGCGTTAGTCGCTGGTGTTACGGCACACTCCCAGCACCTGGCAAGCGACTTTGCAGGAAGGAGGCTCAAAAGATTGAAGCCCACGGGGTGGGTACGGGGTTTCTTTTATGAAACCTGAGCAACTGCAAGTCTGCCTCTGGAGCTGCTGCATTCCCACGGGTTCCATGAGCATTACCAGGGACCCTCTTAGGCAGTGACTTGCGGTCATTATTGCTGTAGGGGATTTTTTTCCCAGCCTTGGAAAGCCAGGCTGCTGCACCATCCCCTGCTCCAAAGAACATCACTGAAGAGCCAATTAAAGCCCAAGAAATCAGAATTGCTGAGGCCAGTCATCTGGTGATGAGCTGCACACTGAAAGTGGATAAATGCCCAGACTTAACTCTGCTAATGACCACGCCTCTCTCAGCTGCCTTCAGGCTCCCGGTTCTTTCATGGGGAGGCCTGGTCTCAGGCTGTCTCTTGTGGGGGCACTATTTCAGACCCACCAGCCCAGCTTCCTGAGAGCTGTGGTCACAAAAGCCATCTCCAGGCTCCACCCTGCCATGGCAGCCAGCTGTGCCCCACTGCAAATCCTCCTCCATCCCGCAGCCCCTGCTCCTGCTCTCCCACCTCCTTGATACAGGAAGTGAGAGTTGCTGTGTCCCCAGGAACCCTTCTGCACCCATCTGATGGGGTGTGGGGGATGAGACACACCTAGTCTCTAGGGACTTTTGGTTCAGCCATAGAGACTAGGAGTGGGTGGGGTGAGGGAGGGAAATAGGAAACTGGATCAGGATCAGCACTGAGGTGCATCAGCAGAGCAGCCTGGAAAGCTGGCCTAGCACCTCAAACACAAGCAGTGCCACCCTCTTCTTGATCGCCAGCCTAGGGGCAAGTGAGCCGAGAATGGGACTCAGCGTAGGGCTGTAATGGGTCCTTTTGTTCTCCTCGACAGGTCTCGGACAGCGGCATCCCTCCTCTTTCGTCCTCCGCGTTCGTAAACATCCAGGTGATGGAGCAGAGCCAATATGCACCCTCAGCGCTGCCCTTGGAGATATTCATCACTACCAATGAGAGAGCTTTCCGAGGTGGCGTTCTCGGCAAGGTCCACGCCACGGACCGAGACCCCCATGACACCCTGGTGTACACCCTGGTGGCAAAAGTGCCCCCAGAGGGACGCTTTTCAGTGGGGGCTACGGATGGCAAGATCATCGCTGGCGAGAGGCTCCCCCATGGCCACTACGCCTTGAACGTGACAGTCAGTGATGGCACATTCACAACTACCACCACCATCAACGTCCACGTCTGGTGTTTCAGCCAGGAGGCCCTAGACAAGGCTGTGGTGCTACACTTCCGCCACGTCTCGCCCGAGGAGTTTGTGGGTGACCACTGGCGCAACTTGCAAAGGTTTCTGGGGAAAACCCTGGTCACAAGACGCCAGAACATCCACATGGTCAGCCTACAGCCTGCGGCAGCCTCTGACGGCATGGAGCTCCTCTTGGCTGTCGGCGAGCCCCATGGCTCCTTCTATGAGCCCCGGGTCCTGGCAAACAAGATTTCTCTGTCGGCTGGGGAGATGGACCAGCTGGTGGGGCTCCAGATGCAGAAGGCCATTCACATGCCATGTCAGGGGCCTGATTGCGCTCGACGTGTCTGCAAGGAGACAATTCAGCTGAACCCTGGCCTGGTGTCCACGTATAGTACTGCCCGGCTCAGTGTTCTTACACCCCGACACAGCCTGGAGCAAATTTGTTCTTGCAATGGTGAGAAATCTTCCTTATCACTCCTGAATTCTCCACCTTAGGAAAACGGTGCCAGTCTCTAGCATGTGGGATTGTCCTTCAGCATAGAATCATAGAACCATAGAAGATTAGGTTTGGAAGAGACTCCAGGAGGTCATCTAGTCCAACCCCCTGGTCAAAGTAGGACCAAGCCCAACCAAATCATCCCAGCCAGGGCTTTGTCAAGCCAGGCTTTAAAAACCCCTAAGGATGGAGATTCCACCACCTCCCTAGGTAACCCATTCCAATGCTTCACCACCCTCCTAGTGAAAATGTTTTTCCTAATATCCCACCAAGCCTCCCCCACTGCAACTTGAGACCATTGCTCCTAGTTCTGTCATCTGCCACCAATGAGAAAAGCCTAGCTCCATCCTCCCTAGAGCCCTCTTTCAGGTAGTTAAAGGCTGCTATCAAATCCCCCCTCATTTGTCTCTTCTGAAGACTAAACAAGCCTAATTCCTTCAGCCTATCCTCAAAAGTCATGTGCTCCAGCCTCCTAATCATTTTTGTTGCCCTCCACTGGACTCTTTCCAATTTGTCCACATCCTTCCTGTAGCGGGGGGCCCAAAACTGGACACAATACTCCAAATGTGACCTCACCAATGCCAGATAGAGGGGAATAATCACTTCCCGCAGTCTTCTGGCAATGCTCCTGCTAACGCAGCCCAATATGCTGTTAGCCTTCTTGGCAAAACCTTGTAAAGCTCAGGGAGCTCTCATGCAATTACACTGTTCCATTAACTGGCTGTTCCGACTTCAATTTCAGGGCCTGAGTTCATGTCCCTGAGCTTTAAATTTCCATCTGGCCCTCAGGAAGAATTCCATGGGCTAACACTAAGCTCCCATCCTATGTCATTAAATAATAACAGGACTTATGTTGCCCCTGAAGAAAGTAAAGTCACTCAGACACGGAGCCAAATGGTCTGGGTGCTACGGGTAGAGCATCAATCTTTGGGTTCCCAGGCTTTGGTCCTGTGCCCAGCAAAACCCCGACTATTTAAAGGTGGCGAATCAAAGCAAGCCCAAGAATTTGAGCTCATGTTTTAGGTAATAACAACCCAGCTATCAACAACTGCCAGTTAACAGCAGCCTTTGGCCAGGCACCAGCCCCGTCCCATTCATGGGATTCGGGCCTGGGCAATGGCCTGCTGCTTTTTACCCATGGTTTCTAGAAGAATGGCCCTAGCAACAGGCAGGGAAGGAAGTGCTGGGACGTGCCTTCTCTGGCGGCAGCGCCGCAAACCTGCCTCCGGCTGGGGCTCAGCCCATCCCGGTACTTCCTGCTGGGGCTGCAGCCCAACAAAGCTGCCTGCACCCGGGGACCACCCGGGATGTAAGGGCTTTGGGTCGGGGATGGAGGCTGTTGGCAGGGTAGTAGCAGGGAGGGGTACAGCCCGCAGGCCAGATACCCTGTGGTCTCTGGGCTGTGCCCTGTTGGGGGACTACACACAGGGAAGGAAGCACTGGGACGTGCCGAGCCCATAGCTGCTAGAACTAGGGGCTGCTGCAGCTCCTGGCGTGAAATGGTTTCCATCCCATGCAGGGGTTGCAGTTTGGTTCAGCAGCTTTCAGCATCCACCCTATACAAATTGTTCCAGCCCCCTGGCTGAGCCCCGAGCCGCGGCGAACGCAGGGAGAGGCACTGGTGCCTCTGGTCCCCATGGAAGTCCAGCATCCGGCCTGCAGCCAGGGGAGGTATGTCCCAGGGCTTCCTGTCCGGCTGCAGCCCTGCCTTCCGCTTACTAGTAACTGCTGGGTAATACCGACTCCTTGCTGGGGACCGAAGGGGCACTAATGGTGCAATCTACTGTATTACCACATTGCCCAAGGAAGAGCAGGGCTTGGCAGACTGCTGTTTGCAGCCCCCTAACAGGACTGTCAGGGGACGCTGCAGCTCAGCACTGAAGTGCATCGGCAGAGACAGGGAACGCTCAGGACAGGAACGGGAGGGCTGCTGCAGATCAGGACTGCGCTGCGGGTGGAAGAGCTGTCGGGAGGTTGCCCAAAACGCGACTAGCAGGGGGCACTGCGGGTCCTCACAAGCTTCTCTGGCGCAGCTGTGTAGGGACTGAGGGCAGCAAGGACTACGGAAGGTCAGGCTAGCGTTACGATGGCTGAAAGGTGGGAAAGCAGAGGGCTGGGGAAAGCACCGGGTGCTGAAGGTTGAACACAATCCAGAATCTCTGGCTGTTTTCAGATGACCCGCCTTGCCTGCTTATATTTTATTTATTTAGCTGAGAATTTACATGTATTTATTTAGCTGAGGATAGTCCTGCTTTGAGCAGGGGGTTGGACTAGATCCCTCCTGAGGTCCCTTCCAGCCCTCATCTTCTGTGATTCTATTTCCAGGCACGGCTGTGAGATTCAGTGGACACAGCTACGTATGGTACCATCACCAGGAGAGAGGGGACTGGCAGCTGCAGTTCCGCCTGAAAACCCACCAGCTGCATGGTGTTCTGCTCTTCGTCAATGGGACCGACACTGCTGTTTTGGAGGTAGGGTTTGCAATACCTGAGGATTGATTTTTCTGCATTGATGAACAGTTCCATTGTGCACTGGCAAATATAACCAAAGAAAGGCGCTGACTGCTCAGAGAAATACCCACCTCTCCATAGGTGTCAGCCATTCTAAAATGCCATGTTGTGAAGACCAGTTGGTCACTGTACAAGTTGGGATGTTTACCTCAGCGGGTGACATGATGTGATGAGCCTTTTGCACGGATGGATTGTGCCCACAGCTAGCCTGTACTAAAGCTGCCTTGTAATACTTGTTTCTTCCTTTACCCCGCCTGCTTGTTTGTTTCACCCTTGGGTTACATCTTGTCTATTTGACTGTTGGCTCATTGGAGCAATGACTGTTATGGGCAGGGTGGGGTTTTCAAAATGCTCTGCTCCCATTTAGCCCAGGGTAAAATTCCCACCAACTTGAACAAAAGCAAAGTCAGGCAGGGATGAGCACCTTTGAAAATGTCACCTTATATGTTCATACAGGGCCTGGCACAATGCGGCCCCAATCTCAATGGCAAGAGGCCTGTGGTGCTGCCACCATAAGCCGGGCCCCCACATGGGGGGGAAAAGGGTACACTTTACTGGGGCCCAGGGGCCCTGGGGGGCCCGGCTGAGGCTGCAACCCCTATTACGGGAGGAGGCCCGTGTTAAAAGTTTGTTCTGGGCCTGAAAACATTATTTTTGGGCCCTGGCAACAAGTAATAATAGTACTAGCTGCACAGGAGACAACTAAGGAATGCCAGACCATAGAGTTCCCATAGACACACAGGAGTCACTCCAGGAGCATGAGGATCCAGATTCTCGGCTGGTGCAAGTTGACACAGCTCCACCGACTTCTGCAGAGCTGAATGGACTCACTCTCACTGAGGATCTGGCCTGTGGTACCTGCATACTCACGAATGGATCATTCAAGGGCCGGTTAACATGGTGTTTTCACCGACCCACAAGCTTGTATGTCCGCAAGCCGATCCCATTTACCACCAGGGAATTAGTCAGAAACCCCTAAACGTGATGTTACTTAGTGAAGGAAACAACAGCTGCTTCTTCGAGTTTCCTAGTGGCTGAGGTGGGCTGCGCATGGATCCACTGGCCACCTAAGAAAATAAAGAGAAGGTGTCCAGGTGGACACCTGGCCCTTTGTTTTAATGGAGGGCAGGGAGAAGGTGGGGGCAGGAATCTTATAAAACATCATCTCGCATCATGTACTCTTTTGTGAACGATCCAGGCAACTGGAGCCAGTGGAAGGGGCCGAACCAAATGAAGCTTAAATTTGCAGGCCCCTTAATTTGTGTCCTTCGTGGGTTTCATCATTCAAGGCAGCTGCCAGAACCAGGAACATCATCATCTGAAATCTCCCCTTTCTTTGGCCGCACTTGCTGAATCGATAAAGAATTCAAAGGAGTGTGTGTCTGTTCCCTTGCACCTTGGCAGCAGAAGGAAAGCAAGGGCCCTCCAGAAAAGGGGTTTTTGTCTGTTCCTCATTAATGATAATGGGCCTAATTTACGTCCGAGATCTTATAACTCTCCTAGTGACTTACTGGGTTTTTTCCTGAGCCCATCGCTGTGTAATCTAGACTTACGACATATATTAAATACGGCATCACGCTAATTTAAAGGAGCATGGTCAATTTTAAAAAAAATCTTCCAGTGCTTCTCCAACCCCTGAACCGCCTGCCAATTTCTGTGGCATTTTCCTGTTTTAAGATGGTTTTCTCTTCACCCACACAAACAACAGGGGAAACGGACTGGCAGAGGAACCAATGGATCTAGTTATACACAAAGTGCTGTCAACTGAACAACCTGAAAAAACCACAGAGAAATATGGTTTTTCTTCTCTAATTTCTTGCCGCTACAGCAATTTTAGCAGTTACTTAGAACAGTAGCAGGAAATAACATTCAGACGGGAGGATGGTTTTTAAGGTGACCGTGTCCATTTAAAACTGCTCAGAAGAGGCAGAGGAACGATCCTGTTCCCTGAGCCACATGGCAGCTTTAAGCCACTGGCCATATAGTGTGGGGGAGATGGGGAAAGGGTCTGCTTTCTGGCAGGAGTCCCTGGAGGAATTTTCTCAGCCAAAATTCCTTCCTGGCCCTGAGGATGAGCATGGTAGGGTGTCAGCTAGAGGGTGCGCCCCTTCGCAGCAGCTCAGTTCTGCTGGCCCCTCTGGTTGAAACAAGGCTGGTGCTCGTCACTGAGCACGGAATGCAGGGACTGCAATTGTACCTGCCCATTGCACAGGAGTGCAAAAGCTGCAGGCGGCCTTGTACCCTCTTCTGCACCTTGCACAGCCAACAGTCAAGAACCAGACCATGCTTGGAGCAAGACAGGGACGTAACCAGGGACACTCCAGTGAAAGCACCTTGCCTCCAGGTCTCTAAGCAGCTCATTAGAGACTGGTCAGTCAAATCAACTCGACTGATCTCCTCCTCTTTCCTTAGGCACCATCCTGAGCTGTGAGGAGTGCACAGCACCCAGGATACAGCTAATTAGCCAACTTGGCACACAGGGCCCGGTGGCAAAAGGCTAGCTCATGACTGAGTTCAAGACATCCAGCTACCAAAACCCTAGTCTTCTTTAGCTATAAAGAGACGGATGGGCTTGTCCAACGAGTAATGGTAAGAAATACTCGGCCCTGCAGCTGGAGGGGCAGCAACGCTTTTGACCAATTGAGAGCATCCGATGGACCAAAGCATTGCCAGCACATGTTGCCTGATCAACGCTGGGTGCCCTCAAGGTTTTAGTTTTGCAAAAAGAGGCAAAGCAGCACAAGTCACTAGCATGGGTTATTTAGTTACTTACTAGATTTGTAGTTCGTGTTTTGAACAAATTCTTGAACACGCCTTCCTCATCCTCATGCTCTTCAAGCACTTCAACCATGCTGAAAGGGCATTTTGCAACAGAAGGAGGAAAAAAGACAGTCTAGCTGGAGGGGATTTGTAAATCGGTTTCTTTTTGCTTCAGGGGTGCTGAATCCTAACTTGTCCCCGGAATCTGAACAAGCCACTTCCTGATGCTGAGCTCGGAGGCCGTCTTGTGTTTAAAACACAGGGGAACTGCAAAACCTTCTCTGATGTTCTCACCCCACCATGTAGAGGTTTACACACACAATTCCCCCAAGGGTCACCCAGAGGAGATTATACACCAGCTTCTATTAGTCCTTCCAAAACATATTTCCCCTTGTCATATAGATAGATATTCTTTCAGATTTGTCCAGGTGCATTCCCCTCTACCCGCTATTGATTCTCCCTAAAAAGACACATTCTTCTGGCCTGCTTTGGGTTCATCCAAAATAGTCGCAAGTTTGCAACCCGGCTAGAACTGATGCAACCTTTTCCTGACTGCTATGGATTCTTCCAGGAGAGTCCCACCACCGTTATCACCGTGAGCTAAGACTTGCCTTATGGAGAATTGCTTTGCCCAGGATGAATCTCTCTACATTAGATGAAATTAACTAACAAGCTCCGTAAGATCCCTTTGAGTCCCTGATGACACTTGCACCAGCTAGACAAACAAATGTTTGAAATTCTACCTGTACACTCCCCCTGTTCCTGGTTTCTATTGAAGATGCTCCCTTATCAACAGGGGAAGGGGGAAAGGGGGATTTGCACCTGAATTCACCCTGAAGCCACAATTACGTTTCTTTCTTTTTTCACTAGCCCATGAAAAGTTTTAAAGAGAAGCTACAGGTTACTTATTACAAGCTCAATGATCTGATTGTGTCATGCCCAGCCCCTGGTGCTGGAGAGGGAGTATTGGGTTGCAGAGAAGATTAGCAGCTTTGGCCCTGGTTTCCAATGTGCTGATAAAAAGCTGGGTACTACAGCAGGTTTCTTTCTTTCTTTCTTCTTTGCCCCCTTCACCCACTCCTGCCATGTAGCACTGCCAGCCGCTTTCGCTAGCCTAGATTCTTTCAGCACTCCTTGTTCATGCCAACAGAGAAACCGCTCCAGCCGGGGCAGCTTCCACACCAGTTACAAGATACCAAGAAATCACTTGGCAGATGGAGTTCACCTGTGCCTGGTGGCAGAGGCACAGGCGTCCTGAATGCCAGCACTAGAGTGATCCCAATTAAACCCCATTGCAGCAGGTAGGGTTGCAGCCAGCTGGGAAGTAAAGTCATGCAACTTTTGCCTACTGCCCACCATGATGCCCAGTGGCAGGATGCTGTGTTGCAAGAGAGGCGGCGTGGTCTGGGGCATGGAGCACAGAACTGGGAGACAAAAATCTCCGTAGGGTGGCACGTCTCTCACTGTGCCTGTGTACAGCACCCAGCACCGTGGGGCCCTGATCTCTGTTGTGGCTTGCGGGTGCTACTGTCATCCAAATCATACTCATTACATCATGATGAATCACAGCACAAAGAGGATTCCTTCCCACCTCCTGGCTCTGTACAAAGGGAGGCAGGAGGGACTAAATCCTGTTTGTCCTGACATGCATCCTGAACTGACGAGGTGATGCCAGGAGTAAGTTGGAGCAGAATTTGGCCTTACGTATTACAGGAGTCCCAGGGGAAGTTAACAACATATATTTGGCAGGACACGGCAGGAGCTGGGTTTTAGATCGAGAGAGAACGAAAAACAAAGGAAACAATAAAATACTGTTTGATCGGTTCAAATTAAGGACGGTTTTCTCCTCCACTGGAATGGTCCAGCAGTTAGAATGTGATGATCCTGGAGCAGTCCATACCACTGCATGGCCGAGTCGTCTAGAGACCTCTCACTTTCCAGGTCACAGACTGCCCAGTGGCCCAGCATGGCCATACGCCCAGGTGGCATGTCTCATTTATAGATAGTTCCCATCTAGCTGCTGGGGAAGGCGCTGAGTCCATCAGGGCACTGCCCCAGCTATGCGGATTACTTCATCTCCTTTAAACACTGGCTAAAATTAGGGCAAAGCAGCTCCTGGCTTTACAGGACATCCCACGAACAGCTGGGATTCCCTCGCCACCTACCAGTCAAGGGATGCAGGGGAGGTGAGACACAGAGCTGCGGGGGTGAGATTAGCGGGACGAGTCGCTTTCCACAATACAAATGTAAATGTTGTTTTAAAGGAGGTTTTAATTCTTGGGTGTGAAGTTCAACACTGGCAAAAGGGGGCTGCCTTCTCCAGGCCAGCACCTACCTACCCACTCAGAGGGGAAGCTTCCCACATCACCACCCTGCCAATGTGCCAGAAGGATGATTTAGCTGAGGTTGGTCCTGCTTTGAGGAGGGGGTTGGACTAGATGACCTCCTGAGGTCCCTTCCAGCTCTAATCTTCTATGATTCTAACAGCCTGGGGGCAAGAGGACACTTTCATTTGCAAGGCTCATGCAGCCCTTCCCCGTCCTTCTGAGGCTGCCAGCAGCGTTCACGGTGAAACGGGTAGCTCAGGCCACCGGGAACTTGACTTCAGCGAGACATTTTTAAATGTAAAGGCATGCACAGACATCCCCACGTGGGAAGTCCAGTGTGCTTTTCATTTCTAAAGCAAGGCAACACCGCAAGATGTTTGGCCGGTGGGAAGGTCCCATCGGCTGAACATTCTTGGGTCCTGGAAACGAGGATGGATTTCAGGAGCTTGCCTCTTGCCTTGCACAGAAGGGAAAGGATGGGAACAGTGGCCACAGGGGTGTTGAAAGCCGAGTGGCACGAGGGCACTTGCATTGCCGCTAATTCTGGCTGTCTGGGTGTGTTTTGCAGCTCGTCAATGGAGTGCCCCACCTCGGACACCACTGCCATGGTAATATCAGCGGGAATCTTTCCTCCTTGGGTTTCGTGAGTGACGGAGAGTGGCACTCAGTCCTTCTGGAAGTGAAAAGCACGTCCCTTCGCTTGCTCATCGACAACTTGGGAAACACGTCTCTCCGCCTGCCTGTGGCCTGCAGCCTCTCCTCTTCCAGGACAGATCTGATCTTTGGAGGGACTGTCCGGTCCCAACAGCTTCGCCGGGTCACTCGGGGATTTAGAGGCTGCCTGGACACTGTCCGAATTGATGGCGAAGACGTGATGCTCCTGCCTGGGGACAGGCAGGCAAAGGGGATTGTGGAGGAGGTGGGGACAAAGCAGTGCTGCTCGCACGCTGGCGCCTGCAGCCGCAGCCCCTGCCTCAATGACGGGATGTGTGCCGAGATTCACGGAGGAGGTACGTGCCTCTCCAGCCGTTCCCTTCAGGGCAATAGGAAATCCGTAGTCTGGAGGCAGGTGTGGAAAACAGCTGAGCCTGATGGAGCATTTAGAGTGGGCTGCCCCGCAGTTCTAGACTTTCACAGCACTGCTTTCCCCAGCTTTGTCAAGGGGCAAAGTCCTCACTCAACCAGAGAAATAGCAAGTCAGAAGCCTGACATCATCCGACTATGCAGTCACCAGCAGATCGGATGGGTGGCACCACTGTTTCTGGGACCGGGGATCTGGGCTTGGCATTAGAGCAGGACGTGACGAGTTTGGATTCAGTTGTATTTTTATTCAGGCTTTTTCAAAGGCTAAAAGAGCCCTTCATGGGGCTGAAATAAGGTGAGATCTGGTCGTCCTGGGATGTTTCACTCCCAGGTGGAAACACTGTGGCAAGATAAGATGGATTTATTCCCATTTTATAAGTGACTCCCGGGGGTGGAGGAGGGAACCCATGAAAGTCATTTAACACAAGCTCATGCCTGCAATTTTCGAGTTCATTGAGCCTTGTTTCTCAGCAGTTATTTGTAGCAGGATTTCACAATGTCACATACAGGGTGTCTCTCTTGGTACACCTCATCAACGTTTCTACCTCACAACCCCCCAGGAGGTAGGTCACAGCTATTATCCTTATTTCACAGAGAGGGCACTGAGACACAGAGAGGTTAAATGACTTGACCAAGGCCTCACAGGAAGCCTGTAACAGAGCTGGGAATTGTACTCACATCTCCCAAGTCCCAGGCTAGCACCCGAACCAGTGACCCACCCTTCCTCTCTGGAAGAGCGTGCTCTGATTTCTGGGGTGAACGCAGTGTGAGGGACTCCCGTGGCGGGATTGCAGCACTGAGCTCGAGGCAGATTCTACCCATGCTCAGGCTTTCTTCCTGTGACTTCCATTCCCCTTTCTTGGAGGCATCTGGAGGGGGCTTTGATACGGCTACATGGTGAGGTGAGATGCACACAGGGAGCCCTTTGAACAGCCGACTGTGCTTATTGATTCCTTTTAGGTTTTCAGCCCAAGGCCTGCTGCACGATCCCACGCCCTGTTGGGTTAGCAGCAATCAAAGGGCTGAGAGCACACCTTCATCTCAGTCCCTGCCCGCGCCCTCGGGCAACAAGATTTAGATTCCTGTCCGCGCAGCAGCTGTTTAGCTTAGGGGAACTTGTCGGAGGTAAAGTTCACAGACGCAGGGTGCGCGAGTGTGCAGGCCTCCAACAGTGCGCCTGTGTGCCCGGGCGGGCAGGAGTGCACACATGCATATGTGCAAAGGCGCTTGTGCAAGTGCATGTGTTTATGCTTGAGTGCAAGGGCATGTGTGTATGTGTGCACAAGAAATTGTGGGGGGGTGTAAATGCGTGTCAATCTCATGCAAATCTCACAAGAAGGCCAATCAGCCAGTGCCTGGTTCAAGCTGAAGGACGCAGCGTGTGCAGGTGCGTAAGCATATTTTGCACGTCTGGCTGCTTGTACCTTCCGTGTGCATAAGCGTGTGCACACGTCTGTACCAGGGACGCAGAAGCCAGCCTGAGCTTGCCTGCCCTCTACACACAAAGAGGAGAGAGGCGTTTATTTTGTGGGTCATCACCAGGGACTTTTCTAGACACTTCCCCAGCTGTGCTCACTAGACTAGAGAATGGTGCAAAAGAGCTCAACAAAGCAGTTGAAAATCCCATGATCAGAGCTAGATTTGGACAGATACCAGCAAAATAGATTCCCAGCCACCCATGTCATGTCAACAGGACAACTCCTACAGGGAAGTGGAACGTAGCATGTCCGGACAGGCGCTGCCTAGCACGTGGCCTCTTGCTGGGCTGCTAGGCAGGCTAAAGACTGGTGAGAACGGAAACCACTGTTTGACTTGGGATCATGTTTAAAAGCTGGTCAATCAGCTTTGTCCTCTTGGAGGGAGGTGGCTGGCGGCTGCGTTTTAGGACCTCCCTTGAGCCAGACGTTGGCTACCCCAGAGTTACAGGACAACACCTCTTTGCTCTTCCCATGGTCCATTCAGTTGAGGCTCAGCGCTAGGATGATGTGGTGTGTCTTTTTATGCACCCTCAACCTCAAGTTCAGCCCTGCTGCTATTTCCCAAGGTGACAGATTGTCTGTGCTTTCTGATCCAGAAACCGTCTCCAACACCATTTCCCTCCTAGCTGGTGCCGCAGCCTCACATCTCTCTATCGCCCTCTCTAGGATACACTTGCATCTGTCCGGTGCTGTTTTCTGGTGACCACTGCGAGCTGGGAGACAGCCCATGTGAATCCAAGCCCTGCTTACATGGGGGGACCTGCATCCTCTCCAAAACAGGCTACACCTGCCGCTGCCCAGATTGGTATTTGGGGGAAAGGTAAGACCAAGGAATGGCTTTTGACCACGTGTTCCCCTGTGCAAAGCCCTCAGGTTACAAGAAACATTTAACTTTGGGCACCGTGCTCATGATGGGGATGAATACACAGGAATTGCATGTTCCAGCAGCTTACCTGGTCACAACCCTTAACAATACCCCGTCCAGCCAGTCCAAGATTGATTGCCACATTTCATGCACTTTTTGGATTGCATTCTCAAACTCTAGACAGCAGAAGTAACCAGACAATGAATTAATTGCCCTCTTATTGCATTGTCATCAGCTGAGCTATGTACACACAGTTATTAGAGCCTGAGAAAATAATCTCGTTTACTCAGCACTTCACTGGATGTTTGAGAATGTTTTCTTTGGTGCCGATTCAAAGTGTCTTCTTGTGACAGGGCTGTTCCCAGAACAGCTCTTTTAACAAGTACACACTTAACTCTGCTGTGTTACAAATTACCACTGACATGTCAGGGCTCCTTCTTGAAAATGAGCTGACGAGCACAGAGGGCGCATTGTTCTGTTGGAGATCGAGGACACCACTGTATCTGACACGATAGAGTTTTGTAGCTGAAAAGCAAGTTGGTTAATATCATCCAAGAGGCAGATCCTTGCAGTTACCATGTCAGTGCTGGTGGAGATGTCAGTGCTGATACTCCAGGGACCACATCTGTCAGACACCGGGTCTGCAGTCCTTGGGAACAGAGGAGTGTCTACTCTGGATCAAACCCAAAGTCCATCCACCCCAGTACCCTGTCTCTGATAATATCCCCAGTTTCAGAGGAAGGTGTAAGAACCCTGTAGCAGGCAGATGTGGTATAATCTGCCCCCACACTGGGTCTCGTCTTAGTCTCTAATAGCTGGAGATTGGTTTACGCCCTGAAGCACAAGGTTTAATGCCCCTTCCCAAATTATTGTTGTCATTAATTCTGGAGAGCCTCCATATCCACGTTAGTGCATGTTCAGAAAAGCATTCAGCGCTGACAGCACTGAAAGAGTTCACATTGGTCCAGAAGTAGTTTTCACTGTCCGTGTCACCTTCAATCATCAGTAAGGAAGCCATTATGCCCGCTGTGACCACATGTCCCTTTCTGGGCTCCTCGCGCCTGTCTGCCCCACAAGATGACTGAAAATACCCCAGCTCAAATTGAATTTGAAGTGGATCTAGCGCATCTCTGCTGCCTTTGAAAGTTGGCCCCGATGCGGACGGCTGTGCAGATATTAAGGTTGAAATGATCAACCCTATTTACAGGGAAATATGCAACTGATCACCATGTGGCACTACTGCACCTGAAACAGCCGCTCTCTAGTCTGACGGGTGAGCGAGGTAATGTCTTGCATTGGACCCACTTCTGTGGGTGAGAGAGACAAGCTTTCGAGCTACACAGCGCTCTACTGCAGGTCTGGGAAAGGTACTCATAGCGTCACAGCTAAATTCAAGATGGAACAGGTTGTTTAGCATAAGCAGATAGCCCTAAAGCATCTGTAAGTGTCTCTGTTAGGTAAAGCTTTATGCAAGAGAAGGCATTGAGAGGAAGCTGAAAAAGAAAAACTATTGTGATTTAAAAAAAAAAAAAGACATCAGTTAAGGCTGGTGGAGCTGTTGCTACTGGGTGGGAGGATCCCAAAGCCAACCTTTCGAACCTTGAAGGAATTCAGAGTTCTAGAATCATTTTGAAGTTTATGGGATTCCTGTTCTGTTCAGGAACAGGAGAAAGTCGGGTTTTTTAATGGGGGCGAAAAGAAAAATCAGTATTTTGGTCTTGATTCCTTGGATTTTTCATAAAATTTCTAAGTGCCTATGGGCAGGTCTGTACTCGAGCATTTAGGAATTCATGCGTTTGTAAAAGCCAGTCTGGACACGCCCCAGACATTTGTTCCAGGCGGTAAACAGCTAAACAGCTGTAGCTTACCCTCCAGAGTCAGCTTAGGGTACACTATATCTGAGGAGGTTTCTTAAAGATGAATGCAGCTTCAAGTGTCCCTGTGTTCTCTAGACTGATTTATCAGAGACTTCAAGAGTGGAGTGGTTCCCAGCACCTGGTTTCCCCCAGCAAAAAAGAAAGGGGCACTGGAGAAGAATCTTCCTCTGCCTTTGGAAGGAGGAGTTTTGCCTCTGGGCCTTTGGTATAGCAATGATTCGGTTTATGTCTCTGCGGTGAGGTGAAACGTACCGAATGGCTGAGGGAGGCAGAGGTATTTTCAGGGATGCTGAGGGGACATGACTGGGTAATGCAGAAAACCAGGGAGAAAGGACTTTATGGCAGCCAGTGCTACCATGAAAGGACTTAAAATGGGGATAAAGCAGCTGCTCTGGACCAAACAAATTGCAAATGTGGATAATATAAAAGAAGCAGAGATAGCTTGGGTCCAAGTTTGCCTTTATGAGCTGGCCCCTCCCCTGCCCCACCCCACAAGCCTCCTGCTAGCTGACGTAACTGGGGAAGAGGCAACTTTGCAACTGTTCCCTGAAAACTCTCTTAATGTATTGCCATGGACGTGGCCTTCCCCGTTAGAGGGAGCAAGGCGCCACGTTCCAAAAAAAGGCCCATTCAGAAATAAACCTCCCAGGCTCCCCAGCTCCATCAATGCTAGACAACTTGGGAATGTGATTGACAAAAAAAAAAAAGTCCTACAAAATCCCGTCACTTCTGCTGGGGAGAGCTTCTTGCAGGTGCCCCGCAGCCCACACTGACGGCCGGTGTCTCCCTCTCTCTCCGCAGATGTGAGAAGGTGGCTGAGGAATGCCAGGACAACCCCTGCCGGAACGCCGGGCGCTGCGTCAACGCCGGCGGCTCTCCCCGCTGCATCTGCCCGGGGGAATACCAGGGAGCCTTCTGCACGCAGAGGATGGTGACCCCGGACATCGTGCTCACCGAGTGGGGGATGGGTCCTGAGGAGATCGGCGAGATCGTGGCCGGGGTGTTGGGCATCGCCATCCTGGCGGTAGTCTTCGCCTTCGTCCGCAAGCACTACTGCCGCGGAGTCAAGGCGCACAAGGCCGTGGCCAGCGAGGACCCGGACCTGCTCTCCAAGAGTCAGTTCTCCAAGAGCGTGGGGGTGGCCACGCAAGCCCCGCCACCCATCGAGCTCAACATCCTCAGCAACGGCCCACACAACAATCTGGACCGGGGCACGCCAGACCCGCGCAAGCCCGTCCCCACACCTGAACTGCTCACCTTCACCTCGGGCCACGCCCAGAAACCCCGGGCCACCGTCGTGTGCAGCGTGGCCCCCCACCTGCCGTCCGCTGCACCCTCCTCCAACTCCGACAACGAGTCCTTTATCAAGAGCTCCTGGGCAAGGGAGGAGATGGGTCAGTGCTCTCCCCTCACGCTGCCCTGCCTCCTGAGACGTGGCTCCCTGGTGAACTCAGGGGTTAGGCTTGTGAAGGGCCAATGGCCTGGGCAAAAAGAGCCAGGTCTAGTGTGGGCAGAGGCTGTCCAAGCCGATACCACAGCCCTCACATGGCA
>ML675615.1:27468515-27534226 GCA_007922155.1 Mesoclemmys tuberculata | reverse complement strand
TCTCCTATATGCCCAGATTTGGATGGATGGCGGGGGATAGAGAGAGGGATGGCCTGAGAGGAAGCTGAGATAAAGAGATACTAGATGACTAAATGTATACTTAATTCTGTCTCAGCATGGGGGATAGACTAGATGGCCTCTTGAGGTCCCTTGCAGCCCTAGGTCGCTATGATTCTGTCTGAATGGCTATGGACAGCTGCTAACATGGTTCTGATTTTATTCCAGTATATCCAGCAGAAACCACCTACTGGCCACCCAGGTATCTGCCGTCGGACGTTCAGGACCATCTCCATGGCGACGTTATTCAAGGCCCTCTTCCGCCCTCTCCCCATCCTCCTCCTCTTCCTCCTCTTCCCCAAGTAGACTCGGAACCAGCTGGCCTTTACGGTGGCTTTCCCTTCCCGCTAGACCAAAGCAATAAGCGGGCCCCCATCCCGCCCCGCTATAGCAACCAGAACCTGGAAGACTTCATGCCCTCGGGTTCCATGGAACTGCCAGCCTCCCAGTGCCAAAACGAGTACACCGCCATCAGCTACTACCCTTCCCAGCTTCTGCAGAGCGAGGGGACCCCCTACCAGCCGGACAGCGGCTACAAAAGGGTGAGCATGCGCCTCAGCGTGGCCCAACCATCCTACGCAGACTGCGAGGTGGGGCACCAGCCTGGCTTCAGGGCCCAGCCCCTGCCACCCCCGAACTACGAGGGCTCCGACATGGTGGAGAGCGACTATGGCAGCTGCGAGGAGGTGATGTTTTAATGGGGAGGGGCAGTGGAGGGGGGCCGTTGCGTGCTCAAAACGAGAAGGAAGCAGCAGATCCAGGTTGAGCTCTGGAACGTGCGTGGAAGGAGAAGTAACCCTGGTTTCGTCCCCTCTCTCCTGGAACATACAACTCTCCTCATTCCCTGTTAACAGCTTCCCCCGCCTGCAGTCGGCCTGTAATTTAGCACGGACTCGTGTCCCTGGCGTTCTCTACGTCGCTCCTGCTGCTGCTCCGGAGCGGATCTCAGCTGGGGGAAAGGCACACAGGCCGCTGCCAGGAAACGCCAATGGAATTCCTCGGATGCCAACAGGCACCCGTGGCAAGACCCTCCTCATGCCAAGTGTACTTCTTCAGACATGGAGGCAGCACTTCTCCCTGCCCGGGGCATGGAGCCTGGCAGGGGGAGAGAGGACCACCGAACTCTGGGACTGTCTGTTGCCGGGGCAGCAGAAGGTGGGACAGGATGGGTTACTCACTGGAATCCAGGGAGATCTAATGGGTGGGAGTGAGGGGTCCCATGTGCCTGGCTCCAAGGGCTTACAATGGGCTAATAATTCTCCAAGCAGAAAACTGTGGCTTTTGGACGACAGGCTGCCCTCAGTGCCATCCGTCCTCCGGGCTTGCGCGCCTCGTGGCCCAGACGAGCAAGAGAGAAGGGCGAAATGTAGCTGTTACATCAGTTCATTCCCGGGCTTGTCTCTCTGCAACTGTATTGAGCCCCCCCCCCCCCCAAAAAAATGCCCATTTCTACGGGAGAAACTGAGCAAAGAACCCACCTCCCTAGCCCACATCATGAGGTCCCACAAGTGGCTGGCAGTAGAAGGCCCAAGATCTGCAGCAGGCCTAGAATTCAGAGTAGGTTGGTGTTTGATTGGATAATTACTTGTGCACCTTCCCATCTGGAAATCTGCCAGGCTGCATCTGCACTGCAGCTGTTACCTGTTGTCAGCCCCCATTTATGGCAGCCCTCCTGCTGGGGCCATGGCTCTGTTGTCATCAGAGAGCGGAGATTCTTTATTAAGCCTGCTGGGTACAGATGGGACCCCAGGGCTCCCTCTGGCTTGCTCGTGCCCAGACTAAACACAGCTGATGCTGCCTAGATCTCCACCCAGGGTGTCCCTGAGTCCTGGCCAGGGGTTGGCTGTCACCGAAAGGACTGCTGCATACATTACAGTAGCTCACCATGTGCAATGAACCACAGACATGTGAATGCGAGGCCTGTGCGTGTGCATGCATGCGTGTCGGTATGTGTATGTGCACCTGTGAATATGCACACGTCAGCAGGGGAGGAGATTGTGTGCTCATTCCTCCTAGGTTTCCTCCTGGCAATCAGAGGGTTATTTAATATGGGGTTCAGCTGTATCTCCTTGTGCTTGGGCATGTATTGTTTCTCTGAGAGAATTTATCTTTTTTGTTTAGTTGGTTTTTGAAAGCAATTAAAAAAAAGGATTTTTTTAAAATTATTATAGTCCTTGAAAAATAATTGAGGCTCCTTTATAAATATCAGGCAGCCGTCTAGCTCAGATGAAAGACAGCTGTGGGGTGCAAAATTTGCATCTGGATTTCAGAGCACCCCTACATTTCAGGCACAATCAAATTCTGGCTGTTGATTCAGCCCATTTTAAAGATAGAGGCCAACTGCAAATTTTGGCTCTGGATTTGGCCCCATTTCAGTCAGAAAAGAGTGATTTTTCCAGGAAATGGGACATTACACATGAGGCTTCCTTTTCACATCATTTATGGGGCAGCTTGAAGCCATTGCATGTCATACGTGGAGAGCTTGCAAGCAATGTGACCCCCTCCCAGCATATCCAGGGGCACCCCCAAGTTGCAAACCCAAAGACTTGCACACCCAAGGACACAACAATGCACCAGGCTTGCTTGCAATAGTGGGGCACAATGCAAAATAACAGCGCCCAGAGACAGGCTCACCCCACAAACCACTGAGCACTGCATCACGGGCAGTGGAACTGTGGTCTCAGCCAGCAAGACACTTGATCCTGGTCAAGTGGAACAGGAAATACAGGACATGTACCGGCTTGGTCCAATACCCCATCCCCAGTTGACAGTGTTATGCCACATGGGGTACTTAGGGCACGTTTGCCAGCGGGTCCATTGTTAACGGGGAGGATATGTAAGGTTTCAAGACGGCAATCCAAGAGCTTTCCTCTGGCCCACGCTTCCATCTGCGCAGCTGGCACAAGTCCTCATGACTTGCGCTTTTCATGTGTAAAACGTCCCCACTTGTACAAATCCAGGGGGAGCGAAGGCTAAGAGCTGGACACACTCATCAGAACAGATTTGCATTTTTATTGGAAGGAATATTGGTGGATACCTGTTTGCATTATTCAGCCACCTCCTCCTGGGGTGATGCCCGTCCTGGTGAGCAGGGGCCTCCCCCTCTCCCAGCCATGCCAGCCTGATGGAAATGCAGATACAGCACTATGAGTGCATATTAACCCCTTCCAGGCTGAATGAAATGGGGCTCTCTGGCACAGATGGCTACGCCCAGGATGTTGGATGCTCGGTGGGTGCGAATGAGCACCCCGGGGATACAATGGTGGGGACGTAAAGCCAGAAGCAAAACTGCGCATTGGAAGGTTTCAGCAAGAGATGGGGACAAAAAGCAGAAGCTCCCTCCCTCTGCTGCTCTCCTGCAGCTGAACTCCAGGGGCCTGATTCTGCGCTCACTCTCCACGTGCCGCAGTGTAAGTAACCCCATTAGAGGCCAGGGAAACGTTACAGTGCAAGTGAGTGGATAATCAGGCTCTTGGACATCAGCCAGCATTCTCTTCTTTTCTAGGTCAGTTCTTGTCCTGCCCTCGTCACCGTAGCATCTGAGCGCCTGCCAGCGGCGTATGAAGCAACAGGACTGGACTAACTAACCTCTGTCCCGTGTGGTTTCTTCTCTCTCCCACCCTCCCACGAGCTCTGTGTTCACAGTAAACCTCCCCAGGCAATAAAAACGCGGGACCTTAGAACAGAGACAGCTTGTTGCAAAGCTTCTCAAATCTTTATCGCACGAGTGCACATCAGAGGCAGGGTGCGTTCACCCCGGGGGGCAGCAGCGGCCGGGACGTTCCCTCGAGCCAGCCGGCGCAGCAACCCTTGAATGGTGCACGTGTCCTGTAACCCGCCCAGACTGCATGTCTACGCAAACCAAGAGGTGAGCGTGACCCTATGGGCCAGTCACAGCTGGGGTCCCACAAACAGTTAGTGGGGTCAGGCCCTACCCTGGGTAAACATGGACTGACCGAGACCGTTTTGACTGACGTCACGGCAATAGCTAGATCGCTAGCACTGCGACAAACAAAATAACCCCTCCCCACAAGGTCTGTTCGGAAAATGGCTGCATTTTCAGGGCTTCTCTCTGAGAGCCCCTGGCTCAAATGATCTCAGCAGAGCACTTAGAAGTGTCATCCTTTGAACCGGAAGGATAGCGCGATGATGGGGGGGAAAGGGCTCCCTACACATCCCTAGGCAGCACAAGAGGCTCTGGGAGGTGTGACCTGGCCCTTGCAACTCCGTGGGATGGTGTGAGCTGCATGAGAAAACCCCATGGGGATGGTAGAGCTGCAAACAACTGCTCCACTCATCTGAGCGGGTGGGGTGTGCGTATCCCCCTCCTGAGTGCTTTAGAGCCGGGGCTATGCATGGAGTACGCCTGTTCTCAGCTCCCCCCCCAGGAAGGGCAGCACCCTCTCCAGAGCCCAGCTCACATAAGTGAGGGGTAGGGACTGGGGTCCAGCACCTGTAGGTGGTCATGGGCCCCTCAGATCCTAGAACACACATGGGGCCAGCAAGAGGGCTCAGACAGCCCCAGAGAGGTAAGGGCCCCCCATATCCCAGCCCAGGAGGGAGACAGAGAAGTAGGCTCAAAACACCCAGGAGCACCCCAGGTCTGGACACACACGGGAGGCAGAATATGGGGCTGAGAGGTGCCCCTCCCCTATTTTACCCCAGTTACTCTGCCACTCACCCCTTCCCAATGTCCCCCCACTCCCTCCCCTGAGCCCCCCAAACCCGTCTCCTCTCCCCTACATTCATTGCCATTTATCCCGTGACCCTGCCCCCTCACTGCAGCTCCAAACCTCTCCCCCGCATTGCATCCGCCTTGATACTTCTTCCCTCCCAGGAAGCAGCCATGTGTCTAATTTCCCCCTCAAAACACTTGGATTACATCCCCCGCCTGAATAAAATTGCCATGCAGGGCTCACAAATACCCTTCAGCATTCAGTCCCAAACTCCTTGTCTTAGGTGGGGTTTAATTTACCTTCATTTATCTTTAGTGATGCTAATTGAAGGGTGAATGCACAGCCCCAATCTCCATGGGGTTGTTCCAACTTAGTCATTCCTGCCTCTCAGTTTCATAGTACAAGATAGTAGAAGAAAAGTGGCCGGACGGTGTGGGGGGGAGGGAAGGGCCTGTAACTTGGAAACTCCTCTGTCAAATGATCCCCAGTTCGGATCACCAGGCCTATCCCATGTCCTCATGAGGTGCACCAAATTTCAAAGCAATCCAAGTAACCACTCGGCTTTTAGAGCACTGACAGGAGTCAAGTGTTAAAGCATATACAATGATGGGAATGGAAATTCTCTAGCCGTTTTTCTCTATTTACACAGGCAGAGTCTAAAAAGGTCCCTTTTCTGAAATACCATTCTCCGTTTGGGTCCCCCAAAGATTTAGGGGATCCACACACCCCTCTTGGTAAAAGTCAATAGCTTGAAGCCATTTTGACCTGCATCATAGCAATAGCTTGATCTCCAGTTCTGTGCAAACAAAAACCCACCAACCTAGAAACTTTTTGCAAAATGGCTATTTTTTCAGGGCTTATATCTTTGCAATCCCTAGCTCAAATGACGCCAAATTTGGGACACAAACCCTACCCTGCACCCTTCTGAGGCACACCAAACCTCAGAGGCGTCTGACTAAGCATGTCAATTTTTGGAGGATTTAGAAAGGTCACCTTTTTAACAGAAGTCACAATGCAACCTTAACTATAGCCACTCTGATGTAGCCAGCAGTTCCTATTAAGGAAGGATGAAACTGAATTGCACCAGAGTTAGGTTTGAATGCGTCACACCGGCGGGTTTAAGGAGATGGTCTTGCTAGGAAAAATCAAAGTAACACCCCCTTCTCCACTTTTCCAACCCTCCAGCCCCCCGGTGTGCTGAAAATGTGCTTGGAGTGGTGGAGATAAGGGGGTGGACAGGTTTATTCTCTAAAGGAGCCTTTGTTAAGGAGAGCATCTGCAGTTTATTACTCTCCCCCCCCAGGCTTTGGTTGGTGTACAGAAAATGAATTGTTCTTTAGTAACAGCCTCTTCCAAGACACACGCTGTGTGACTACGATTCCTCACCCCGACCTCCTGTCTTTCATGTAAAAAATTGGACTGATTGGTTGTGGGAAGAGGGAGCCTTTCATCGCTAAAGTGTTAGGAAATCTCTCTTTGTGCCAGGCTAATGAAAGTGGGAGCCAAATCAGAAACTCTGGGGTCTCTTTGGGATAAGACCAGCTGAGATGGTGGCTGCATCTTAAATAATCCCCCCCACCTTTTTTTTTTTAAATTGACTCTGCCATTGGAAAAGGGAGTGCTCTCACTCTCTCTTATCGCGCCCCCCCCCCCCGCCGCACGCAGCCTCCTCACTCGCCCCCATCAGACACCATGGGCAGAGCCACATAATTCGGAAGCCACAGTTAGGAAGGTCAGCTCGGAACTAAAGGAGAAGCTACTGAATGCAACACGAAGCGCGCAGGGGAGATGGCCGCTCTCCTCCCTCCCTTTTTAAGAGCAGTGAAGTGTCAGAGGCCAGACCGCCCCTTCCCATGGGAGGGACTCTTGAGAAGGGGGTCCTCCTCTCAGATCATTCTGGGAGGAGAACAGGGGGTTCTCCATGTCTCCAACCACCACCAGAAGGAAGAGGGGTTCCCGCCATCCCATGGTCTCACAGGATGCTTTGGAAGCCAGTCATCTGGTTGGAGGCTCTGGGATGACTCCCCAGCCCACTCCCCAGGCTTTTTCCAGGGGCAGATGTCCGTAAGCCTCTATGGACAAATTCACATAGTGCAGAGATGGCTGCATTAACTCTCTGGCATTGCTTGGTGATGGAAGGGGGAGAGATTCACCCCCCCAACACACACACACAGGCCCTGTCTCCAGCCCTTCCACCATGAGGAACTTCTGCCTGACAAAGGCCCCTGGACAGGGACCCAGAAAAGGGGAACCCCATTTCCCAGAGGTGGCCGATCCTCCCGCCCCCACCACTCTCCACAAGAATGGAGGGTCCTTTCTGCACTCTGATCATTGGGGATCGATCCTGCTTTTGGATTGTTTCCTCTTGCTGCGAGCCAGAGGCCCAAACTCCACCCTGGTGGAAGTGGGTGCTGCTGCTCCATTGCCTTCAGCGAGGGTCTGCAGAGGGTGGAGGGCACTCAACCAACCCATCTCGGGGTGTCTGCTGTGACCATGCCCCAAACCCCCAAAATGCAAGAGAACTCACTCAGCACAGGATATTGGTCAGCCTGGGTTTGAGACCGTGACCTTCTCGTGAGCAGGGGATTGAGGGAGTGGCTCCAGCCCCACATCCACGCTACTGTGCCCCGAAGTGTGAGTTAAGGGTGAACAGCCAGCAGAGTAGCCAACACCCTGATGCCGATGGCTGATGTGGATTGGCTTAGCACCCCACACCTCTCCTGGCCCACTGTGCATCATTGACTGGCCTCTGCTTTCTTCCCAGCTATGCCTTCTCTGAGTGCCATAGTGCTGGCAGGCATCCACCAGCCTTAAAGGTCTTGCTGGTTTTTACTGACCAAGGGCTCGCTGCTGCTCTCTGTTACACCCTGGTCAACCAGGAGCGACCTGCTAGCCTCCCAGCAGGTTGACACCAGTATCCGTGACACGGGATCTGGCCCTATGAACTCGGCTGGCTCTCAGGCTCCCCAACAGCAGTGGATGACATCAGCACTGAAGCCTAAAACGGATTTCGATGTCAGAGATGTCACCAGCAGTTGCCGTGGAGTCAGACGAAAGGGAGGAATGGGGGGGTTGGCCTCACGCACCAGGTCATAACAGAGCCCGGGGTGGCAAAATCCAAAACCACTGCAGGCAAACTAACACTCGGTGCTTTGTGCCCAGCGACGGACAAGCCGTTAGGGCTCCGCTCGCCCCTCGGAGCGCTACAGAGGCCACCTCGACATGGGGACACGCGGGAAAGTGAAGGCAACATGGCTCCCTGCACAAGGCGTGACCTGGCACCTGCGCTGCACCCAAGGCCATGCCGCGGGGAAGAGGGGCATCCTCCCTGCAGGTTTGGGTCCTGGGCCATGCCAGGCATGTGTTGCACACGCAGACAGCATGGCGCCGTCGGGGGAGGAGGGAACAAATGTGCATTGAGGCCACACCGGTGGTTGATTTCACTCTCAAGACCAGCCCCCAGCTCAAGTGGCCAGTGGAGGACCAGGGTGAGCATCCTCAGCGCAGCAGCAGGCCAGGATGACACCGGCCCCACGAGGAGACCCAGCCTGGCTCCTGGAGGCTTGGCACATGGCTCCCCAGGGCGGCTTGGCCAGCTGGCCCTGTCCCGTTTTCCCTAGCCCCCCTCTGGCTGGAAGCGGGCACAGGGAGAGCGAGAGGCGGGCGGATCCCACTGGGAACCCGGCCGCCGGGTCTCCCCGCGGTGCCCCGGCCCCAGAGAGCCAGGAGCAGGGACAGGGGACGCGGCCACAAGAGAGGCCGGAGGCTGGGCAGCCGCGATTCCCGGCGCCGGCTGGGTCCGGAGGGGCCGTCCCTGCCCTCGCAGCCGCGGCGGGGCCGGCTCCGAGCAGCGCGCCGCTGCGCCCCGTCCCGCCGGCGGGGAGGAGTTAGCGCCTCGCCCCGGGGCGCCGCGGAGCCTATAAAGGGTTGACGGAGGCGGCTCGGCCGCCGCGGGCGCGGGGCAAGGAGGAGCCAGCGGCGGCGGCGGCGCAGGGACCGGCAGGGAGCCCCGGGAGCGCCCCCGAGGGCCGGGGCTGAAGCGCATCAAGGGGCGGGAGAGGCGCTGGAGTCCGCCCCGGGCCGGGCGCAGGGCGCAGGGCGCAGGGAAGGAAGCGCCCCGAGCCGGCTGCGCTGGGAGCTCGCCTGCCCTCAGCCCCTGCGCGGCGGGGGGTTCCCGGCCAGCACCCCCAGCTGACCGGGGGGAGCCCCGGACGCCGGGGGCGGCGATCCGTGCACGGCGGAGAGCTCGGCACAAAGGCAGCCCCGGGCGAGAGGGAGCCGAGCCTGGCCCGCCGGGGAAGGGAAGGAACAAAAAGTTGCCGGCGCCAGGCCTGGTGCACGGAGGGGGCAGCGACCCTTTCCTTGGTTGAGCCCTGACCTCTTTGCTCTCAGGGCTGGAAACTGCCAGTCCCGACCCGCTGGGGACGCCCCAGGCGAGCTGCTCCGCCCTGCCTACCCCAGGAGGAAGGTTGGATGCCAGAGGATGGAGGAGGAAAAGTCTCTGCTGAAGACCCTGTCTGCTGGCTTGGGAAGGGAGGCTGGTCTCTACCCCTCCTGGGTGGTGACCGCGCTGGCTGCCATCCTCATCCTCACCATAGCTGTGGACATCCTGGGCAACCTCCTGGTGATTGTCTCGGTCTTCAAGAACAAGAACCTGAGAAAAGCAGGTAACTGCCTTGCTGGGACATGGGGCTCCCATCTCCAGGCTCCCAAGGAGAAGCTCTGCCTCACTGGCAGGGCTCAGGAGAAATAAACCAGTCCCTCGGCCTGCTAGTGCAGGGACCCTCCAGAGCTAGCAGAACCTATCTTTGCCTCTGTGTGTCCGTCTGTAAACTTCTCCCGCCCAGCACAGCTGGGATTCAAAGAAACTTTGTGATTGCTGAGAGCCTGGTGTTGGCAAGGCTGGTAAAGCAGGCTAGCACAGCTTAGAGAGGGAAAACTCAGCTGTTCATGTTGATCCAGGTAAGTGGACCCCTGGCTTCTATGCCCCAAATACATCTCACCCATTGGTTTACAATCGCAGCCAGATCTGCGGCCAAAGTAACTAGTGACTCTCACTGCTTGAGACACCTTTTAAAAGGGCTCAGTTTTTCAGAGGGTGGGTGCTCAGTGCTTTCAGAAAGCCTTTTTAAAGGAGCCTCAGCTGGGGCACCCCAAAAACGGAAACGCCCCAAATCACTTCTGACCCAGATTCCACCAGCTGGCTTCAGTGTTCATCAACACCCTCTCCAGGGGAATCCTGGCCTCATTCCCTGTGGGGTTAATGTCTTCTTAGTTCAGCGAAGGTGTTTTGAAGATCTAGAGCTGTCTGCGTCCCCCCCTCCCAGCCTCTCTGATGGTTTTGTAAGTGCCTACGTAGAATGTGACACACAATGAATGACAGGAATTGTTCCAGCAGGCACACTGGAAAACACAGCTCTTTTCCATTTGCACAGCCTGATTCTGGCAGCAGCTACAGTTCAGCTGATGTTCAGTAAATCAGGGTGTTTGGGGTTTTGTTCCTCTTTAGGCACTAGGAAATTTACCAGCAACTCTCAGGCGAAGGTTGCTTCTGCTGCAACAAAGCAGCAAATCTTTCTGAGCTCCCACTCTGCTTGCAAGCCCCACAGAGGTAGAGTTTTTCCATCTTCTCTTGCTTAAAATAAACCCAGGTCACAAGCCAAGGTCTTGGTCAGTAATAATTAGCCTCCCTCTTTGGAAAAAACAGCCAACTCCATCAGTCACTTCAGGTCACAATACTTTGTCCTTCTGCAGCTTTGGACCCCAGAGCATTTTACATACAGCAGCTAACTAAATCCGACTCCCAACACCACCAAGAAATTATTTTAAGTTGGGGGAAAATGAGGCACAGACTGTCTGTGTGGCTTATATTGTCAAGAGTTCCCACTAGCTTTGGGTGGAGACAAACAGGGCCTGATTTTCAGAGGGGCTGAGCATCCACGAATCCCAGGGACTTCAGTAGGAGCCAGGCAAACTCCACGCCTCTTAGAAGCAGGCTCTCTTCCTCTCAAGGTGGGCTCTCCAGAAGCAAGTGATCCAAAGGTAGCATGCTTGGGAAAGCTCAGGTCTAAAAGAAAGCCAGGAAGGGAACCGAGCCGTCCTGACTTCTAATCCTGGTCCGTAACTGCTAGACACCATTACACTTCTAGTTGTAACCTCCTTCTCTTTGAACGGGTTCTCTCCCTCGCCGTGCAGTGGCAATGGAGTTCTTAAGATGCACAGTCTTTGCCGTGGAGAGGTAGAACTGCTGTGCTCCAACACAACTGAATTTCATTGGCACGACCGGTTGCGCAAGCGTGGCGAGCCCTGAGGCCTGTCAGAGGTGGCTCCGCGGTGGGTTACGTGCTGCGGGGATTTACTCGCCAGCAGGAAGGTGTTTGCACAAACGTCAGCGTGAGCTAGCTCTCTGCCTCTTCCCTCACAGAGCGCCGCCTGAATGGGGTCCTGCAGCCGAGACACTGCCCTCCCCATGCTGCTGGACTTTCCCCTAACACCGAATTCTCTACACCACCCAAAGCCCTATTTCCCGAGAGCTTCCCAGGTCTTAATTTGGAATGAAAGAGATGCGGGGCTCAAGCAATTGTTTTGCTTTCATAACAGACACGGCAAGCCCAAAACTGCCAGGGCTATGAACTGCCAAGCGTAGAGGTGCCAGGGCTCAGACCTGGCACAAATTAAGCATTGGAGCTGCCCCCAAGAAAGGCAAAACCCCACCTCTTTTGTCATGGCGATAAAAAAAAACTACGAGAAAAGACCCTTCCAGGGGCTAGGGCGTCCTCTGTCTTGGAGAAGAGGAAGCACAGATAGCTGGGCCAAAGGCGACATTATCCCTTTAATTCCCAAATCAGCGCAGCACATGACTGTGGCCCAAAGAACCGCAAAACACCCACTTGGCTTTCCTTACCTGAGTGACAGACATGGGGCTCTGCTCGGAGAAGCGACTACGGAAGTGCCAGCTGGGAGAGTTCACACTGGCTCTTGAATGAATCCAGATCGAGATCAGAGTAAAAAAGTTGCCCACCCTCAACAAATTCAATCTGAAGCCAGGTTTGCTGTACCTCAGGCGTCACGACTATGGAGATTCTGCAACTTGAATTCAGCCCAGTGGTTAGAACCTGACAGCCGGGGAGATCCAGGTTTGATATCTGGCTCTACTGCAGACATTTTGGGCAAGTCATTTAGAGCCTGATTTTCAAAAGTGGGTTTCACTTTTGAAAAAAAAATCTAGCCATTAGTCTGTCTGTACCTCAGCTCCCCATCTGTATTAAGGGGATAACCGTACTGTCCTGCCTCCCAGGAGCATATGAGGATACATATATTAGATGAATGGTCAACATTAACATTATTTAAATTGTAATAGCACCTAGAAGCTCCAGTTAGGGAATCAAGGCGTGGCCATGCTAGGTGCTGTACAAAATGAATAAAACTGTCTGTCTCTGCCCCAGTGAGCTAAAAATCCAGGATTGTGACAAAAAAAACCTGTAGCACCTTAAAGACTAACAAATTTCTGTGGTCATAAGCTTTCATGGGCTGCATCTGACGAAGACGGCTACCCCTCTGGAGCTTTTCAGGATTGTGACAAAATGCACTAAGGGGATAAGCAGACAAACAGAGGTGGGGGTACAAGGCAGTGGCAAAAGTGGATAAGTAGTTTTGATAATTAAAGTGGTCATAGCATAAGCTATTCTGTTGATGCACGAGATAGAACAGAATTCAGCTCCCTCCCCCAGATCAGTCTCTGCCATGCGAAGAGAAGTAAAAAGACAGTAAAGCGAGCAAATGTCATTTGGAATAGGCACAGGAAGCTGATCTATTTAGCAAGGAGAAGGCATTTTCCTGGCCATATCTGCTGCATTATGATCATGGATTCTAACTGTTTTTTTTTTTTTTTTTTGGTGCTCCCCTCCCCAGGTAATGCCTTTGTGGTGAGCTTGGCCATTGCAGACTTACTGGTGGCCTTTTACCCCTATCCCCTGGTCCTGATGGCTATTTTCCACGATGGCTGGATGATGGGGTACCTCCACTGCCAGGTCAGCGGCTTCCTGATGGGCATCAGTGTCATCGGCTCGATCTTCAACATTACCAGCATTGCCATTAACCGCTACTGCTACATCTGCCACAGCCTGAAGTATGAGCAGCTTTTCTCGGGCACCAATACTGTGTGCTACGTGGGGTTGGTTTGGGCGCTCACTTTGCTTGCCATCGTGCCGAATCTCTTTATGGGGTCCCTGAGGTACGACCCGCGCGTGTACTCTTGCACTTTTGCCCAGTCAGTCAGCGCCCCCTACACCATCGCCGTGGTGGTGATCCATTTCTTCTTGCCTATCACCATCGTCAGCTACTGCTACCTGCAGATTTGGGTGCTGGTCATCCGGGTGCGGCGCAGGGTCAAGCCGGACACCCAGCCCAAAATCAAGGCCCATGATTTCTGGAACTTCCTGACCATGTTCGTGGTCTTTGTGCTCTTCGCTGTGTGCTGGGCGCCATTAAACATCATTGGCTTTGCGGTGGCGGTCAAGCCCACCCTGGGCTCCTCGATACCCGAATGGCTCTTCACTGCCAGCTACTTCATGGCCTACTTCAACAGCTGTCTGAATGCTGTGGTTTATGGGGTGATGAACCACAACTTTAGAAAAGAGTACAAGAGAATCGTACTGACTTTGTTCCAACTGGCTTACAGGACTGATGGAGACTAATACCAAAGCACTGAGCCAGAGGTGGTCCCATTTTGCAGTATACACCCATGGTTTTGCAGTGTACACACTGCACACACGATTTTGCAGTATATACACTGATCCCCTGCTTCACTTTTAAGTGAAGCGCAAAGAGTGCAGCCAGCACAGCGAGCTGTCAGCAGAGGACACCATTCCATATATAAGCTGCCTGCAAAAAGAACAGGCCAGCCTATCCTCTTCTGCAACTTCCTAACTCTTGAAAACTGCCCCTTCTCGCTCCATTGCACTGGTACCGCTCACCCCCACCCTAGCCGCAGTGGGATAGGTATGCTGGAAACAGGACCAAGAGATTCGTAGTAAATCATTTATTCAGTGAACAGCCCACCAGTAACTTACAATTTTCTCTAACTGCCCATTATTCACCAGCTAATTGTGTGTATCTCAAGAATGTTTGAGAGCAGCTAGCTGAGTCTTGGATACCCAAAATTCAAGCTATGTCAACTGGCTACACTTGGAGCCATGGAATAATTACGGATCCATGACGGGATGAGCCTAATTCCTAGAAAGGTTTTCTGCGTGAACACTCACATCTATGACTTGAGATCTGTCTTCCCTAAATATTCTCCAGTGTTCATTGACTGTGTGCTGTCTCTGCTCATACCCCTGCCAGTGAACTTGGGTTGGCTCCAAGGTTACTCCAGAGTGAAAACAGAAAGGGGTGCACACTCAGCCAGAGGGAATTCAACATTTGTACTGAAGTGGTGTTACAGTGATAAGTCCAGCCCATCTACCTCCAGTAATTTATATTTTTGCTTACCCCAGACCCACTACTGAAGAAATGGCTTCCAATTTGTTCTGTCCGAAGTGTAAAAATCCCATCAGCAATGGAGAAATTAACAGGCTGCCTGTCCCCCCCTTGAACATACACACGGCCAATCATTGCATCCATGCTTCTCTCTAAGAAAGATCCTTCACTTCCACCTACCCCCGCAATGTGTTTAAAACAGGACGGGCACATTCGGCAAGTCCCATGGAGTCTGGGCAAGGAGGAGAACGTTTGGGGTACTCGCTCTGCAGCTTTGGATCGTTTGATCAGCACCTGCTGCAGCCTGCGATAAATCCACTGCTACAAAAATTCTGAATGCGCTTGTGGCAGCAGTGCAAGCCGTGACACAACCTAGCTATCACAGTGTGGATCTGGCATGGTTACCAGGTGCTGCCACGTGGTGAGCCTCCTGGTGGCCAGAGGAGAGAAATAAAAGTTGGGCAGGTGAACTAATGTTACAGGAAGCAACACGATCAAAGCCAGGCTAGAGCCACTGAGTCAGGAAATCACTTTACTGAGGATTAGTTTAGCTGGCCAGAGTCCCAGTCACTGCCCTGGAGCCTGGCTGATCTTTTAGCTGTTTATGTAAATCAAAGAGGCATTTATGATATAAAGTCAATTTCAGCCATCTGCATGTCTTGATGGGTTTTTTTTGTAAAAACCAAGCTAGATCCTCCCAGGTTAATTCATCTGGTGGCACTAGACTCGTGCATTTTGGTGCCTATCAGAGAAAAATCAGACAGTCCTGCCGCTCATCCTCTGCTTCTCGCACAGAAAACCAACCCCAGCCACGTTATTTTAGATCTTGAAAGACTAGCAGCCTCTAAACCTATGCAGGTGTCACATATCATCCTCTTAGCTTTGTACATCACACTTGGTGGGGGCGAGGTTTCAAAGCAAGTGGCAGGGAGGGGGACGGAAGTTGCATCCCATAGTGATACAGGCCTTGGATGCTGGGAAGCTGCTCAAAACCAGTCGCTCACATCACATGCAGTTAAAAAGCAAACGCTGGCTTTAATTGATTTTATTTTTACCCAGCATCTTAGCGTTTGGATTGCATTACTGCGGAGAAGCTCTCTCCGGGTCAGATAAAATGAAGAGCGACCACACGCTGAGAAACAAAATCAGTTCAGCCTCAGCATACAATATAATTTCAGACCCATTAAATAAACAAAAATCGATCGTGGCCTCCCCCCAAGTAAATCAGTTGCGACTCCATCCACATTAAAAACTATTTCTGACCCTCCTCTCTCAGCCATTTCTGTCACCTTCACAAACACTGTTCCCCAAACCAGTCACACACTCAACCTTCCCCACAAAAGCACTTTGGACAGCTTCACACAACTACCCCCCAGAATAAACCCCTCTAAATAAAAGTCACTTAACACCCCCTCACCCACACATGAAATCATTTCTGACCAAAGACCTCAACAGCTGACCAGCAAAACAGCTGGGCCTCCAACACACACCAAGCAAAATCACAGCTGATCCTCCCCAATAAAATTGTTTACAACCCATCCCCTGAAACCTTTCCTTATTGGCCACATGAAATCAGCTGCAGTTCCACCCAGCATGAACACACATTTCTAGCCCACCCATAAAAAGCTGCAATTCCCCCAAACAGCAAATAATACCCAGTCCGAGTTCACCCCCAGAACCCTCCATCACAGTTCCCTGCCAGCCTCCTCAAGCTGCTATCTCAACCTGCTAGATCACAGAGGAAAAACTCCTAAGAAAAAGCTGGTGACTCCAGCTGTTCAATCCCCTTCCTCAACCCTGGAACACCAAGGCCTCCCCCACTGAGCCAAGAGGATTCTCTATGGACTGGAAACCCCTACTGGCCACCAAAGCCCTCCCCATGGGACAAAAACATCCCTTCCCCAGCCCCAATGGCCCCTCTTCCTACCTGGTTCACTTGCTGCCTGGGATCTTCCAACTAGAAGGCTGGTGCTGGTGCACTCCTCCAGCTGGCACTCTCCCATACAGCTCCCACAGGGGGTGGGACGATGCTCTGCACTGAGGCCGCTCAGATGCCTCGCAGCAAATCCTTCGCCCCGGAGGGGTAGAAGAAAACAGCCCGGGAACGCGCTCTGACCTCAGCCCTGCGCCCTGTTTTCAGGGGCAGGACGTACCCTCCCTGGGGTGGGAAGTCACCTGCCCTACCCAGATTGTGCCCCGCCGGGCTAGACCTTGGCAGCTCCTCCTGCCCGGGACTGCACTCAGAGAGCTGGAGAGCACCTGTCACCCCCCCCCCCCCACATCCTCCGTGACCCAGAATGCACTGGGAAAAGGGATTGAACAGAGGAGTTGTTTTTCAAATGGGGCTGAGCCCCCTTAGGCCCTCACTCCTGGTTATCCTAGGCTGCTCTTCATTCGGTGACAGCATGCCAGGGCGTCCTGTGGGCAAGTCAGTCACTTACAACCAGGGTTCGTAGGCCTGGTGCCTTCGTATCACTCTGGCGCAGCTGCTGCCCACTCCCTTTCCCCAGTCTTCACGCCGGTGTGAGGCGGAGAGGATTTGCATGGCAGATGCCAGGTACAGGCAGAGCAGCAAAGGTCAGAGAAACAAGGGAGCCTCGGTGGGCTGGAGTACCTCACCCCGAAGGGGCTCTGCTTGAGGTCACAGGGGAAGGAGACTGGCTGCTTGAGGGAGAAGAATCTCCTGTGAATTCCATGCTGCAATCAGGTGAGAAGTTAATACAGCTGGGAGCTGCTGGAGGGTTCCAGCCAGCTCCTGGACGTGGGGGGAGAAAGCTCCTGGAGCAGGACTGCCCTGTCTATGTAGGTGGTGCCTGGCTCCATGCAGCACTGAATGAGGCAGAGCCCCGCGGTACGAAACAGCACGCGATCATGTCGTTGCAGACCGTACAACTTGGCATACGTGCAAGGGGACAAACTGAAGGTCGCACAAGCAACCTGAATTCTGCCATGTCCTAACTTTTCAGTGCTTGGCTTTGGACCTTAATAGTCTTTTAAGTAGGTTTGTTTGGATGTAATTTCTGACTTTTAAAACTTAACACTGAAAAAAACGTTCATCACATGGCACCGTATTGATTCGCCCCTCAGGAATCATTTGCAGGCCTGGACCATTTAGATTCACAGCATAGATCTCTACCACCATTTGAACTAACAGAATAACTAGTAGCAGTAGAAGATTGTTATCTTCTATATAGCTCTGCTCCTGAAAGGGGATGGAGAAACACACTTTGCCAGAGGGGTTCATAACTATTTATTAGACAGCAAAAAAAGGCAGCCCCTTGGGAATAATGGGTTCAGTTCCAGGTTCTGTGGGAGTGTTCTCTAGTGGTTATAGATTCTTCTGCTATCCCCTTATGTGCACATCTTTCCTCCTCTCCCCTCACTAGATTTAGCCTGTCCGCCTCCTTCCATCTCCTGCCCCTTCTTCCCCCTCTTCTCCATCCCCAGCTTCTGTTCCCATCCCCTGTTCCTCTCTGTCCCTCTCCCATCTTCTACCTCCCGCTTCTCCTTCCCTTATATCCCCTTCCTCTCTTCCCACATTTGAGTCTCACTGTCTCCTCTTTTTCCTCTGCCTGCACGGACCCGAGCACAGAGAGACAAGGTACCCAGTAACACAGCAGCCCAGGAGGAGCTATAGCAGGGAAACTCCTCAGCCCCTGAAATGGACCACTCTCAGTCGCTCTGGGAGGAGGGCACATGAGCAGTTCAGTCTTTAGGAGTCGTGGAACGTGCCCCGTGCAGACGGAGTCTTTGGAGATTTTAGCTGGGAAGCTTTAAGAAGTCTTCTTGGGGTACGTGTAGACAGATTATTCAAAGGCTCACACCTTGGCCAAATTGAGGCAGGATTTTTTTATGGGAACAGTACTAGGCACCTCCCTGACACCAAGATGATACAAGTCCTTGCTCTCAAGCACAGCTGCTTACAGGCTTCCTGACACAACAGTTAAGGTTGTTTTGTTTTTTAAGTCTGGGCAAAATGTATTCCCCTCCTCCCCTATTCTCAGAAAGAACATGTCGGCCTGAGCAAATGTCCAGCATGGAAAATTTCAGCCCAAATGGGTAAAATTGGACAAAGTTATAAGCATCTGAAAACAAGGGCTTATAATGGGAAGTGCTAGAACATCCCTAATTATAGACATATGTACATGTAACCACCTATAAATAGGTCCTGCAATCCTCACCTTGAGCACAGACTTACGCTGGGAGCAGTCCCGCTGAAGTCAAAGGGTCTAAGGGTGTTAGGGAGGACGACCAGGCTCAGAGGCGGACAAACAGGGAATTTAACTGGCCCTGTTCGACAGCTGCACACCCACCGATGCTGCATAAGATGCTGCATGCTTCAGGAGAGAGCAGACTTTGTTTTCCAAGGAAGCCAGCACTCATTCACAGAGAGTGCATGGCCCTCGTTGATCTCTTCCTATCCTCGCTAATGTGCTAACACCCCAGAAATGGGTTTTTAATTAGTTTCATTGCCATTTGCCACCTTCAAAGCCCGGTAGCTGACTGCCTGTGCATCCTAATAATAGTTAATAAAATGCTCCCACAAACCACTCACAGACTTCGGCTTTGTGCTTGTACCAGGTGCTTTATTTACAGGCTGTTACCCACCACCATCAATTGACTGACACACACACCCAGCCTCGCCCAGCCCAACAACCTCAGGGGCCTCACAGTTTCAACCACTGACCAAGAGCGGCTGACCCTCGTGTTGCAGCATCTCCCTTTCCAGCTGTTTGCCCTCCCCCAAGCCTTTATAATGCCTTGCTAAGGCACCCAGCAGCTGCTCCCTATCAGCCCACTCCGTGCAGGCTTACTCAGCCCGCTCCAATTCTCCCTCAATGAGGGTTCCTGTGGCACAGGGCTGGCCTAGCCTGTTTTCACCCAGCACCATCACAGCTAGGCTCAATTTCCAGCCTTTTATGACAGTGCACGCTCAAGCGTGTCTTAAGTGCTTCAGAAAATGCAAATGAAAACATAATGCCTGCACGTGGGGAAGGCGAGCAGCGGAGACGTGCATCCTATTAACGTATCCAGCAGGCTCTTTCACAACACTGAGTTGTGAAGCGCTGGGTCAGGAATGGCAGGGAGGCCACATCTTCTCAGAGGTGATGTTACCAGTAGGACTCCAACATTGAAGAATTAAAAGATGAGCTGCAACAAAACTGCACTTTCAGCCTCAAAGGGCCTAGAAAGAGAAGACGTAAGACTTAAGATTTCCTACCCTGGCTCAGACTTCAGTCGCTGATGCAAACGCTTAGAAAGAGACAACAACCTGCAATGCATTTGGCTGCTTACTGTAGAGTAGTGTAAAAAAGTCCTTCCTTAGCTCCCATCACTGCTCGAGAGCAGGTATTATCTCCTCACTGGATATTGTAGATGCCTTTAAGAGCCTTATTATAGCTTGTGAAATAAAACGGACATCACAAGCCATTGGAAAGTGGGACAGCTTGAGAAAGTTGGTAACTGTGATTTGTAATAGAATTCCTTGTTGAAGTTCAGGGAGATACAGCAAAGAAGAGATGGTTTCCCCTTTCCTCTTCCTCCACGCTTTGATCTTAAACCAATGAAGTCTTTGGGATTGTTATCTTGGGGTAACAACGATAGTGTTCCCTTTGGAGCTGCGAGAGGTCCCAGTGGTTGCAGTTGGCTGTGACATTCCATGTTGGGATCACGTGGAAGGGGGCTGAACTGCGGGCCTGAAGACCTCACTGCCGTGTGGGAGCTCAGTTTAGTCAGAAGTCTATTCCTGCCCTTTAGTATAGTCAGAACTTCACTCCAGCCTGGGAGGGGACATAGCTTGGACATTTGTTCTAGCCTGCTAATGTAGAGCAACTCAAGACCTTGTTCCAGTTCTGGGATTCCATCCCAGTTTCAGAAGCTTAATTTGAGACAGGAGCTCAGCCTAGACGAGAGCTGCTAGATTTTAGCTAAGGGTTTCAATTAAAAAGCCTTCTTCGTCTTAAGGCACCGGGATTTATTGCTTTAGAAGCAGCTAGTGGAATATGAGAAGTTAAATGAACAGATGTTGTGGGATCTTACATTAGAAATTCTCTGTTTTCTATTGGATTCCTGGCTTTTTTCCTTGACCCACAGCCTCTACACAAGGGTGGTAGTGTAACCAGAAAACCCACAGGCATTTAACCATGCAATGCATGAAATACAAAATCAGCTCTCGCCTTAAACTTCCCATAAAACATGTAGAGGTGGCAAACCAAGTTCTTAGAGCAAGCTCAACTGATTGACCTCAGTGCATGCTGAGGACACCTGGCACTTCAAATGAAAGTGACCTTAAATCAGTAAGATCACATCGAGTTGGAAGTGATCTAAGTAACGGCAACTTGGCTCCGAAGAAAACAAAGTTCTATTAATTTGTAGCCAGTCTGAACCTGGCTAAGCCTAAGGTATCCCCCACCTACTAAATGCATGCTCAGACTGCGAAGGGGAGCAAGAGCTACTTGTGAGAGCAATGCCCATACCATACATGCTTCATTCATGCCAAGGGGCTGGTATCGAATTAATTGTTTGGCTGATGTAAACATTGGCAATTTATCATCTCTCCGTTAATAGGGGGGTAGCACCACTGATTGCTCCAGTGATTGGCTCACAGGACAAACCACGAGTGGACTCTCCTCCCTCAAAATGCAGAATTCACATTACTGAACCTGGAGATTATCCCTCACCGCTGCCCAAGGCAAAACTGCCCCTGCTCTAGTAATGGATTTGGGTTGGTCACTTAGAAGTCTGAACTTTGTCATTGGCTTGAAGAGATTACCCTCCAAGTGCCAGGTTCACTCAATTCAATGCAAGGGTGTTCCCTCTTCTCCCACAACCCAAATGGCTGCTGGAATCACAGGAACAGGGCCACCCACACAATGGATTGATCTACAAAAGGCAGTTGGGTGCCCAGCTTGCTAGCTGTGTCTTTGGAGGTCTCTTTCATAGCAGTTTTCCAGTCTGCGCTCATGTCTACCCCCATTCCCTTTCCACCAGAGACGGGCACTGAGGCAGAAGCCAATGCTAGTGCAGTATGGGCTCTCAGAACTGCTGGCTGGCTGCTAAATTTCCTGGCTGGAGCAAAGGGGTCTTTTGCTCCTGTTCATGGGGGTCATACATTCCCAGTGGCCAGGCTTCCATCCATTAAGGAGAATTTCTTATGCTTGGAAGCCAAACATCTTTCAAACAGAGATGCATTCCTTTGGAGTTGGTTTTCCAAATAGCCTGACAATGACCTACCGCAGAAGCATGCATTATTCGACAGGGTCTGGAGATCATTCAAATGACAGCATTGGCGCCATAGTTTCCCAATGAATTACTATCAAAGGGTGCAGGCTGAATTTCAGTTACGCTGCGAGTCACGTCACCTTGTTGGGTGGATCGGGTACAACTCCGCATCCAAAGGGCCCCAGCCAGACAGACTCATACACAGGAGGTGGATCTATTGACCTTTCTTATATTGATACCTGCGAAAAACAATAGCTGTATTTGCTGTTTAGAAAGAAAACTCCGTGCCTGTGCTGTAGAAAGGTGACTCTGTCCCATACTGATCTCCCTCACTGAACTGAAGAACAAATTAATTTCAATTCACAAGTCACAACCACTGAAGCCACAAGCGTGACCTGCTAATTGAATATCAAGCTTTTGCTTCTGCTTTACACACTGGAACCAGCCGTAAAAGATTTGGAAACAAGCATTTAGGCAGCAATTATGTTGATCAAGCAGAAGGCTAGCAGAACGCCCCTAGTTTTCCTGTAATACTCACAGGAAAGCATTTTGACTAAAACCCAGCAGCAAAATGAACCGAACCCAAGCCTTCCACACAGATGCAGAATTAAGGCATCATTTTAGTCACTCTTCTTACAAGGAGGTTATAAAGTGAGGTGATGGTCAGAGCTTATTACAGGAGAACCATAGAAAATGTGATACTGAAAACGAGTAAGTCGGGCAGTTTACTAGAGAGGAAAAATCATCTTATGGTGCAGGCACAAGGAGCAGGAATCAGGACACCTAGGTCCTATTCACAACTCCGCTGCAGCTTCCTATGTGACTTTGAGCAAATCACTTAAATTTCTCCCTGCCTCAGTTTACCCAGCTATAAAATGGGGATATAGGACTTAACCAGCCAGTTAGTTCATTGATGTCTATCATGGCTTCGAGATTCCTGGAAGTGGAAGTGCTATACAAGTGCAAAATCAATTAATTAAGTGTACCGTACAGCTTCTCCTTTCAGCACGGGCTGTTAAACTCTTTTCACTTCCCTCCTCTTTGGCGTGGTGCTTGTCTAGCCTGGGAAAGTGACACTGGCGTGGTAACGGTATTATACACCACAGGGCATTCAATGTTCACAGCTAGCTGACAATCCTTGTCCTTGATTGCAATTCCTCACTATAGACAAGCTCCTGGGACAAAAATAAAAAGCAGGGTCATGTCACACAAGGGAAAACAGGCCAGGGTCTTTTCATGAAGTATTTCCTTAGGATAATGCCCAGTGACATTAGCGGTTTCTGTTTGCATCTCTTGGGCACACCACAATGAACCCATTCAATACCCCCCCTACCCCCGACCAGCTCCTGTTGAAAGAGTATCCATTTCTTGCAGAGGAAGAATTATCTGTGAATTATCCAATGACGTAGAAACCTCCACACCTCTAGATACAGGGCTTGAAATTGCTGGATTTACAGGGTCTGCATGTCCACTGCAGAAGGGCTGGATTCAGTCTCTCTCAAAGCTGCACACAGCTGGGACACTTCAGAACCCGTCACAGACTTTTCGCTAAAGTCACAAGCTCATTTTATGTTGCACCTGCAACCGCCAGACCCTCATTCCCCTGCCAGCTGCCTATGCTTTCGTCTCCCCTTCCCGTCTCACGGTCATGACCTCAAACCTGGGCCCACCAGGCTCCTGAGGGCCAACACTCCACTCGTGCTGGCATCAGCTAGAACTGGGACTCCTTAAAGCCCGGCTCAGCTAGAAAGCTGCACCCCTGGGGTTCCACCAAGCGGGACCCAGAGATCCTGATTGGCCTGCTTCTCTCCCCCCCACACTTCAGTCAGGAGACGCAACATGAAGTCACCTGTGCAACTGATCTCCACCCTGATCCCCCAGTGCGAACTGCCCCATATCCTTACCCCCCAGTCCTGGCTCAGCTCCTGGTCCTGACTCCATCTGGCAAAGAGACCCGGCCCCTGCCCTACACTCACCCCTAGGCCCAGCCACCTGTGTCCCAGACCTGACAGGTGCTTCATCATTTACCTGCCAAGCCCTTTGGAGGCCGGGACCCATGGCTGAAGGTAATTGAAAAAGCGCCTTGCACCTTTTGGCTGCTAAACAATATTTAATCATGCTAAATAATTAAAAACAGCCACCTGTTAAATATAAACGATTACAGCTGGTTAAGCAAACGATGGGCATTGAACCCAAAAGACTGACATATCCAACATAAAAAAAAAGTTAGTGTAAAAAGGGCATCATGGACGCCTTTAATAAAATAAAAATAGACCATATTTATTGAATAAAACAGAATACATCATCCAGGTACAGCACCAGATACAAATAAGTTCTTTCACTGTGCAGATATACATACTGTGTGCTGGCAGCAAACATACATACTGGCACAAAAAACGTACACATCAATAGATTCAATACATATAGACACTTTTCTTGGTCACTGACCTGCTGACCATCCAGCCTAATGTTGGCTGTGAGTACCTTACGTCAAAATACATTTCACTCAGCTATTATTCAGTCAGGCAGCCATGGATAAGTGTATCCCCAGCTAAATTCACCCTGCTTCTCACCCCTTTATTTTCATTTAAATACAGGTGAAATGCCCAACATTTAAGCTATTCAAAAAAAATTGAATAACTTTATCCTGATCAGAAGAATCTACAAGCACCTCAAATATGAGGGCCTCAGCACTGATTACAGTCTAAAGTCACAGCTACTTGAACTGCCAGGTCAACCATTTATTCTGACCCCCAGGGCGCCAATGATATTCTCATCAGGGAGTAAAATCCAGCAAAACTCCATTGACTTTGAATGGAGTTACTCCTGTTACACAGGGGTAGATCTAAGCAGAATTTTGTCCTGGGTTTCTTTACCATTGCACAGGGGTGTGCCATACACTCCATCTTTCCACTATGCCATGAAATGCCCATCTCATTCCTTTGACTGGAGACGTGGTATCACACCATAACCACAGCCCCAAGGGGAGTGAAGAACGACAGCATGATATGCATGTAAAATGAGACCAGTGGCTCCAAAAGTAGATATGACCATTTCTGTAATATCCCTTTAAACATGATCGGATGGCCAAGGCAGTTCATACCAACAAGACCGTTTTCCCCCCTTTTCTGAACTAGCAGCGAGTTGCTAATATTCAGAGCAAATAATCCCATGTTATCCAAGTGCTCTGCAAAATTATATTTAATCTACATTGTGTTCCAGGCAAGAGTGAGCCAAACCCCAGATGTGTGAAGTGTCTTTCCAGCTCAGGGCTGGCAATAGCAACAGCGTTGAAATGGAGGTGGGGGAGGAGGGCAGAGACTATGAGCTATCCCCCCCAACAGTACATGTTACATCAGCAATAATTCTGACATTAGTATTTTACATGGAGCGAGAGAGGGAAGGGCGATGTAGTGCTGGGGTTAACCTGAACTACCACTTTCCCCTGGGGAAATGGAGATGACACCACCTCAGCTGCCAATCAGGACTGCCTGGAGGCCAAGAGCAGCACATGTGCATGGTTGGGAGTGGCAAGGGCAGCAATACACCCATTAGTGTTCCATTAGATGCAACAACCCTTACACTGGCTGGCCGGCCAGGTGGTCACGGTTGATAACAGAAGGCAGTAGGTAGTGGCTACCACTTGCTACCAAGCTTTCCATCAAGCAGGAGCCAAAGCCATTCCCCGAGACTCCGGCATGCAATGATGCTGGGTAGAAAACGTGAGGCACGATGATTTGCATCTCAGCAATGAAATCAGACACTGGAGAACAGGCAGAGTAGGTTCTATAGGAGTCAATATACAATGATCTTCTCTTACGGCGCTCTTTCCATACGTAGCATGTGCTTCAAACGCCATTCCTCGCATAGGGCCTTCAAACAGGAGCCTGCTGACCCTGATAACACTCACATTGCTTTCAGCACAGTTACTTGCAATTTACACCAAAGCAAGTGACATTGGAATCAGGTCCTTGGTCTTAAAGGGACACTGCTCCAGTTAGACATCAACTCAATGCTAGACAATCAATTCAAGAGCATCACCTAAGTAAACCGTAATGAGCCCTCGCTGGCTGCTGGGGTCACTATACCTTCTGCGGGAAGGCTACAGATGGCGCAAGGTTTTGCTCTGCAGCTGCAATTGCCCCAGATGACGCGAGTAGCAGTAAACTGGTAAATGAACACAAGCGATAGCTACCTGCAGCTTAAAAGAACGACTCCACCACATGACTGGCTTGAAAATCTTGCAGGAAGACACCAGGCGAGGGCACACTGGTGTAGAGGTCTCTACAATGTAAACACACAATGCTGCATTGAAAGCAATTTCTATACTGCGTTTGCACTGCAGGGAAAGAGGGGCTGTACAAGAGGAGAGGGGCTGAGGTGCAGTTTATATGGTGATGCCCATCTCCAGATAGTTTCTCATGCTGGCATTTTGTCTTCCCTCAAAAAAGATCTAAGTGTAGAAACAGGACGCCTGCATGCAAAGTTTGCCTACATTTCCTCAAGTTCAGTTCAAACCGATCACAGTGACCCTTGCTCCGCTGAGGGCTGGCTTGTTCCTAGAATCTGCTGGCTGCACAGGGGCTGCCGAGATCGCGGGATATCGGCAGGAGGGAGGGAATCTCTGAAAGAAAGCTGGGTCCCTGGGAAGGATGTGCTTTGAGGATTAAAAGGAGAGGCAGGACTTGCGCTAGTCAGAAGGAAAAGATTTTTAAGGCCTTGCCAACGCCAGCAAAACTTCTGTTGCTCAGGGGTGTGAAAAAAAGCCAGCCTCCTGAGTGACATGAGTTTTGCCAGCATAAGCACTTGTGCAGCCGCATTATGTCGACAGGAGAGAACTCTCCCACCGACATCATAAAAATCTCCTGAACGAGCAGCAGTAGCTATGTCGGTGGGAGACGCTCTCCTGCCGCCATAGCGCTGTCCACGTAATTGCTTATGCCGGCACAACTTAGGTCCCTCGGGGAAGAGGGCGGGGGGGTCCCACACCACTGAGCGACAAAAGTTTTGCTGGCATAAGTGCTAGCGCAGACCTGAGTCAAACTCTGCACCCATGTCTAAAATTGCTTATTCTATTCTTCTGGTCACTGACATACTGTGGGCGATACGATATAGTGTCGAGCCAGGCCTTACCAAAGCATGGTGGTGGCTGAAAGAAGAATTAAAAGGCTTGTCAAAATCTAGAAATCCAGTTTAAAGGGAAGGGAAATGAATGAAAGACATGAAAGAGACAGCTCCCTTCCCTCACTAATCAAACCAAGTTGGTAAAACAGATCATGTTTCTTCCTCCCTAACAACTAGTGGGAGAACAAGGTAGATCTAGCAGGGGAAAAGAAGAGGAACACTGGAACATTATAGCAAAGTGTCTTCAGTTCTCGTTACGTGATTCAGCATGTGTGTCATCAGTGATTTACAAACAAACAGCGAGGTAGCCCTGCTTGCAGGGTGCTAGCCAGGGTGAGTGTCAACACAAGATACCCCTCTTGTGCCGGGTGCATTCCACAGGGTGGTGGTGGTGAGTTTAAAGTGCTACCGCCAAGGGGACATCGCTGTCCCATGCACTTTTTTTGAAAAGAAGATTTAAAGGAAAGTTGGCTCCTAGTTCAGGAATAAAAACTGCCTCAGCAGGTTAGTACTTTGAGCCTCCAGACATCCCCACAGCCTGTTTTGTGCATACCTTGTTCCAAATGCTTCCGATCAACCCCACATCCCTTCCATAGGGTCAAAAAAGGAAAACAAATCACACCTACATTGAGACAAGGATTTACTACGATCCTTCAATTCCTCCCCCAAATGCACTCACAGGCTTGCCCACCCCACGTCCAGCCTCTGCAATTCTGCTCACCATAAAGTCCAGGAGCACCTCACACCTAAGATGGACAGAGCCCAAGATGGAGTGAAAAACACCCAGAAAGAAGGGTTTGTAATGTGGCTTCCAATAAATAAGGTCATCTACTGCTAAGTGCTTGGGTCCCCAACCTAGCGAGCGCTCTGTCCACTGAGGCCCTGCTCATACACAGTGCGCGTCAGCCAGGGCTGGGCCTGTCCACCTGCCAAGACAGCACATGAGAGATTTTTTCTCTCACTGTGCAGTTTCCTGCTCTTTTCCCCTTGCTGCCATTGTAATTTTCCAGGTTATAAACCTCTTAGGGACGAGGGCTCTATTTTGCCGCTCGCCTCCTGGCTGAAACTTCTCTGTTACCATGAATTCAAGTGCTGAAAAAAAAAAGTTGGCATGAGAAAAGACTGGCACAGTCTCTTTTCCTGGGGAGGTTTGGGAAGGACAGTGGGATGGGGATTGTGATGCAGTCTCAAGATCCCTGAAAGAGTCCCAAGGTTTCTTCCCAACTCTTGGTACTCTGTAGCCTCGAAGCATGTCCACTTAAAACTGGAGTCCTGTGGCACCTGTACATCTGTCATCTTAATCTGCCAGAAGGATCGCTGCGGCGCAAAGGAAGGCATTCCCTCCCAACCTGGGGCCACAAGACACCTCTGCAGGGCTCCCAGACCCAAGCAATGAGACCCCCCGAAGTGGGAATTGCCCACTAAGAGGTGAGGGAAAGGGGATCAGAGTCCTGCCTTTTCAGGTTGTGCACTCACCCTTGCTTCACCTGGACAAATGCAGGTAAAGAGAAGGAAGGAAGGGTCGCTGCAACTCTTCGGATGAAAACCCAGTGAGCGACCAATAGGCTGCATGGCACGGCTGGGGTGGAGCAGGGAAAAGCGTCACTGGCCCAAGGGCTGGGTGGCATTGGAGACAGGGGGTGTGGCCAGCGCCCAAAGAGACTCATAGGTCCCCACCACAAACCCCAGAAAGCCAAGGATGCTGATCAGGAGGTCTTTGGCAATGGTGATGGGGTGCATGCCTTCCGAGTAATACGTGGCGATCTCCAGCAAGGGAGGGATGATGAGGGCAAGTGCACTGCTGCTCACGGACCCCACCAGAGAGATGACGATGTCCAGGCGGGGGATCAGGATTGCCAGCAGGCCTGGGAAAGACAGAAGCATAGCGCTGTTAGTGCTGGCACCTGGCGAGAGCACGCCGTCCTCTAACAAGGTGGGAGGAGACAGGCCCTCACACCTAAGGTGAATGAAGCAGCAGAGGTCTGTGTTTGGCCCTCGGGGGAGGTCTCTCTGCGCCCCTTCCCCCCATTCAAAACCAGCTTTGCTGGACGCCAGCAGTCTGGATTGTCTCTTCCTGCCTCCCTCCCTCCGACTGCTAAATTACAGCCCACGTCTAGCGTAAAGATCCACCCGATCCAGGCACGGCCTCCCCCACCACGGAAATACACTTGAGGCAGCACAGTCCAGTGGCTAGGGCACTCCAGACTCGGCTTCCCTCCTGGCTCTGCCAGCTGACTCAATGCAACTGCGATTTTCTCCAGGCCTCCTCTGGGGATGGTTCTACATAAAGCTGAGCGTGCTACAGCTGAGGGGTGCTTGTGTCGTTAACCAAAATGAGGAGGAGGTTTTCAGCGGTTGCTCTTCCCCACCCACCCACTGGCTCTCTATTTAGAAGCCATCTGGAGCGCCACCTTGGCCTGGCACACACACAAGATCAGCCACCATCCCGCTAGCCAGATGGGAGGATTCTTCCTCCAGGCACGCGTGAGGGTGCCCAGAGGAACCATCCCGCACAGGGATTAGGTACCGTCATTCCTGGGCTCAAACAACATATCATTAAATGATGAGACACAGGTGTAGGGCAGCACCCAGAAATCCCCAGCCTGGCTGCTTCACTCTGGGAACCAGTCGAGTTCACGGTACCAAGCACCGTGGCCCTTATCTCTTCCCAGAAGAAGAGTGGCACTTGGCCTGGCCTTCTTCCCTTCAGTGCGGGGAGCTCAAGAGTCCCCTCAGTGGCCACCAAACCCAGGTGTCTTGGTTGAGCGGGAATCAAACCCGTGTTGTGCTTCCAGGTGGCTAGGCCCCAGAAAGGCCTGCAGTCCTTGGGGTCAGCGTCCCCTTAGCAATGGGGAATGCTGCTCTGCCGCAGAGGACAGGTTCCTCCATCCTTGGTTTCTGGCCTCCCCTGACCAAGCTGGGCATAAGGGGGAAAGCTAATTTAGAGTCTAAGCGGAGGCCCCTCTACCGCCAACGTAACCCTCCCCACTCCCCCCCATGTTCTGCTGTAATGCGGAGGGGCTGGATCATTAGTGCAAGCAGCCGCTTGCGCTGGAGGCAGGTAGGGGTGACCTAGCACTCTCATCAGTCCAACTTTTACAAGTTCAAGCGCTGCCACCGGTAGCCTGGGGAACAAAACCCAGCTCCGGAGGGTTCAGCGAGGCCCTGATGTGGAACGCAGGAGCAGCAGCACACACTCGGCGGGATGCGCTCAACTTGCTCTCTGGAAAGTGCACAGTGAAGTGAGCCAATGTCACCACAGCAACAGGGCTGGGCTCATTGCAGAGCTTGCGTTTTATGATGAGAAGTGTTGGAGGCCCCGTACAATTTGAGGTGCCTGGCCACGGTCCTACACGCCTCGCATAGCTTCAGTTGCTCGCTGGGCTATTCTGACCCCTGTGGCATGACATCTTCCGGTTGGCAGAGACGAACTAAAAGACCGCATTAAAGACTGAGGCGCTACAGCCGCAGGGCTGGACAAGTACCCTAGAGAGAAGTTCAATAAATCAATTTAAAAAATTGCTTTAAGTGCCACAGTCCAAGACAGCCAACTTATTAGGAAAGGAAACACATGGTGGGTTAAGCCCTACAGCTCTCTTCATCTTTGGTGTTCAGCGGCATTGTTAAGGCCTTTCAGTTACAGAAAATTCTAAGGCAGGCAGGCAACTGGGATTCTGCACAACAAGAGACTTTGCAATGAAAGTAGGGCACTTCAAAGAGTAATTGCCATGACCGCAGAGAAAAGGAAATTGGTTGATTGCTTTGATAACAGCCTGTCAAAAAAATATGGCCTGCTACACGCTCATGGGGTGGGGGGTGAGACTCCTGGAGCCCAGGATATTGGAAAAAACAAAATTGAAGGTCTCTAAACATTGCATTTTTGCACCCAGGGCTTATTTGTTTTAATATGGGTCACCCGAAAACAGACCTCTTGTGCAACAGAACAAGAAATGTGCTGGGAAGGAAACGTGGCTTTGTTCAGTTGTATCGCAGCCCCCGACACCAAGGTGTTCAGTCCAGGGGTCATTCTGCCAAGACAGCTGCTGTAGGACTGGGCGCAGTAGCTTAACGCAACCACCCTTCATCTCTAGAGAGATGGCAATTCAACTCTGCTACAGCCACTGGATCTGATTTTTCACTAGGAGGGTGGTGAAGCACTGGAATGGGTTACCTAGGGAGGTGGTGGCATCTCCATCTTGAGAGGTTTTTAAACTGCAGCTTGACAAAACCCTGGCTGGGATGATTTAGCTGAGGATAGTCCTGCTTTGAGCAGGGGGTTGGACTAGATACCTCCTGAGGTCCCTTCCAACTCGAATATTCTATGATCCAACACCTCCTTGTCCCACCCCAAAGACTGCATGTACTAAACAAACCAGCTGCAGCTGCTCAGACCAGAAGCCTGGATCTAGTTTGGTTGCTTAGCTGCCCTGTGACATTCAGAAAGTGAAGTACAGACCCTCCGCTGCAGGCACAGGGCACAGGTTAGCTCTTCAGCCAAAGCTTTCTACTGATGTCACAAGAGCGGAGCCTTGGAAGTAAAGCACAGGCAAGCCTGACCAGTTAGCTAAAGGTTGGCCACCTTGAAAGTCCAGGGAGGGCAGAGGGGTTACAGCAGAAATCTGTTCTCTACCAAGTTCTGGAATTTGGAGTTCTCCATCAAGCTGGAATAAAACACAAACTGACGTGCCATAACAGGCAGCAACGCCTGAGTTAAGGCCCATTATAGAATATTAGAGTTGGAAGGGACCTCAGGAGGTCATCTAGCCCAACCCCCTGCTCAAAGCAGGACTATCCGCAGCTAAATCATCCCGGCGAGGGTTTTGTCAAGCCACAGCTTATAAACCTCTAAAGATGGAGATGCCACCACCTCCCTGGGTAACCCATTCCAGTGCTTCACCACCCTCCTAGTGAAAAAGTTTTTCCTAATGGCCGACCTAGACCTCCCCCACTGCAACTTGAGACCATTTCTCCTTGTCCTGTCATCTGCCACCACTGAGAATAGCCTAGCTCCATCCTTCCTGGAACCCCCTTTCAGGTAGTTAAAGGCTGCTATCAAATCCCCCCTCATTCTTCTCTTCTGCAGACTAAACAAGCCTAGTTCCCTCAGCCTCTCCTCATAAGTCTTGTGCTCCAGCCCCCTAATCATTTTTGTTGCCCTCTGCTGGACTCTCTCCAACTTGTCCACATCCTTTTTGTAGTGGGGGACCCAAAACTGGACACAATACTCCAAATGCAGCCTCACCCCTGCCGAATAATCACTTCCCGCGATCTGCTGGCAATGCTCTTACTAATGCAGCCCAATATGCCATTAACCTTCTCGGCAACCAGGGCACACTGCTGACTCCTATCCAGCTTCTTATCCACTGTAACCCCCAGGTCCTTTTCTGCAGAACTGCTGCCTATCTCGACCATCCTTCAGCAGCTCCAGAATGCTTAGACCATGTAAGACCTTCTTTAGCATAGGATTTTGCAGCTGTGCGCTACAGTCAGTCTCCTAGTTAGGTTATAGTAACATGAGACCAACTGGATACAGAGCTCATCCTACCCCTTTCCCCTGTAAAGGTGACCTGAAAAGAAAACAAATGGGGTCTGTGCCCTTCCCTTCCTTTGGAATTTATGGAAAAGGGGTGGGGAAGTAGTCTGAGGGTTTGTCTGCATTTATAACATTGCGTTGCCGGAGAGCTTAGTAAAGGCACTAGCTATGCCGACAGGAGAGCTTCTCCATCGGTGTAGGCACTCCACCTCTCCGAGAGGTGGTAGCTATGTCGATAGAAGAAGCCCTCCTGTCGACAGCGCTTCTGCGCCAGGAGTTAGTTTGGGTAAGTGCACCACTTGGTGTCAATTTTCCACAGCCCTGAGCAATGTAGTTACACCAGCACACATCTGTAGTGTAGACCAGGGCTTAGTGTCAAGTCCAGTCTTCCCAGGGAGACTTACAGCACAACATGGAAGACTAGGAGCACCGGAGCGGAACGTGGTCCGATCAGACTGAGTTAGAACCGTCTGAGGGACAGAGGTTCTAAAGCACGCGGACTAAGGCTCTTATGGTTTGGAGGTTTGCAGCAAGTAGCCACAATGCACTCCGACGGCTGGAAGAAGTGGCTGCTAAAGCTGGCACCAGGATTCTGGGATATTACAGTGCTTTCCGCAATGACTGACATCTTTTTGCCAGTCCACTAGAAGGCATGCAGTACTTAGCAAAGGAGGCCGCACATTCACTGATTAAACCGCAAAGAGGATAGAAGAGATCACCATAACCACGCAGCTCACCCTACTAATGCTGAAGTGAGAGATTCCTGCTACAATCTGTTCATAGTACAGCATCCAATAATGCCAACAGGGGGCACCTCTGAGCAATTTATGAACCTGTAGTGTTCCTATAGCTTTTCCTGGGTTACTGTAAGTATTACAGCCTGGAATTCTGTGATTTGTTCTAGGCAAACACCTGTGCATTTAACTTTAGTGTCACCCTGTTCACCTAGAGCTAGTAAATTAGCCCCGTAAGCAGGTTGCTGCTGGCACAAGATATTCACAGATGACTGCAAGTTATCCCTTTGACAAGAGGATCAAGATGCTCATTTGAGTAGCACAGGGGACCCCCTGCAAACATGGAACTGGCATTTCAAATGAAGAAGATTCAAGGTAATAAACTACCAGGATCACATGAATGTCTCCCATCCCGTTTTGCTCTCCCAGGGTAGTAATGGGTAAAAAGCAATAGTTAAGAGAGGGTTGCAGTGAAGGAAAAGCTCTTCATGAAGAGTTCTTGGGAGTTGAAAGATCACCACAGCTAGTCTGAGGGCACTTTTGGAGCAGTGTTTCTTCTATCACCTCCAGATCTTCCTTTACAAGAGTTACCGACCAGCCACGAGGACTGTTCTAGAATTTGCTTTAATCTAAGGAATTGGGCACCTGGACAATGAGTTCACACATTAGGCAGTCACTTATTGAGAACCGGATTCAAAATCCTGACTTGGGTCATGAATGCAATGGGTTTGATAGTCTCACTGCAGTCTTGTAGGGTTTTTGTCCCTAACAACTCTGCAGTTTGCCATCATTTAGCTTGACCAAGAACTGTGGGGTTTATAGAGAATAGACCCACACAGCATTCCTACTGCCACCATCTGTTTCTCATTTATGTGCACTAAAACCACAAACCAAGACAGGCCTACAATTGTGCCAAGGAGAAAGGGAGAAATCTTGTTTTTCCCCACTTTTGACATTTTTACTTAGGGGGGGAAAAAAAAAGAATCCCTAGGTTGTAGATCTGAAAAACTATGTGTTCTCACAATATTGGGGCCCACCTCCACCCTTGCTGACATGATTTAACTCCCACGGAAATCAACAGGAATTGTAGCCACATAATTGATGCCAGATGTATACACTCAATTTGCATAGCCCTTTTCTTTTCATCTCAAGGCAAACCACCGTGTAAGGAGGTTGATTGGTGTCAGAGGCAAGATTAGAACTCAGGTCGCAGGCCTCGTTAGAACTCAGGCTCTCAGGCCTCCGAAGCGGTATTACTGAAATGCCCAACTCACTGTATTGTTTTCAAGATGCTACAATGAAACAGGAAGGGAGTGGGGGACGAAGACTCTTTAAAAAACTGTCCTATATTTTGCAAACATCTGATTACTAGTTTATTGCATAACATGCCTGAAACAGCAGAAAAATGAAGCAGCAAAAATTCATTAAATGCATTCATTTTATTGTTTTATATTTAACTGAGAAGAGTAAAAATCTTTAACCAAGTGGCCCAAATGCTGCCCCAGACAGAGTGGTCGTACTGAGATACTGGCTGCTACGTACAAGCAGATACTTCCAGGAATGGCTAGGCACTGGGCCACAGCTCGGGAAGGAAGGGAGCCTGGCTCACAGGCAAAGCTCCATAAGGAAAGAGGCTTCATCACTTGACAAAAGCCCTCAACCCCAATGCCGCAGTTTAAGGAGAGGGCTGCCCTCTTCCATGGCTTAACTCGAGCACAGCGCTTGTGCAGTTTTGGCTCAGGTTAAGGGTTTAAGCTAGATGGGAAGGAGGGATGCTTGCTGGGGGGGTAACAGGAGCCAGACACTTGCACTCGCTTTCCTCTCTCTCACCTCTCCTTCCCCCTACAAAAATAATCCCCCCCATCTCCTGCTTCTGCAGGGCACAACCCTACAGAGACAACTCACAGGACAAGCAGAGTAATGCTCTGCTAAATGTGCCATCGTGAGCCCCCTACAGCTCCTGGGATGGCTCAAAGCAAACCAGATTAAAACCCCACTGCCAACAAGCAGCGAAACGAAATCACCAGCTGCAGTTCCTCAGCCTCGGGACAACTGGTGCTTTCCATGGATGTTAGTTCAAAGCGCTTTGAGATACGTAGGTTTTGAAGTGCTAAGCTAAAAGCTAAGCTAAGCTTGGCTTGTTTAGCCTGGCCAAAAGAAGGCTCCGGGGGGATATGCTTGCTCTATATAAATATATCAGGGGGATTAACGTTAGGGAGGGAGAGGAATTGTTTAAGTTTAGTACTAATATAGGCACGAGGACGAATGGGTACAAATTGGATATTAGGAAATTTAGACTAGAAATTAGACGAAGGTTTCTAACCATTAGGGGAGTGAAGTTCTGGAATAGCCTTCCGAGGGAAGTAGTGGGGGCAAATGACTTATCTGGCTTTAAGACTAAGCTTGATAAGTATATGGAGGGGATGTTATGATGGGATAGTTTAAGCAATTGATTTTGGATTATCGGCAGATAAGTCTGCTCAAAGGTCTGTGGGAATGCTGGATGGGATGGGAACTGAGTTACTGCAGAGAAATCTTTTTTGGGTGCTGGCTGGTGAGTCTTGCCCACATGCTCAGGGTTTAGCTGATCGCCATATTTGGGGTCGGGAAGGAATTTTCCTCCGGGGCGGATTGGCAGGGGCCACGGAGGTTTTTCGCCTTCCTCTGCAGCATGGGGCATGGGTCGCTTGCTGGTGGATTCCCTGCAGCTTGAGGTCTTCAAATCTCATTTTTGAGGATTTCAATAACTCGGTCATGGGTTCGGGGTTGTTATAAATGTGTATGGGTAGGGTTTTGTGGCCTGCCTTGTGCGGGAGGTCAGACTAGATGATCATATTGGTCCCTTCTGACCTATGAGTCTATGAGTCTAAAATCTAAACCGCGCCTCTTTGGACACAGAAGCGATGACGCAGGCTTGTTCCCAGGCCATGAGATCATTCCAATTAATGTTCATGCAAATGACTGAATTGCTTTTCTCCTCAGAGCCTGCGCTATCTTACATGCACGCCCCACCGAGTGCACACACTTATCAGTGCACAAACCTGTGCACGACAAGGAATTCCCAACTGTCCCGAGTTGTGTGACTATTGTTCATCCAACTGTGGGACTGCTGCAGTCGCATGCTGATAGCTGCCAAAACTCGTTCTTTCCCAGCCTCTTTACATATCTGCTCGTTTCCAGCCCCGGATTCACGCCAGCCTTTTCCACTCAGCTGCTTGAAATGGTCAGCTCCGGCTACTCTGACCTGGAGAGATTGCATCGTACTGCACGGCTGGAGCAGTCCTGGCTGGGAAGCATTCCCTAACTCTGGAGGAACGTTCCAATAAAAACCACTGTTCTGCCCTGGTCTCCTGTGGTAAGAAGTCCCATAACACAGGAAGATAGCAGGGTGTCTGTTGTGCACACACCCACCCTATTTTATCTATACGGTCCCACTCTGGCACTCCAGATGCTAGCAAATTTCAATCCTCTTTAGGACTGGCATTCAGAAGGGTAAGTATGATGTCCGCTTCTAGCAGTGGATACTGCTGTTAGGACAAACTCTGGATGCAGGAAAATAAGTCATAAGTTGTTCAAAAAGGGGGTGGCACTAATGGCTTCGTGCTGTAGCCATCCCACTCAGCTGCTTTTGGTTTACTAAGTCAGAAGAGAAAGCATCAGTCACACGTAGGGACCGTCTACACAGCAATTCTCACTGCTTCAGTAACTCAGTTAGATCCCATCTGGTGAGAAGGGCTTGGTACCCAAGTCTTTAGTCTGTTGCAGAACCTACTCACCATTGTGGTATCCAAAATAATCTAAGAACAGCACAAGAGCAGTCTAATTAGCAGCCGAGGCTCTGCACCCGCTGGCGTGGAAGGGTATTTGTCCGCTTCCAACCTTGCAGGGAAGACCTGCACACAGACGCATGACTTTGAAAGATCCAAGCTCGGCAAAATCTGTGGCAGAGCATGCCTTGGGCAGACGCTCCACTAAGAGCTCCTCAGTCCACAACGTGCTCTAGGTCCTGGCAGCCTGTGTCTGTCCTGCCTTGCAGGGAGGGAGCCCGGAGGTAAGTGGGGTACTGAAAGCTTGGATGAGGGCCAGGATGTTGGAGAAAAGGCTGGCTCCGGATGGCGAGCATCATACAACAAGCTTTTGATGTCCTGGCCTAGGAGACTGGCTTACTGCCTGTTGTGCTAAACGAAGTTCCTCCAGTGACTCGAGAGAGGGGACAGCATGTTATGATGGCGAGGTCGGCGTCTGAGAGGAAGGAGCCATCTTCCCGCTAGCCAGAGATGGGCTGCAGCATCTCTGGCTGCCGTGAACAACGGCAACAGCAATAAACCCAGACTCCAAGACTGCATCCTCTGTAGAGAAAATCCTGTAATCATATCTCAGCCAATTCCTTGATGCACCGGTTGCCTGCACTACTTCCAGGCAAGACCAGCTCTAAATACTTGCCACGGCACCTGGTCTCTTAGCCTTAGAAGTTTCTTGAGGTTAGGGCTTCTTTTGCGGCTATTCAGCTTCCATGGAGGAGACTCAGGTGAGCCTTTAACCCTGCTCGGAGGATTGTTCTGTTTCATTTAGCCAGTTCTCTGTTAAGATACTGTGATTTGGGAAGGTCCATTCTCAGCAGTTGGACAAGGAATGGAGCAAGAACAGATTCAGTTACGCTTTCACTGTAAGAATGGTCCATTCACTCTAGATTAAGGAGTGAGATCCCCATGGAGTGGAAGCATAGGGGTCAGTTTGGAAAAGCCAGCACTGCCACCAGTACACTGCCTCTCTTCTACAGATAACCAGGACTTCAGATTCCTGGCCTATTACGTAGGAACTTCTTTCCAAGAACTACACATTCCCTCTAGGTAAGGGAAGAGGGGGAAATTCAGATTTTCTGTGTCCATCTGGCATAGCAGCCAGGAAGCACCCTGTGATGTGCAGCTGGCAGGAGGCCCAATGCTCACACCAGAGCTCGATTATGAACCATCTTTGTATAGCCTCCGGTTATTACCTTCTGCCCTGCAATTAAACGTGGGCTTTTAAGAGTGCTCACGCGGCGGGAACGAGGGAGATGGAGATTCTCTGCAGCAGCCCCCGAGTTTTGCTTTCAAAACAGAGTGCACAGAACGCAAGAGACAGAGGCCTGGTGAAGTAGGTCAGTTATATATGAAAGTATGGGGCTGGCCGACTTAACATGCCCCCTCCCATCCAGCTACAGCATTAGCCAGCAACTTCTGAGTCACTGGAGGAAGTTACCTATTTGTGAGGGGCTCAGAAGCCCTGAAGAACGAAAGAACAGCTAGAAATGGTCTGCAGAGCACGCATCTGTCCAACATGTATGTGCATTAGCCCTACACGAGGCTAGGCACACACCACAGGGAATGTGCTGCACTGTGTACTCGGTGCACCAGGTTTGCCCCACACTTGACATTTTAAAAAGACGTTCATCACCCAACAGCTGGCACTCTGGGAATGAATCCCTGATATCTGACCTAACATGGGCAAACATTGTGCCAGCTTCCTCCGTGCTGCTCCAACATACAGTGCCTGCTGCTCCTGTTGTGGGTGCATGGAGAGCCAAGCATGACGGTCTGATTAGGGCCAGTGGCAGGGACAGACGCTGGGCAAGTTTATACTACCCAGTCCTAACCAGCAATAGCTCTGATCCCAGTCCACTGGTGCTCCTGCGCAGACCTTAACAATTGTGCCAAGTGGGGTCAGACTGGCCGGTGCTTTTGTAATGCAGACAAGCGTCTGGCAAGCACTGAGCAAGATGCTGGGATGCACTGCCAATTCTTTCACGTGGGTTCCCTCAATGATTCCTCCCCTGCGGTGAACTCTGTCTCACGGATGCATGCACTCGCACAGGAGAGACCCTTTAAAAATGCAGAAGACAGGAATCGATTCTCCAGAGGGTCTCTAACCACAGCCAAGAAGTTGGACAAGAAACGTAGCTTGAGATCACAGGGGGAGAGAAATTGAAGACCTTAGCGGGGGCATAGCCCTGCCTGCCACCTCGGGGTAGATTAGAGATTTAGAGAGGGAAACCCCACACACTTACACAGACCACAAGCTGCTCTGGCTTCTCAAGTTATTTAGGTCACCCCAGCCCTGCCCTAGAAGGGGAGCAACCCGAACGGGTTTGGCTCCTACTCACATGTCACGCAGACGAGGCACGTCCTTAGCAGCAGGTTTACCCACAGCGCCCAACGTTCCGGCACCTGGGAGACAGCAACTGGCACGATGATCTCTGCGGGGACGTAGAACTGCAGCGCGTAGGTGAAGAAGATCCCAATGGAGTAGAGCAGCTTGACAGATTGGTACAGCCTGCAAACGGGGTAAGGAGGAATCCGGTCAGCGCCACGGACGCTCCCGGTCCCCTCCGAGGCAGATTTAAGAAAGCAAAATAAAAACAACTCTGCGACAAAAGGGAAGAATTGGGCTTAATCCCCTTGTCCATGAAGCAAGGCAAGACGCGTTCAGCCTGCCCCGTGATCCCAGGGGAAGGGGTGAGCGAGAATGCCATTCCCAAGTCAGGGCAGCACTGCCCTAAGCCCACAGCGGAAAGGCACTCGGCGCGGCACGATGGCTGGAGGAGAGATCTCAGTGTGGGCTGGTGCCCCAAGGGACGACAGGCCTGGAGCTGTCCACGACTGGCGGTTTGAACGCTCTGATCCCACCCCCACCATCGCGAAGGTATGAAGGGCCAGACTGACAGGTATTTAGGTGCTTAAAGATGCAGCTGGGTGCCAGGGGGAATTTACAAAACAGCCTCAGGTAATGCCTGCCGTTGCAAACAATGGGAGTTTGGTGCCTCACCTACTCTGCGTGTCTGGAAAATCCCACTAGATGCCTCGCTGCATCTGTAGGCATCTAAATACCTTTGGCTTCTGTGGAAGCACTATGGGCCACGTGATCAGCCCTTGGCTACCCAGTTCCCAGACCCTGCTGCTTGCACACGGGTCTCCTCCCACTGCTCTGTCGGAGGACATTTCACACTGTCGAGGTGGTCCCTAGAGGCCAGGGATTTGAACTGACGAGCACCTGCGCACACAGCATGACACGGTCTGCAAAGCACCTGCTGGCTGGAGCCCAAAGGCTACAGCTACAGAACGGGCAGCATAAAGTTCCCCAACCACCTGCCCCAGCTGGACCAGGAGGGATCCCCTTTAAGGAATGCGGGTTAGTTAATCCATATGAAGATACCAGCCACCGTGCCATCTGGCCACCCATCCACCAGGAAATGGACAGAGACCACACGTCGCCTCACTGAAAAGCCGGCTGATAAGACTTTAGTTACCACCAGTGAGGGGGACCAGATAGCAAGGGTGAAAAATCAGGACAGGGTGGGTGGGGGGAGGTAATAGGCACCTATATAAGAAAAAGGCCCCGAATATCAGGACTGTCCCTATAAAATCAGGACGTCTGGTCACCCTACCACCTGCAACTCATGCTGGCTGTGAGCCAGGGACCTAGAATTACTGAAGTTGTACCTTATTACCTGTTTCCTGGGCTCGCTCTCATCCCTACTTTTGCTAGCAAAATTTGGGTTCTTTCTGGGAGGAAGAAAAAGCTCCTTTTCTCCTCTCTGCAGCAAGCATTTTACTCAGTTCCTTAAAATAAAAAGATCACAGATACCTTCAAAGCGGTTTATCAGCTTTAGACATGAATATTTCACAGTTTTATTACTGCCTTTCTCCCCCCAGCTAGGGGGAAGGACTGCATTGCCAGGATTAGCACAGGCTTAGGAAGTTAAACGCAATGCTGACATCACCACCGCCTCACTTTAACCCGCTCCATTAAAAAACAGGCTATTTTTGGCGCTCTACATAGAGCGTTTGGGGGAAGGGACTGCTAAAATGGCCGCTTGGGGCTAGTTCCGGGGCCTTGCTAACACGTCGGTCCCCAAGTCAGAAGGGGTCTCACCAGGCGCTCATGCTACAGCAACAGATGCCAGAGATCCAAAGGGAAGGAGTTGGTCTTCTCTGCTTGAGAACGACCCCTGATCTCTGGCCCAGGACAGCTGGAGGATGTCAATTGCCATGCAATGTCAAGTAGGCCATGGTCAAGAGAACCAGCCTTTTAGCAGTGTTGTATAACCCGAGCCAACCAGCTGACTAGATCCCAGGATTGCAGGTGCCAACCTAGATCCCTGCCACCAGGTCAGGTTTCCAGTGAGCATGCCTATGCGTGCGCATGCCTGTCTATTTGGGGAAGCATGCACATGCATGGGGGAGCAGAGCTAGACAGAACTTGTGTGGCACTGAGGAAGACAAATGGAAGCTGGAGACCCAAAAACTCCAGCTAGGCAGGAAGGGCCAGCCCCCTTTTTATAATCTTTAGTGTCCATAGGTAGGAAGTGCTTCTCCCCCTCACCCCCCCAAGTAATTATACAAGGTAACAAAGGATGTTCGGCGTCTCTGAAGTCAAGGGGGGGAGAGAAGACGACCTGAACACATTCTCATGGGCAAAAATGACTCGAGAATTGCAAGCCACCAGTGAGATTCAAATCCAGGAGCTGGACAGCTGGGGTAAGGGGACGAGACCTACCTGTTTGATGGAGCACAGAACAGCTCTTAAGCATGAGGATTAAGCACTTTGCAATTCTAACCTACAGACAATCAAAGTAGCCAATAAAAGTCTCTCTGAGAAACGGTTTTGAGCATGCTGCTTCTCTGCTCCATGCACAACCTGAGGGGGGTTGTGGTGAAATGACACTGTTACTGCTTTAGCTTGGGAAGATCAACTCAATGGTGGTAATACAGGGAGAAAAACTACACACTGGCTCAGAAAGCGAGGGGGGACACATGAGGTACTAAGTGCAAGCTACACACAGGAGCTGTTTGCTGCATATACGGGAATAGATCTCCCTTAGATTATTCCTCTGTAAATACCCCTGGAATTTCTTTGATAAATTCTCTAGTTACTTTATGCAGCCTTCTTCAGATAGCGAGTAACTCAAGGATTCTGACTACATCGCCCACGGGGGGGTTACAATACATACTAGCTACTGAAAATGTCAATAACTTATCAAGGCAGCCTAACGTGCAAACAGCTACTGGCCAAGTTTTCACACTGGTGAAAGCCCAGCTTATGGGTGCTAATACCTAGGTGCCTATGCACATTGGGGCTTGGGGCATAAGCCACATTTTGTACTGCATCTGGGTATGCGAGTGAACATCTGACGCAAGTCACTTGTTTCTGGGTTGTTTTGGTTATATTTGGTAGTGGTGTCACACTACCAAAGATGGGAAAATGCTCCAGGGCACTGACTCAAAGCAGAGATCTGGGTTACTGTAATGCACTTCTTCAAAAGATCCAGGGCAGGGCTAGCGCAGAAGGACTCTGCGCAGGTCGCAAGGAGTCAGCAACTTCGCCCCTGCTCTGGTCCCAAGAACAAAAGCAACCTAAGTGCAAGAAGAGGCGAGGGCAGGGGCTTTGTGGTCAGAGCCACAGCTCAGCCCCCACCCAGGGACAACAGAGTCCCACAGACTATGCATGGTGCACTCTGAGGAGCAGACATGTCCACTGAAGAGTCTAGACTCCAGGACCTTTCAGAGGCTGCCCTCCACCCCAGCCCCCACCCTGGGCTCTGTCACAAGGTCACAACCGTGCTCAACTTTCATTCTCCCCAATTAAGGATCTCGAGCTTGTTTTTTGTTCTACTCCCAAGTGATCAATACTTATTGGCAACTTGATCCGAGAGTTCTGTCTGGAAACTAACTCCGGTTTGCACAGCACTTCGAAAACGCTCTGCAGGGAAGGTGCGGAGGGTTCCATTTCCCCCAGAGACTGTACATTTCACATCATGAAAAATCCACATCATGCTGTACTTCAAATAGCGAGAGTAAGAATTCAGGATAATCCTGAGGATTTACATTCAGATACACATGATCCTTTGATTACATAGATTAGTTCACGCTCTTCCCTTCCACTTCAGTGGGGTTTTGTGGAGATGGGGGCAATTGTCCTTTAAGGGGAAAAGAAAGCAATGTTCCTTTAAGAAAGACATGCTGGGAGTTTTCTGCGGGGTATAAAGCCCAGGCTTTCAAGAGTGCTCAATCTAATGCAGACTCCAAGGACGTGCAGGGGACCAAGACGTGGTTCAGAATCTGGATGTACTGCCCAACTTTTTTCCCCCCACCTCCTCAAACCCAACACCTTGGAGTTTGGAAAAAGTCGTCAACATTTTAGAAAGCGGATGGGGGGCTTGCAGTTAAGGCATTGTGGAGAGCTGTGTTAAATTTTGAGCTCTGCCATAAATTCCTTGTGTCATTTTGGGCAAACTACTTGTTTCCCTGCCCTTCAGTTTGCCATGTGTAAAAATAGGAATAGTAATATTTCCTTTCTACCACCCTTTCTCTTGCCTGCTTAGACTATAAACTTTCTCAAGTGAAGACCATCTAACTGTGTTTCTACTGCACCTAGCAGAATGGGGTTCAGATCTCAGCTGGGACGTCTAGGCGCTACCCTAATACAAAAGCATTGTTTTTAAGTCTCTCCTGAACCTCGCTGATTCAGTGGTGATTTCTAAATAAGCACCACACGCGCACAAATTCTGGTAACAAGGAAAGCATCTCAGAAGGACCTGCGTCATGCTGTATCACTCTCCGCCCTGCATCAGAAAAATAGCACTTCGTTAAAAATAAAAACAAAGCAATAAGAGCCCTTTAGTGATGTCAAGATCTTGAAAGCAAAAGCAGGTTCTGCAGAATTACGTGAGAGCCCTGGCTGTGTTCTCTACTTACACAGCCATTAAATAGTAAAGGCAAACATCCGGAAGCTCAATGCTTCAGGACATACAAGTTTTGCTGTCACCGTTTTTCACTCGTGGGTAAGGAATGGCAAGTCGGGTCACAAGACACAAGTCAAGCCATTTTCCACTACAGGAAAGGGAACCAGCCACGGTGAAGTGCTGCTGGCTGGCCCCTAAGCCACATACCTTCACCATGGGACGTGCAGGGTTCCAGGCCAATGAAGGCAAAGAAACGTCACACATTTAAACTTTGAACTGTTTCCCAGTTGTCTGGCTAATAGCACACTGGCTTATCCCCTTGGGCAAAGGTTCTCTCCCCGTCTGTCACTAAACATCCTGGAGCCCTCAGCCCAGAGGCAGCTCATGGACGTAGCCATGCCACTACCCATCAATGCACAAGAGTAGCAGAATAGCATCTATAGGCGGGACGCCCATTCTTGCACACGGTCAGGGAATGGAGAGATGGCAAAGAGGCAACCACAGAGCAGGCTTCCTTGTGGTTTGGTGTTCATGTGGTTCCCCCTTTCATCAGGCAAGGAGAGGAGGCCCAGTGCTTACAATGCTGGCCTGGGAGGGAAGACATCTGGCTTCAATTCCCTGCTCTGCTAGATGCCAGACAAGCCTGTGCCTCAATTCCCCATCTGCACAATGGAGATGGCAGCCTGCCTTATGTCCAAGGGGAGTTGTGGGGTGCTCAGTTACCATGTTACCTCAGCAGCACACTGCACCCAAACCGAAGCAGGCTGGAAAAACAGAGCACACACGGCAAGTCCTTACACCTAAGCATGTCACTGTATGAACAGCATGTCGCCACCTGTCAGAAGAGCATATGGTTTGCCACCATTTCTTGCCATGATCCCAGGAGAGTCAGGGAAAAGGGGAATAGAGCTGAGCTGACAAGGAGAGGAGAGATGATTCACCTCGAGAGACCAGAAGTTGGAGTTACTCTACATCCCAGTCCAAGGTCATCCTCCCAGGAAGGAGCACCCAACTTAACATCTTCCTGAGTGGCAGAGGTAGAAACCACTGTCAGGAAGTCGAGAAAGAAAGGGGAAGTTACACAACATGCCTTCTCCAGGATTTAGGCTGGCAAATGTTAAGCCTCAGACCAACAGTTTCAAAAGCCTCACATCTGTGGGCCTTATTTAATCGATTAACTCAGCCTTCAAGTTCCAAGTAAATGGCAAAGCGCAGCCTCTAGCTGCTAGCAGACAGCACTAGACTTTTCATTAGTTCCTACTCCCCTGCTACGTTAGTTCCTTGGGGTCCTTTGAAACCTGCCTCTTACAAAAAAGGCAGCTGGAGGATTTAGATTAGAGCAGCTGGTAGCACCTTGGTCTGGGTCCCCGGGAGCCAAGCAATTTCCTTTTGAATCTCATTCTCTAGGACAAGGCTAGGGTGACCAGAGAGCAAGTGTGAAAAATCAGGACTGGCAGGGTAATGGGGGAATAAAAGATGTGTCTTTAAGACAAAGCCACTAATATCGGGACATGTGGTCACCCTAAACTTTACAAAGATAGGGAAACTAAGGCAGCAAAGTTAAAAGATTTGTTTAAGGCCAAAAGAGAGCCCTGTTTACAACCTGTCTCCCACTCACACCTCCTCCAGTAATGTACCAGTCAGGCACCCAGCTGACACTGAAGATCTCTCGTTGACTACCAACCATCAACTCCCTAATGAAGGAGTTAAAAAATATCCCTTTGGACAAGACTGCCACTTTCTGATTCCAAAGGTGACACCTGTTCTAAAAGGACAGCTGATAAGGGCCCCACCCTGCCGTCCAGCGGTTAGATCCCTGCACAGACTTACAAAAGGTGTGTTTGATTCTTGGTCTATGGGCCTGCCAGGACTAGCAGCATTTGGAAGTCTGAACACTTGGCTCCTTGAAAGAAGAGGTGTAACGCATCCTGCTTGGCAGTCGCCTTCTCTGCCAACTGCAGAGCTAAGTCGAGAGAGGACTTCTCTAGAGGCTGGTAACAGCAGTGCAGAGCCGTACGCGTGGGAGTCGGTGGATTCCCCACTGGGGATACAGCGCGCACAGTTATACTGTGGCCCCCTACTTAATCGTTCACTGGGCCTGACTTAAAAGAATGTGTGTTTAATCTGGAAAGATAAGCACTTGCTTGTGCTGCTTTGAGACCTTTGCTGTTCCTTCCTGTGCAGCAGGACTGAATTAAGGAGCCTGCTGGCTCCTCTCCCCTGCATCGGGGTGATGTTTCCACAACAGAGGCTCAGTGTCCAAGGGAAAGGGACAGAAGTCGCTCTTCCCCAGACGTGTGCCAGGAGAGAGACTCTGCAATCTAAGCACCACCTGGGGAGCTACAGGGCCAAGATCCAGCAGGACCAAGCTCAGTCCCTTTACACGTGCAATTTAACGTGTCTTGTGGAGGAAACCTTTAAATTAAAGCTTCGGTGGCACTTGGTGACTTTGGCCAAAACCTCCCCTTCCTTTCATGATAGGCTACACTCCACACCTGGAGTGGCTGCATTTCCCTGGTGCATGTCACAGCCTGCGGTGCCTTTGGGATAGAAAGTGCTGTGTTCATATTAACCCTCCCTCCCCGGCATCCCTGTGTGACGGGAACAAGCAGCAGGCTTCATGGCGGCAGAATGCATGCGTGACTCTTACAAGTACGGTGAAGACATCAGGGCAGTCAGACCCAGATCGCTACGGAAATGGCAGAGATGGTCACTTTAGCTCTCCTGCTGGAGGAAGTGACAGCAGACAGGGGACAGGGCAACAGCTTGGCAGAGCCACACACCAGTGTCGGTCACACGAGGCATAGGCCCACGGGTATCCTGACAAGCTCCTCAGGACAGCAGGCAAGTCTGGTCAAGCTACACCCACCCCCTCAGCACCCCTGCATTGAGAAGAGCTATCGACCCACCCATCCCCTTATCGCATCATATGACAAACAAGCTCCCCCCACACGTGCACGCACAGAATGTAAGAACAGCCACACTGGGTCAGATCAAGGTCCACATAGCCCAGTGTCCTATCTTCTGACAATGGCTGCTGCCAGCTGCTTCACAGGGAATGAATCGAACAGGGCAATTTATTGCATGATCCACCCCCCGTCGTCCAGTCCCAGCTTATGGCAGTCTGATTCTGGGCAGGACACACAGCATGGGGTTGTATCCTGGACCACCTTGCCTAATAGCCACTGATTAGCCTATCCTCCATGCACTTAGGTTTTTTTAAACCCAGTTATATTTTGGTTTTCACCACATCCCATGGCAATGAGTTCCACAGGCTGGGTGAAGAAATCCTTCTGTTTGTTTAAAATCTGCTGCCTGTCAATTTCATTGGGTGACCCCCTGGGTTCGTGTGTTACGCAAAGGGGTAAATATTGACTGGAGACTCACCAGCAGTTGGGCAGGTTGAGGGTAATGCTGGCCTGGATGCTGGCTCCGAATCGGAGGTACCCCAAGGCTCCCAGGCTGATGTACAAGACGGTGACTATTCCCATCCCCACATACAGGATCACAGGAAAGTGCTGGGGATTCTTCATTTTATTTTCCAGGGGCAGCACCTTGGAAGAGGAGAAAGACAAACAATTAAATTCCCTACCCCTCACCTCACAGGTTCCGAGTCTGGTGCACCACCTGAGCCAGCATCTTCCCGGCTGCGGCTTAGTCAGGAAGACTCATAGACTCAGACTCATAGGTCAGAAGGGACCAATATGATCATCTAGTCTGACCTCCCGCACAAGGCAGGCCACAAAACCCTACCCATACACATTTATAACAACCCCGAACCCATGACCGAGTTGTTGAAATCCTCAAAAATGAGATTTGAAGACCTCAAGCTGCAGGGAATCCACCAGCAAGCGACCCATGCCCCATGCTGCAGAGGAAGGCGAAAAACCTCCGTGGCCCCTGCCAATCCGCCCCGGAGGAAAATTCCTTCCCGACCCCAAATATGGCGATCAGCTAAACCCCGAGCATGTGGGCAAGACTCACCAGCCAGCACCCAAAAAAGATTTCTCTGCAGTAACTCAGTTCCCATCCCATCCAGCATTCCCACAGACCATTGAGCAGACTTATCTGCCGATAATCCAAAATCAATTGCTCAAATTAAACTATCCCATCATAACATCCCCTCCATATACTTATCAAGCTTAGTCTTAAAGCCAGATAAGTCATTTGCCCCCACTACTTCCCTCGGAAGGCTATTCCAGAACTTCACTCCCCTAATGGTTAGAAACCTTTGTCTAATTTCTAGTCTAAATTTCCTAATATCCAATTTGTACCCATTCGTCCTCGTGCCTATATTAGTACTAAACTTAAACAATTCCTCTCCCTCCCTAACGTTAACCCCCCTGATATATTTATATAGAGCAAGCATATCCCCCCGGAGCCTTCTTTTGGCCAGGCTAAACAAGCCAAGCTCTTTGAGTCTCCTTTCATAAGGCAGATTTTCCATTCCTCGGATCATCCTAGTAGCCCGTCTCTGAACCTGTTCCAGTTTGAATTCATCCTTCTTAAACATGGGACACCAAAACTGCACACAATATTCCAGGTGGGGTCTCACCAGCGCCGTATATAACGGCACTAACACCTCCTTCTCCTTGCTGGAAATACCTCGTCTGATGCATCCTAAAACCGCATTTGCTTTTTTAACAGCCATATCACATTGGCTGCTCATAGTCATCCTGCTATCAACCAATACCCCAAGGTCCTTCTCCTCCTCCGTCGTTTCCAACTGATGCATCCCCAACGTATACGTAAAATTCTTATTATTAATCCCTAAGTGCATGACCTTGCACTTTTCACTATTATATTTCATCCGATTACTATTGCTCCAGCGTACAAGGTGGTCCAGATCTTCCTGAATAGCATCCCGGTCCTTCTCCGTGTTAGCAATACCCCCCAGCTTCGTGTCATCCGCAAATTTTATTAACACATTCTCGCTCTCTGTGCCAAGATCAGTTATAAAAAGGTTAAATAAGGTCGGTCCAAGAACCGATCCTTGAGGGACTCCGCTAGTAACCTCCTTCCAGCCTGACAGTTCACTCCTTGGGTCTGTGCACCACAGTCAGACGAGACCCTCAGTGCAGCAAGTAGCAGCCCTGGCACGCAACTGACTGCCAGCTGTGCAGCAGCAGGACAGAACAAGATGCTCCCCGGATCAAGGGTAATCTCCCCACCAATGCCATGCTGCAACAAGACTCAAGGAAACAGAGCAGGGACCCGTGTGCCTGCAGAAACTAACCAAGTCACTATCTTGCTGGAGAGTTAAAGAGGTGGGAAGGAAACAGTTGGGTGCATACAGCCCCGGGGTGGATTACATAGTTGAAAGCTCTGGTAGGAGATATTCAGGCCTCCAGATATCATGGTCAAATCTTAATAAGATCAACTCACCCCTTTAACCTTTCAGAAAGAAAAGGCAGAGTGCCACGCAGCGTAACTAACGTAGCACTGAAAGCCCTGCTACGATTTCCTCTGCGCGATAAGACCCATGCAGTTACTTTTTTAAAATCCTGTTCTGAAGCAAGATTCTCCTGTTGCATGCGGTGCCAGCTGGTCAACACCCTCCAGTCCAATCCAGTCTCCCGGCACCATTGGCTCTCGGAGAACCACTCGCTGGGGATGCTGGGGGATTTAGCGCAGGGTGGCAGGCTTCCCGCTTCTGCTGGCCTTAGATTTTTGCTGTTAGTTTTGGTGTCCTTAGCTAGTTGCTCTTCAAATTCGTTCTTGGCTTGCCTTCTTATGCTTTTCCACTTGGTTTGCCAGTGGTGCTCTGAGGTTTTCAAAGACAGATGTCTGTGGAATGCTTTGATAGCTGCTATGTCTTAGATTGCACCGATTTTTAAAGAGGGAGCACCAAAACCGCCACAGTAGCACAGCTGTTGGAGTAGAGCAGTGTGTCTCAACCTTTCCAGACTACTGTAACCCCTCCAGGAGTCTGATTTGTCTTGCTTACCCCAAGTTTCACCTCACTTAAAAACTACTTGCTGACAAAAATCAGACAAAAATACAAGAGTGTCACCACACACCATTACTGAAAAATAACTTACTCTCTCATTTTTGCCATAGAATTCTAAGGAACGTAAATACTGTATTTACATTTCAATGTATGGAACAAAGCAGAACAAACAAGTCACTGTCAATATGAAATTTTGGTTTGTATGGACTTCACTAGTGCTTTTCACGTAGCCTGTTGCAAAACCAGGCAGATATCTAAATGAGCTGACGTACCCACTAGAAGGCCTCTGCATGCCCTGGTTGAGAACCACTGGAGCAGAGGACTGTGAGAAAAGCAAAATAAACAAAAGAAAATTTATTTATTCCCACCACCCCATGCATGCTTTGTGAATACTGCTAGCAACAGAGTGCTTGTATACCACCACATACAGGAGTCCTTGCAACTCTGTGCAGTGTGTTTTGTCAATACCCTGGCGTCTTAGATAAGACCTGGATCAGTTCATAGAGGACAGGTCTATCAATGGCTATTAGCTAAGATGGGCAGTGATACAACTTCATGCTCTGGGTGCCCAGAGCCTCTGATTGCCAGAAGCTGGGAGAGGATGACAGGAGATGGATCACTCGATGAGTGCCTGTTCTGTTCATTCCCTCTGAAGCACCTGGTACTGGCCACTATCAGAAGACAGGATACTGGGCTAGATGGACCCAGTATGGCCGTTCTTTTATTCTCAATGGACTTATTTCCCCTCATGTGTTTATGCAGCCAGCTAACAGGAAGAAGTGAAAATCACGCTCTTCTTAGAAAAGGGGCTCTCGGATATAGCCTTTGATGTTTAACCAAGATAATAAACAGTGCTCCACCTACCCACCTCCTCCTCTTTCCTATCAGCATGCTGCTCTATTTACAGCACCTACAAGGAGGTAGGCATCCATAATTGGCAACACAGGAAACTGAACCGAAACCACTGCAAGATAGTGTCTTTTCTGCCTCCAACGAGGCAGCTTGAAAACCAACCAGGTACAGGTATTCAGGGAGATTCTCTCCTACAGGTCAGACTCTACCACACAGGTAGCTTCCAAGCACGTCTTTAAGTCAAAGCACCCGGTCTGAAAGTATTAGATCTGAAGAGGAAGCAATTGAACAATTGCGGCTTTAGTATAAAGAGCTTGACACCTCTGCCCTCCCCTAGTGGCAGCGAGGTTTGACAGAGGGAAGCTGTGTCTGTCTAGTGGATACACAGTGAATACCTGTCACCCAGGTCAAACGTTTGGCTTATGAGCACAGAGATTTCTCTGCATATGCAGAACAGATGCTGCAGAGAGCATTACTAGCAGATTCTTGCACTGCCTACAAGCCCAGACTTACCACTCCAATACCTTCAAAAGCAAAGATAGCCGTGCCGAAAAACAGAGGGTAGGTCTTCCAGCCCGCTACGAGAGGCAGGTTGCTGGGATCCGAAATGCCCTAGAAAAGAGCAGCAAGAGAGAAACTGAGGCCTGCACCAAAGGGTTCTTTTCTGTGCCCCTTGCTCAAAGTTTCAGATCACAACCAGCCAGTCAAAACGTGGCCTATGATGCTCCTGAAAGCAGGCGTAAGTCCAGCATTGCAAGAGCTGTGTAAGTCTCCCCCTGTACAGCGCACCTAATGCTTTACTACAGTACCCCACAACTTGAGTGTACCTCCTCCCCCCCACCATACACCCACTCCTCTAACAGTCTTGACACGCAACAACCCAGAAGGATAGCTCAGATAATGGAACTTCTCTCCCGCAGAAGACGATACCGACATAACACGGCACCACCACACCATCCGAGTGAGTTCTGCAAGGTGTTGGAAAGAATCTAGACTGGAGAGGGATTTGCTTTTGGTCTTTGCACTTACCATGATGATAAACTGGTATATCATGATGAGACTGGTCAGCATGGCGAGGTTGGCCAGCATGGAGAAAATGGACAGGATCTTGAGATTCCATATGTACACAAGCAGCACCAGGAACGGCAGCAAAGAGAGGATGAACAGCCGGGAGTCCATGGTAGGAGTAAGCACCACGGTTTTGTTGGAATGGCAGTCACTGGAAGTGCCATTTGCTGCAGAAATCACCTGGAGGGAAGAGCCCCAAAAAAGCCTGGATCCTGAACAGTTCCTTGTCATAACATGAACTTGGCAATTGAGCGATGGTGAATCCTAGCCATGCAGTTATGGTCTCTTAAATTAAGAGAGACAGAGCCTTGATCTTTTAGAGTTGGGTTGCATTCACAAAACTTAAGTACTGCAAGTTCTTTTAATAACCCAACACACCACTCTAGGGCAGGGAGGGAGAGGACATCTGACATGGTTTCCCTACAAAAAACCACTTTGAACATCTATAGCAGCTTTCATACGAATTTTACAGAGCTTCATAAACAGCAAATGAAACTCAAGACATGCACATGAGAAACGTTATTGTCCCTAGATGGTGAAAGTGGGGCTTAGTGATTCAGAGACCTGCACCAAGATCATACAGGAAACTTGAAAAGCTGAAAAACACAGGCTGAACAAGGCCCAGCCCTGTGCTTTCTGCCCAAGAGCATCCACCCCCTGCCGTAGTTAGGCATCTGGGTACGCAGACACTTGAGACAAACCCCTCACCTACCACCTCAAGAGCAAATCTGTGTCAGATTGTTGGACAGCTGAGCTCTGCTTTCCAAATAATATTAGGAAAAAGTTTTTCCACTAGGAGGGCGGTGAAGCACTGGAATGGGTTATCTAGGGAGGTGGTGGAATCTCCATCTTTAGAGATTAAGCTGCAGCTTGACAAAGCTCTGGCCGGGATGATTTAGCTGGGGGTGGTCCTGCTTCGAGCAGGGGGTTGGACTAGGTACCTCCTGAGGTCCCTTCCAACCTTCATCTTCTATGATTCTAACTAGCAGGTGGCTGCATTTGTTCACCGGCACTCTATTCAAGATTGAGTCTAACAGTCTGTGTGGTGAAGAAAACAGCCTATCAGAGAAAGAGCGCACCAATGCAGACCAGCCAGTTCACATACTAATTCACTGCCCCGTGGAAACAGACAGACCACCACCAGAAAAGAGCAGAAAACATGCCGTGAAGGACATGAAGCCCCTGGGAATTCATTTATGTGGATTCCCAAATGAGGTAACTGGGAGATCCTCTCCCTGCCTCCTGATGCTAGTGGTTTTCATGACATTACCACGCAGTTCTTTGGAGTGACCTGACGTTGTCCTCTCCCCTTCCCCCTACACCTCCATCCCATCCCAGATGAGTAATTTACATTGATCTGAATAAAACCCAACTAAGCATGTTCCTAGGGTTCTCACATGCCCACCAGCATCAGACAGACCAAAACATTAGCTGCACTGGCACAAACCTGTGGATTTCCCGCAGCAACTAAGCTCACTGCGGAGTGTTTATTAAGTAGGTACAACTGCTGATGCAGTCTCCCGTCCAGCCACTTAAAGACAGATGCGTCACAGCACCAAGAGAGCTCCCACAGAAATGTTCTCTTCATGCCAGGGAAGTGGGTGGGCAGGGTTTTCCTCCAATGCTTCATGGGACAGTTTGCAGTCCCCCTTCCCTATCCCGTTCCCCCAATAAGTTGCCTAGCTCAGAGCACGGGGCACTCAGTCAGATCTTCAATGCTCCGCATGCACTTATGCCCCCTCCTACGTACCATCCCTCGAGAAGCATCCCCGTGAAGGGAATCTCCTTGGTCATTATTTAAAAGCTAGAGGCCTTTCGTTTTATGCCCTGCCTGCTGGATTCCAGCCATTTAAAAGGAAAGGAGTGGCTGAGGTGGAGAGGCGTGCAGGGGACTCCCAGCTTGCTCTGAAGTTTTGCAAATGCCTGTTTCCAGGCAGTAATATTTTGGTCCAATTTCAGCTGCTGGGTTTAGTGCGTGTGTGCTGGGCCGTATTGGTGGCCTGTGATATACAGATGTCGGTCTAATGGTCCCCTCTGGCCTGAAGCTCTATGGTGCCTCTCCTGGGAAGTTTACAGTCCAGAGAGAAGAGACTTAGTTTGTTTCTGTTTAAAAAGGCACAGGAACCCCTTGAAATTGAGATTGTCTCAGTAGGAGTTTCTAGGTGCCCTTGTGCTGTCTAGTCCAATCTCTCATCTGATCATGGCCAGTTCCAATGGCTTTACAGGAAGATTCCCACAAGAAGCCTATGTGGAATAATCCCCTTCCCCTCTTAACCTCTGGGGCTTAGAAGCATCCAAAGCCAATGATGTGGCAGGCAAATTTTTATCTATTGCAGATTTTTCCCCAGGTCCTCTGCAAATGCAAGGAAAACACGAGGTCTAGTAGCCATTTATCATGTGACAAACACATGGTAGGGAGGAGTATCTGTCATTTTTCCACTTTGCACAAGTGCAGCAGGGATATTGATCTTTGCCTTTGGGCTGAAGGGTTGCCTTCTACCACTCGGGTTATGGAAGCAAGACTCTTCTTCATCCTGGGCTTGGGTTTTAGGATGTAGGAGGAACAACAGCCTGAGCTCCTCCCTCATCCCAAATCTGGAATAGTTTTTTTTGTAAACAAGACCACCCCTCCCAACCGCCTTATCACCAAAAAAGCCGAAATCTTACCTGTTTCAGATTGTCAGCCAGAAACACGAAATATACACAGCAGAACCCCAGCTGGGTGAGCATCAAGAAAAATCCCACTATGTACCTGCGGGGGCGGGGAGGAAGAGAAAGTATTTTAAAAAGCATCACTAATGTTAAAACCCATGCATCCTGCAAGACACTGCCTCACGCTAAAGGTGCAGCCCTTGATCCTATTGCTACATCAACAGTGTAAGTGATTCATTGGCTAGGAGGCTGCAGTACAGATTTAGAAGTCGAAGGGTGAGCTGGATTGCTTGCTTGTGCTGACAGGAGAAAGGAGCATTGCAAAAGATAGAAGCTTCCCCTCTCCCTCTGTTTCACCAGGAAGCTCACAGCAGAAGGCCCTTTGTGTATTCTCAATCCTTTTTAAGGCTGCTCCAGCAACTGTCAAATTAAAATGCTCTGGGACGGTACAAGGTGGAACCATCTCAGAGATGAGCCAATACTTGGAAGAGGCCCAGCAGAAGCAGCAGCAAGCAGAGAAAGGTGCGTGAACAGATCTCAATGTCAGAAGAGTGGTTTCCAAGTGGGATAAGATGGGATCCTGCAGCATATGCTTAAGAACACCTTGTCCACCCCCATCTCCCATTTTAGAAGGGAGTCATTTTCCTGTGCTAGGCATGGGTACGTTTAACAGCGTGTCTGCTAGCGATTTAGTCCAAGAGGCCCTTAAAGGCATCTTAAAGACTGTGGCCAAGGAGGGGACATCATCATACAGCTTGGAGAGGCATAGAAGCATAGTTTATATGGGTAGGATCAACGATCTGGACCTCAAAATTAGTAGATTCCAAGGCCAGAATGGACCATGTTGCTCAAACCAGAGAACCCCCCCAGGGTAATTCCTCGAGCCAACCAGTCAGGAAAACATCCAACCTTGATTTTAAAATTGCCAGTGCTGGAGAATCCACCACAACCCTGGGCCAATTGTTTCAACGGTTAATTACCCACAGTCTTAACTGGAGGATCCTCCCCATCCGCGTGAGTTTGGATTGCCCTTTGCATGGAAGGGATCAGCACCAACCAACACAAGGAAAGCCTGGCAGTTTGGGAGACTCAGTTATTCTCCCCCCATTCAAAGAAATCAGTCACCGCAAGAGGTGTTACAGGCTCCTGTCGCACCAGAGGGGCGCTGAGCTACACACGCATTGTCACTTTGTGCCACAGGCAGACTGCTAATGTACAGACTTCGGTGACACCAGCACACGTGCATGCCAGTGGAGTTACTTAATTGGACAGGAAGCCTTTGAACCGGCTGCTAAGCTTTCTGAGTGTCCATTGGCTGACCAGAAGACATGCCAACATGCGACAATTAACATGATTTGTCCCTTTCTTGCAAGGCTGCAGAGCAAACAAGTTTCCTTTTCCCACCCAGATATGTGCAGGACAACTCTAACGTACCACATCTCCCCTACATCACTCCAGCTGAGCACAGGGAAAGGACGACCTCCAGCATTTCAAGGCAATAAGAACAATCCTCTCCATAAGACAGAGTCCTGCAGCCAGGGACATATGCAAGCAACTGCAGAGCACACAATAGGAGACATGTTTGCCTAGAGCCTGGCTGGAACCTAATGCCTTGCTTTACATAGCCTCGGAGAGCCGGAAAGGTTAAGACACTGAATGCACACAAAGCCAGACTTCCTTCAGATGGGGACACAGCCAAGAATGTGGATGTTCCATTTCCCTGAAGTGGAGGAACCGGTTACGTCTCTTATTTCACTCACTATTTGATGAGCATGTTTGAGAGACCATCCAGCTCTTCGTCTCACAATCCAAACCCAAAGCAAGAAGAGAACACAGTACCTTCCCCAGATGGAATGGGTCCGGAGCCAGGCACTAGGGCTGGCTTCTAGTCCATACATCACAGCATCTCCATAGTCCACAAAAGGCCTCTGAAATCTGAAAGGAGAGAGTAGGGCAACATTGGCAGTCCAATTTACTTTCAGAGGAACACGGGGGGGGGGGGGGGGGGGGAAAGACACGATGCCGACGCCGTAAGATTGCTGCTGGTAGACGCTAAGGCTGAAGATACCTCTGATTGGCAACTGCTAGGCCACTTCAATCATGCTTCTTGGTTGAACCCAAATACTATATAAAGGAGCTGGGCACTTCAGAAGTTTGCGTCACTACCAGCATTAACCCTGTAATATCAGCTCAGAGGACGAGGGGAAGCCGCCCAATGCAAGCGTGAGCTGGGGACTCACACCAACAGAAAAGGCATGCTCAGGGCTACACACATGCAGGCAGGGGGATAACCTCCAAATGAAGTCACGGCATGTGAGGTTAAACTGGCTTCCTCCATTTTCTGTTTTGTTCTTTAATACTTTACCCCTCCTCAGTTCTTCCCAACCAGTGATCTCAAGGCACATCCCAGGTCTTAGTGACTTGGGCTTCCCAAGGCCCCTGGGAGGCAGGGAGGCATCATCAACCCCATTTTACAGGTGGGGAAGCAAAGATGGAAACAGATTAAGTGATTCACAAAGGAAGCCTGCCGAGACTGGCGTGGCCATTCTTCCTTTGAGTCACTGCATCACGGCGGCACAGTGAAACAGATTCAGCAAGCTAGGCTGTCAAGACAAGGGGTCAGATCCAGGAGTGATAAGAATTTGGTGCCGTCGTCCCAAAAGCACGTGGCAGTTTAAGAGATCAAGGACAGGAACAACAAATACCACGTGTCAGGTGCGCTGCTAGACTCAGCCCTGGCATACAAAGCAGCATAGTGTTAAACCAGGACTGAGGAGCACAACCGTAGCACATTGTGGGTGTGATTCAGAGCCAGGCACAGAACAAGCAGATGCTGTACACAATCGCCTTTATAACAGCTACACTTAATCCCTCTCTCCTTACCCAAGGTACACGCGGTCTTCCCCATCAGCTCCTTCTGTCTAACAAGCCCTTCAAAAGTGTGTGTCATTTACCTAATCCGGTATCTTGCAAAAAGCCTCTTCCCAATAAGGAACTTGAGGCAATGCTCTGTAATATTGTAACTAGCTTTGCAAAGACAACATCCTTCCCAACTTGCTCCACCCACCAGCCGCCACACCCAGGGATTCAGGAAGGACAGCTTTCTGTCCACAGGTTGCACAAGGGGTTTTAGCACCTGGGCACACTTCCATGGACAGAACGCTGCCCGAGGAGTTTAAGATGTGTCACAAAGGAGCCCCACATCTAACAGGGTTCAATAAAACTCAGACAAACGGGGGGGGTCTAGGGAGGGGACAGGAGGCCACCATTTCAAGCACGACAGCAGCTGGAGTTTCTCTTACTTGTTGCAGAAGTGGTGAGCGCATTTAACCAGGATGCCCATACAATGCACTGCGGTGATTCCCATCACAAGCAAACTGAGAGGGCCCAGCTAGACAGCAGGAGCGGGGAGAAAGAGAGAGAGCGCACCCTGATGGTTAAAATGAGACTGGGTTTACACGAGCTAGCAATTTACAGAGAGCCAACATCAGAAGAGCGCACCAAGGAAACCATCAAAACCTGGTAACCGTGGGACACCGCTCTGATCCCAGCATCAGAACAGGATGGGGGAAAGCCTTTAGGATCCCAGGCCCTGCCTCTCCAAACGTTGGTCACAGGTTCAGGGCACCCACGATTTCAGAACGGTGGACAGCAACAGAAGTCCCAAGCAAGCTATATTGGCTTCGATTCATGCCAAAGTACCTTAAGGAGCTTTACAGAAGATGGACAATATTTAAACCATCCATGGCACCCGATTAGTAGCAAAGTCAAGGGGAAATGGAACCATTGGGGCTTGACACTGTGTCAAAATCCCCAGCACCTCTGGGGCTCCCTGTCCAGGGAAGGGTGGAACTGTGGCCTGCTCCATCCACACTGGCTCAAGCAATGGACTGAACATGGCCTGTTACAGATACGGGCGAAACCAGCACATCCGAGGGCTGTAGGAGCAGCTAGACAGAGAATTTTAATAAGCAGGAAGGCTCAGTGGCATCCGAAAGGTAACAGAGCACCTGACTGGCAAGGAATGCAGATCAGAGCCGGGGCATTCTCGGTGCTTTTGGGACAGCGTTAACACCCAAGTTCTACCAACTGGGCTAGAAGGGCGGGATTTTATCACCCGCCAGGTTTCGTTTCCGGTCACGACTTACACGTGTACTTAATTGACAGGAGTGGAGAAGAGACTGCCTGATGTTACCCAATGGGTTTTCTCAGTCTACACAAGGGGGAAGAAAACACCGTCCTGCAGCCAGAGGCTTTACTGATGCTGAACTGACTGCAGCACTGGAGAGAGGAGATGTGCACAAGGCTAAGGGCTGCTGTACAATCGGCAAGACCACCAGCCAGACAGCTCTGGAGTTGGCAGCCCCCATCTGTCAATGGCACGGCCACCTCAGCGCCCTGCTTCAAGCCCGGGCATAGGAAATGGAAACAAAGGGAATACAGCAGCGAAGCCTCACTGGCTAACGCCTGCCCACCAGGAGCCAGCCCAACTGCATAGCTCTTCACCAGGGCTATTGAAGAGCCAGCCGCTAGACAGCGAGAACTTGCAACCACTCATGACCTAGCAGGGAGTGGAACAGACAACCTAGGGCTGGAGGTTTTAAGTCTCTGACCACCCCCAGGAGCCATCTAAGCAAGTGGCTTTAGACAAACAGAAGGCCCGAGTCCAAGTTAGCAACATGCCACTGCCTAGAACCCAGACAGGAGCCCCTGGCCATCCGCTCCCCTCTTCCCCCCTCTCCCCGCATCTGGAGAGGGTGCCTCTGACTATTAGAGAAGGTGACATCTTACCACAATGCCAGCGTTTTTCACAGCCAGGGGCAGTCCCAGCAGGCCTGTGCCAATGTTCCCTTTTACCAGGTGGATCAAGGTCTGAAGCCATCTGAGGAGGAAGAGATACAGAGATGGAAAGGAGCGCCACAGGAAACCCTACCCCCACAGCCAGCCCAAAGCCCCAGTGCAAATCCGCCACGCCCCACCGCACGGCCGTTCTCAGCCGAGGCTGCTCTCAGACAGAGATCGCCAAGGGCTGTGAATGTGGGGGGGGAGGAGGGAAGAAACACTCTTGTAGGATCTCTGAGAAGTAGATACGCTTGCCCCAGCAGCCTCGTGGCACAGCTCAGCACCCCCAGGACTTAATAAATTAGGGTTGCCAACAATCCCTTATTATATGGAACGGCCCTTATTTCTTCATCTCTGTACAACAAGCTCAGGAGTTGCCGAGTGCTGGAAAAAGCAGCAAGAAATACCCCTGGCAAACGTAGATGAGTGCTGCTTAGCATTATTATTAATGACGAGGATGCTGGGAGAGACGGCGTGGGGGTATAAACCCAGCTTCACCGGCAGGTGACAGTACAGTCAGAAGCAATTTATACTGAATGGGTCCATGAGGAATTGCCAAGGAATGGAAACAAGCACCCTGCACAGCCATCCAGGGAGATTCTGAGTTGCGAAGAGCGGATTCCGCAGGTTAGGAGCTTCCCCATAAGGAGGTCTGGAAGCCCAGAGCATTAAATCACTTATTACAGCTACTTCAATGCTAGCTGCCCCAGAGGGTGCCCGTTTGCTTGAACCAGGAGCAAGGAAGATGCTGAGTAATTACTGCAATCGCAACATCGATTTGCTCTGAATATGGGCAAGTCACCCGCCTTCCACATCCCCCAGCAAGGGGTGGCTGGAAAAAAGCGCTGGGCTGGGGAGTGGGACGGAATCCAAAGCTGCTTTAAAAAAGGCTCTCTCAGTCAGGCTTCACAGGGAAAACAAGCTGCCAAAAGAGAGATCCCTGTGAGACACGGCATCTGTGTAAAATACCCAACCTATCCGCACGTGGACTGCGCTTACAGCAATCTTGGCAAGCCCAACGCTTCCTCCCAGAGACCTGTACAGACAGGCATGAGCGTCTGCAAAGCCAGCTGCCTCCTTCATGAAAGGGGGGTAGTTCTTTACCAGTCACAGAACACGTTTCATGCCCAAAGGATCCCTGAGCATCCTCTGCGGCATAGAGAGGGGCCATGGTATCCAGTACTTGAATGCAGTGCCCAGGATCAGTAACAGACAGTCTGTATCAACAGTGCAGAGACTGGAAGTGGTTCTGAACCAGTCACTTACGTTGTCCCGTTGCTCTCCCCGAAGCGCTGGTAGGACGCAGGAGAGGCAAAGCTGTTTAAGCCGTCGGGGGGGCTCCCTTCAGGTGTAGCGTCCGTGGAGCTGTAGTCGCTGTAGTCCTCGCTGCGCAGCTTCCTGGTGGACATGGTGGCTGTGGAAACAGTCGCATCAGGAAACGCTGCTGCTAACTCTATGCTCCCTGCCGGGGCCACATCAGTGCTCCCTGCCTGGGGTTCCTTTGGCTCAGCCATTGTCACAGGACCAGCTCACCGTGGGATTGCTAGAGCAGGCTTTCCCTACCAGGCTTTATAGGGCACCACCCCACCATCCTGGCCAGGAAGTCTCAGCGTCAGCGTGCCCGAATGGAACCTCCAGGCCAACCAGAGAGCACGCCTTTGGCCGAGGCCTGCAGAGGGGTCAATATAGGTCCCACACCCCTCCCGCAAGCTAGACACACCCACCTGGGATGTACCCAGCAATTCCTGCGCGTACAGATCGCTGGAATGTGACCTGCACAGATATTTAACATCAGGTGGCAGTGGCAGCACACAGAGCCCTCCATCTACTTGCAGGGCACCATTACGGACGGCTGTGGACAGGTTCTCAGAATGGAGGACCCTGGGGCTAGATGGTGGCTGTATTACAGGTCCACTGAGGAGTGGATCTGCTCAGGACTGACAGGCACCCAAAGGACTCCCAGAGAAGAGACACTTCTATGGTCTGTTAAATGATTTTTGCTGCAAGTGAGCAACTGCCCCACACGGAGCCAGCAGAGCCCCCACCCGTCTTTCATCCATCGTGTCTTGGTATTTTGAGATCTGTGTTTGCAACAAGCAGTCCTGCCCCCTCCCTGCCAGGGCCAGCTCCAGGAATCTTCACCCAGCTTTCAGGACTCCCTTTCCCGCTCCACTGGGGTCAGACTGATCAAGACAGATTTGATCCAGGATAAAAACTGACAAGAGAAAACAACAGAGGGGCTTTCAGGAGCCTCTCTCCTCTGTCAGGGCTCTAGCAACTGGGTGCCCCATGTGTTACCATCTAAAAGAAAGGCCTTTTTCTTTTGGGGGCAAGCCAGATAGCCAGCAGATGCTTAATTCCAAGATTAAGCCTAGAAAGTCTCCAGGTGCCTTTGCACTCTGCATGCTGACTGCAGACCTAGGTATTACTCCTCCCAGCTGTGATGTTTGCTGTGTCTTAAGATGGTAAACGCTGGAAGCCTGTAAATGGAACCAAGAGGCTTTGGAGGTTTGCAGGAGGATTGGGAGGGAAGGCATGGAAATCCATGCAGCATCGAGTTTCACTGCTGCTGGCCCACGCACAGCCTCAGAGCAGCAGTTCCACTTGGGCTGAAAACGTCAGGCAAACCAAGACAAGTCTGTTGCTGGGGTGACCAGTGGTTGCAGCCCCACACAACTGAAAGCTGGTAGTTAATTTGCAGAGATATTGAGCGAGAAATAAGATTTAATTACTGCTAATCTGATCCAGGCTCGGTTTCCACTCCTACCACAGGAATGTCACAATGCACCTTTAAGTAAGAAATAATAAACCCCAAGCAGAACCAGAAAGCATCACCGCCTAGGAGAGATGCAATACAAAGGCAGGCCAGATGTGCAGCACCATGCTGTTTTGACTCCCTCTCCAGGGAACAAGGGGCCTGGCTTCTGCTCCTGTTGAAGCAATTACCAGACAGCAATGAAAGCAGGATTGGGCCCAAAGCAAACAGCCATTCCCCCAGGACAACAGGCACTCAAATATCTGCTATAGCTTATTGGCTGGTAAGAGAGAACACTGCAGAGAGGAGAGAACAGACTGAGGAGAGAAGATGTGACAAGGGAGAAATGTATCCTGAAGAATGCTAGGGAATTCCCACCAAGCGCAACTCCCTAGTCTTCCAGGACACGGAGCTTCTCTAGCTCCCCGCCGACCTGTCCAGTCACTTTCCAGCACTCCCTTCAGGATGCTCACCAGCAGCTGCGTGCACTCTGCTCCCAGCTCTGCTCCTCTGATACACTCTCTCAAGTTAACCTCATGGCTCCAACTCTACCTGCTCTTCCCTACCTAGGTCTGTCTTTCCAACATCCTGGACATCCTCTAGTCAGCTCACACTAAATGGCGAGTAACTGAACTCCTGTTAGTCAAAGTCCACTGTCCTTTTCCTCCTTACTCACTCTCACAGACTCCCCACCATATTCAACTCTTCATTTTCCTTCTGAACCTCCCAGCTGATCCCAATAGCCTCGGCAACACAGAAACAAAGGGTTCCCTGGAAACATGCCACATTTGCTTCATAGGGATGTGGGCTGTGGAGGTAGGAAGAGGAAGGAAAGGAGAAAAGAGATATAGAAACAATCTTACCTAGCAAGTCTCACACAGCATGTAAGAGAAGAGCTTGCACATCAACACCATCAAGATCCGGGGCCAACAGAGTGTGGCATCTTCCACCTCTGCCATTATCTACAGAGATCTGTGATGTTACGTTTTAAGAGCACCCAATGTAATAGATCCAGGAAGCGGTTAAGTCCCAGTGCCTCTAAAAATCTGTTCCCTGAAGTTTGGCAACACAGTTGCCAGTGGAACAGAGAGAATCATTGCTCTGGCTGGAACCAAACATAGCACAGAGAGAAGTCACACAAGCTTCCCCTGACCTTAAAATCCCAATCTTAGAAGTATAACCCCTGCTATTCCACTCCTGGCTTCCCACGATACTGGGAGTGGACTCCACTACCTTCTTGCTGTCACCTGCTAGCCCAGTATATGTTGGACCATAAACATTACCTGTTCAAATGCTCTCAGCAAAGTGCGTGGCATATCTGAGCTATAATTGTAGCTGGAGGAGAGCAAAGCTTTGTATACAAACCATTTGTAGAGAGCACATGTAATGAACATGCTCCTCCACTATCTGGCACAGCAATCACTGTTTTAAGAGGTTCATTTCAATACAGAACCCTTTGCTCCAAGGCAGTCAATCACCTTATCCCCTCGCAGCCTCTCTGTGGTTAGAGGCAAGTCCACACTCCTGCTACTAGAAGTTTTACAGCCAGGGAAAGCACAACCTAGAATGATGAGGCAGCACTGGGAACCTCCGCTCCTGGTTGCGTGTCCCCCTTCCCCCCTTGGGTTCCAGCTGTCCTTGCGGCTACTTTTCTCCTTCCCTGGTCAGCAAGGCACCTATTTCTGGATCACGTGCAGTTAGTTTACATCAGTCCCTCCTGTCCTAGAGACCCAAGTGGTTCGTCTCTCCTTCAGAAAGATTCCCCTCAGATAAGGGTGTTCTGGGAAGCCATGTCCTCTCTCTGCACTGCTCTTATTTCTGAGAGCGCAGAAATAACCAGAAAGCAGCTGACGCAGGACACATCTTGTGGGCCACCACAGTGGCCTACAGGAAGTCCACTGCACCAAGCAGCAACGAAGGCTCGTTTGAGTTGAGGACAGGCAGTCACGTAAGGCCAGCACACTGCTGCAGAGGTGGAGCTTCTATTTTCCACTGTAAAGGCGAGATCTATTGCTTCTTAGCAGCATCTAACAAAGCAGGATGACCCCCTTCACGATGGGGAGAGGAGGGGAGTTTTGCTGAAAAGAGGTGTGAGGCAAGTTATCAGGGTGGGCAGATGGGCTCTTCCTAGAAGTTAGGGAAGAGACAAGCACTTATTTGAAACTGTAACTTCATATTTTAGAGGGCCAAAATCCATTGAAGGCCAGGGTGAATTTATCCTCCAAAGTGTTTAAGCTTCTGGCATTAAGCGAATGAAGGAGAGGGGCTGACACAGAAAAGAAAGTGGAATGATATCCTGCAAGGCTTTGAGAAGAGGAGGGACCGCATGGAGCAAGATAACTGAAGACAGAAAGCCAAGTGTTTGGGTAGGTGCAGGTTTGTGCCAGACCCCACTATCCCATAACCCAAATTACCTCCCTCGCGTAGAAAGAATAAAGTGAGCTTTCCCTTCCGGTTCTAACAGGTGCCCAGTACAGGAGCGATGAGCAATTGCCTTCCTACTTAGCCTGGCTTCAGCCAAGCCATTAAAATGGGGGCCTGTCCAAAAGGCAAGTAGCAAAATTACAAATCCAGTCACTGATGCAACTCAATACCCCAGCTCACTTGCCGATTCGTTTCCAAATTCTACCATGTCCCCCAAAACGAGTGGTGATACTTTTACAAGCAGCATCCTATTCATTTTCAGAACAGGAAGACACGCCAGTGGAGAGTGAATTGTTGGTGTATGTGCTGTGAACAGTAAAGGCAATTGTCAGCCTGGGGATCAAAGCGAAACTGTTCCAACAAAGCAATCTGACTGTAATTACAGCTGCACTGCCTACTCCGCATGGCTCATCTACAAACAAGCCATTAGTGGAGCAGGAGCCTGATGTGCTATTTGAAGCACACAGTGATGTTCTCTACACGGGCAACAACATAGTTATGTTACACAGCTCTCCAGTCAGCGCTCAACTCCACCCTCTCATTATCCCAGAGCAGACCTAGCTGCTCTCCTCTTTTGAACCCCAGGCAGACATGCTCATCACTTGACATCTTCATTTCTGGATCAAAGATCGCACAGTAGCAGGAAGCACAAGTGGTCAATTTCCAAGCAAGAAGGAAAACCACTAAGACACGGTTTGGAAAAGTACTGAGGAGAGAAAACAGGTTCCTGTCTTATCCTTGTAGGGAATCTTCTCCACAAAAAGCAAACAACCCTCCAAGTTATTTCCTCATCACTACAGAGGAACATTCAGTCCCTCCTGACCCTGACGGCAATTTTACACAAGAACAGTCCCGCTGAAGTCCCTGGGGTTATGGCGTACACAGAGAGAAGTGTGTGAGCACCTGCAAATTCTAGTCTTTTGAGTTCAGGATTTTACATCCAGAACTGAAGTAGAGGAGCAGTTTCCCCCATGATTACGGTTTCCTCCTTGTCGGGTTTGAACACACAAGGCAGGGGCATGGGGGGGTTCCTTTCAAAATTAAGGTGTCCAGACCGCTGGCAAGCCCTCCCTTGTGTGAGCCATGTCTCGGGTGCCCAGTGCTCTTTTCAGTCCGCAGTCGCTCACCCTTACTTCCCAAAGCCTGGGAAGACGACAGGCCGCACCAAGGCCCCCAGGGCCCCTGCACAGCCCTCGCCCTTCCCAGGCAACCTGGACCCAGCACACTGCCCTCACGCCTCCAGCCCGCACGTGGGCGGCGCTGACTCTCGGCCCAGATCGCAGGGCCCCCCTGCTCTTGGCGCCGCAGCAGCTCCGGCACAAAGGAAACTCACCACACCTCGGGCTGACGGGCGCTGCCCACAGCTCCCCTCTGCCCAGCCCAGCCCACCCCCATGGGGCACCCGGGCAACTTTCACTGGCACTAGCCAGGCAAAGCCCCCCGCACAGCCCTGCCCGTGCACAGGGCAAGCCCTGCCCCACTCAGCGCACCCCGCTTCACCCCCAGCCCGCAGGGGCCACGCCTGGGCTCTGAACCCCCAGCGCCGCCCCCTCTGCCCCCCTGGACTAACGCTGCAGCGGATGGCCAAGGTGCACTGTCCCCTTGCACTGCCGCAGGGCAATG
>ML675615.1:27390704-27468415 GCA_007922155.1 Mesoclemmys tuberculata | reverse complement strand
TCACGTGACGCCCGGCTCAGCTGACTCGCCGGCCTCCTCCGTCCTCGGGCGGGGGTAGTCTCCAGTCTGCGCGTGCGCAGTGGGGCCGGTGGCGGCTGGCTGCGCCCGCTGGCGGGCGGAGCGGGCGTTGCGCCAGGCGGCCGCGCTAGAGCCCTGCCCCGCGGGGGATGCTGGCCACGGGAGCCCAGCTCCGCCCCCCGCTGCTGGGGCTGGCCCGGCCCAGGGCTCCCTCTGCTGGCCCGGCGGGGCGGCGCCCCGTGCACCCTGGCACCCGGCCCCCTGCACCCAGCCGCAAAGGCCCCTGCCCCCGCCCGCGCCAGGCCCTCCGCCCTCGGGTCCTCGCCCGCTGGGGGTTCCCGGGCCCGCGCCCCCACCCCCAGGCCAGGCCCGGCAATGCTGCCCCCTCCTGCCGCGCAGTGCACGGCCAGCGCCCCGCAGCCGCGGGGGGGATGGGCTGCCCAGGCGGCACCGCCGAGGCCGAGGCGGCCCCAGGGCCCCTGACCCATGGCGGGCGATGGGCAGGGCCCAGCAGCGGCCTGGATAACGTTCTGACCCTTCTGATTAATTGTTCCCAGCACCCGAGGGGCCCTACGCGACGCCTGAACCGGAGAGAGCCCTGGGGCGCGGGCGTCAGGGCAGGGGCCCAGAGAGCCGGGAAAGGGCTGCTGAGAGCCGCCGCGGGGAGCCCCTGGGCAGCGCACGCGAGCCGGTGCTGCCCACAGGCCGGGGAGCTGGGGACAAGTTCCTCCAGGCAGCCTGCTAAATGCAGACTGCAGGGCCCGAGGGTACATTCAGAGGCGGGAAGCTGCAGGTCGTTGCTGAGGTCCCTGGTTGTAGCTGTGGGTGCCCAGGCCGAGCAGGGAACAAAGCAGGTCACGAGTGAGGTGTACTGACCACAGCATGTGTACTGACCACAGGCGCATGTGGCAGCACAGGCATCCACGGGGCGTGCCACCATGGGCATCAAACCACCTCCCCTGATGTTCATTTACATTTAAAATAAAGAAAACCACCAAAGGACCAAGAACCACTGCCAAGGACTCAGCCCTCTCGTTAAAAAGATTTATTAAGTACTCCTTTTGGCACCAGCCTTAAGGGCCACTGCCTCCCAAAAACCCAGCAGGCTTCCGCTAAGCAGTAAGCATGCAGGAACTGGCGTGACGCTTAATGCTTCTCCACACAGAACACACCAGAGCAAAACCCTCTGGCCGTTAGGACGTCGCTCTGAAGTGCAGCAAGTTGAGGAGGCAGAAAGGAGACCAAAGGCTCTTTGTCTCTTAGACTTCTTATGGGCATTGACCCACTGCTATCCACAATCACACCACCCCATGGGCTGCAGGCATTCAGTAATTAAGGCTTATAAAGTGCTTTGAAGATCAGCCCCCACCCTAGCAAAAGCAGCATGAGAGTGTCATGTAGGCACAGCGCAGCTGCAATGATACAGAGCAGGGTGAGCGGGGGCTGTGACGTGTGCATGCTCAGAGGGCAGGGATGGAAGACCGAGTGTGTGGTGGTGTATCTCATACCTGCACCTCTACCGCAACAGCGCAGGGCAGGTGTGCACCGATGATGCTGTATACACATGCCTGGCGTGAAATAATACAGGACAGGGCGTGCCGTGAGAGTGTTATCCGCACACACACCTAGGGTAATCAGACAGGACGCAAGGCGGGGCTGGCCTGGCACACCCACGCTGCAAGAGCAGAAAGGGTGCAGTGACGCCGCGAGCTACTCACACCGCAGGGGCGCTAACACAGGAGAGGGTGTGCAGCGGCAGTCACATCCATACAACTCCAGCACAGTAATACGGGACGGGGGGGGTGTCGTGACAGGGCTGGGTATGCTATACCCACCTTAGGGTCAGCTGCGTTGAAGTGGGTCTGCGGGTGCAACGTCAGCCCGCATGTGAGTTGGGAGGCAGGGACCCAGAGTGCTGAAAATCCACCACCCAAACAATTGGGTCCTACATCCATTGAAATGAACAGCAAAGCTCCCATTGACTTGCGGGTGTAGAATCACACCCACGAGGGACAAATCAACAGCCAGTGGTGCACTGGATTAGGGTGCAGACTCCCCCACAGGCTTCCAGGCCGGCGTCCTGAGCGACAGACCCCTCTCCCTAACACCTGTCAATATTGATGAACCGCCTTGAGCCACGTCCTGCAGAAAGCGTCAGATCAGCACATTATCAGGTGCCCCACCATAGCTGCTAAATACGCTGGCTGCAGACCGACTAGGTTCTACAGTCATTTGTTCCTCTGCCCCGTACATGGCACCCCCTCTCCCTCCCTCCACCCCCCACGTTAGCACCTTTATGAAAGAGTCACTTTAATCCTGGAGTCGAGAAGTTTCCGAGTCGGGTGATTTACCGTTTCATAATCACACCACTTGGAATCCTCATCGACCAATCATATTGTTCCCTTGATCCAATTGGTCACAACAACGTCTTTTTACAGTAAAAGAAGTGTGTGTCTTTTGGTCCCCTGGGAGTGAGAATATTAGTCCATGGTTTCCTTGTTCTGTCCTCTTTTCTTTGTTTTCCAATGCAGATGGACGATGCGGTGGAAGATCTGCCTGCTCTCCCTACATTACCATAAGCAATGAGGACCTTGGAATGGATCTGGCCCCAAGTAGGCCCTTTTAGGAAGGTTATTTGTTGCAAGAGAATTCAGAGCTAGCTGTGCAGCTCTTCGTGTTGGCAGGTTTTCTGCTGCTGCTGCTGCTGCTGCCGCGGGTTGACTTGGAAGTGTAAGAAGTGCGCATCAAGTAGACTAATGGTCCCTCTACCCCAGCATCCTACCGCCCATGGTGGCCAGTAAGCCTGAACACATCCGTCTGTGCAAGCATCTCTCCAGTGGCGCACGTTCCTGGCGGGTTCTTGCACCCTCAGGCTGTACAAAACGGCACTGCTGAGCAGCGATTGAATCCCCGATCACAGAGCGGGGCATCTTTCTCCTACCCTCTCTTTTCCTTTTTCTAATCGATCAGTTAGAAGAATTATTTCTTTTTGTTTTCTCCTGTGATTTGTGTTTTCTAAAGTTCCCCGAGCAGGATGAAAAAAAAACCCACACAATCAAAAGCTTCCCCTAAGCCCCCCACCCAACAGGTGGCAAAGACCCCAGGATGGTCAAGGGCAACTGGGCTGCTCCATAGGTAGAGTGTTCCGAGACACCCCATTTCATTTTACATCAGTGAGCGGGAGGGCTAACGAGCCCTCCCCCTGTTACTGACTGCAGGGGTGGGAAGGGAGCATTGAGCATTTACAACATGAAGACTGCTAGTTCGTTATAAACATGGGAAAATAATCAAACCAGACCCCTTACGGCTGGCTTGTAGCGCAGCAGTACAGCTCTCTCCTCACTAGAGGGTGCTCGGGACATTCTGGCCTGGAACGGAGCTCCTCAAAGTTAGAGCCACCACCAGGATATGAAGAGAAGGTCTCAGGCTTGGACCCGAGCCAGCAGTTTAAATGGATATTTTTCCTAGGATCAGAGAAGTCAGGGATGGAAGAGACCCCGAAGGCGTCCCCACCAAAGCAGGGCTGGGAATCAAACAGGAACTGCAGCGGGAAGCTCTGTTTAGTGCTATGGCCCTCCATAAGGGCTGATCCCACTGGATTCAATGGGAGGGGGAGGGTTTCTATGGAATTCGGTGGATCAGCCCGAAGCTGGCACACTGAATGGCACGCAGCTGACCAGAACAGGAGAGGAGACGGTGTCGGGGAAGGCTGGCCGCTGCTCCACAGAACAGCATTAACGGGGTGGGGTGAAGGGTCTGCACCTGGCTGGGGAACGCAGCGAGCGGGGCTGCAATTGTCGGGACTGTGACAAAAGCCTCTCTCAAGTCGCCTCCCTGACATCAGGGGACTGATTCAGAAAGACTCCTGCTGACTTCAACGGGCTTCAGATCAGGAGGACCCAACCAGAGAGGGCCCAGCTGGCATTGGCCAACCCTGCCCAGAAGACAATGGCCTGTCCCCTCCGCCCCTGACACCGACAGAGGGAGAAGGGCGAAGAGAGGCTGGAAAGCGGAAGCGTCAGCGGCGTCAGCAGCGTGAGGGCAGGCAGCAGCAGCAGGAGCAGGGGAGCGGTCAACAGACGCCCGGGTGTCTCTCTACCCGAGGGAAAGGGAACGTGGCGATCCGCAGCGGGGGGAATGGACTCGTGGTCGGGCAGGGCTGGCCAGCCTCACCCCGAGTGAAGGGACAAGGCCACAGAGAGGCAGGCGAGCTGCTTGCCTTCATGGCTCAGGGTAGCCCTGACGTGGTAGTCGCCGTTGGTCAGCCAGGAGGGCAGCTCTATGGCGGGCAAGTAGAAATCACTGGGCGGCAGGGAATAGGTGCCCTGAGGAGGGAGAAGAAACAGTTAGCGCACGGCAGCTCCCGCCTCACCCCACCATGACCCTTGGGGTGAGCCGGCCTTCCCTGCCCCAGGAGACAGCCCAGTGAAGGAGACCCCACCAGGCGTTCGGATTTACCCTGCCCTGCACCTCTCGTGCCACCTCTGTCATTATCAAGATGAGCAAACCAAAGAGGAGTCGACTCTCCACAATTACTGACAACTACATTACTTCCCCTCTGGCACCCTTTGCTGCCCCCCGGGAGCCCTGCGGCACACCCCCGATGATTTCCAGACCAGCCTCGCCACTTCCCAGCCACCTGCCTGGTGCACAGACTTTAGCCCCCGCAGGTTTCTGTCTGTATTTCCACATGTTCCTGGGCCCTGCTTCCACCGTCTGGGCTAGCTCAGTACAACTAGCTATGGCGGCGTCTGGAAGGTGACTTTCTCCACCCCAGCTTCACCACTGCAGGCAAGTTACTCCCAGCCCTGCTCGGGGCGAATCCAGCCACCCTTGGGACTGCATTTCCCAGCCACGTTACAAGCAACCAGCAGGTGGATCAAAGCGAGCCGACACCCAATCAAACCAGTCTGGACCCTGACTTTGCTGGCCCGATTCCCCCCCGCCGTGCACCTGGTGTGCAAAGCAGGTGCTTCACATTGGGTCAGAATGGGTCCAGCTCATTCAGGACCATCTCCATCAGTGACACAGGCTGCCAGGCAGTGGAGAATCCAGCCAGCCCACACGCTGCCATCTAACTGCCCCTTCTCTCAGCTGCCTGCGTTTCTATTCTCTTTCCTCCAAGTAGTCGCAAAGCCCCTTCCCCAGTGCGCCAACAGCTGACTGACAAGGCCAGAGGGCTGTGGGCTGGGCAGAGGTCCTGGCCTTGGGGTTTGTGATCACTCTGCCAAATAGCGACATGGGACTCCCAGCTGGGTCTTGGCTGGATGGTGGCCAGGAACAAGCAGCGGACTTCTGGCTTAGCGCTTACCTGTTTGAAGGGGCAGTGACAGGGGATGCCATAGCTGAGAAGGGGTTCAGGGCACGGTGTTCCAGGTGGGATGGCATTGTCTAGTATGTTGCATAGGCCATCATACGTGCAGCTCCCGATCTGGTCAATACAGGGGATCTCTATCCACAATTCAGCTATCTTCTTCTGCACCACTAACACTGCCTGGGACAAAGGACGGCGCACGTAGTCACATACCAGAGAGAGTCCCAACTGGTGCAACAGCAAAAGTCCTGGGGCACGTTAAAGACTAACACATTTATTTGGACAGAAGCGTTCATGGGCAAAAACCCACTTTGTCAGATGCAACTGGTACAGTGTCCCCTCCACACTTTTCCCCCTCCAGGAAGCTTTCCTCTATAAACACCATATGCCAGCTTTCCTGGCCAATCAGCCCCTGTCTTGTCTTGGTTTCTCTTGTTGGTCTTAGATTGTAAGCTCTTCCAGGCAGGGAATGCCCTTCCTAAACTGAAGGCACTGGTGTCTCTCCAGACTGACACCTGCGTAACCAAGATCAGAAACCAGCCCTCTGCCTGGGAAGTGCTGAGGGCACTATGCAAGAGATTTTTAGGAAGAACAACAGCTGATCCAGCCATCCGGGCTGTAGGTTTCCTATTCAGAACAGCTCAACGGAGACCCAGCTTCCTCTTTAATTCTGTTCCCAAAAAACACCTTGATTATAAACCCTTTAGGGCAAGCAATGCCCTTTCCTCTCTCCCTGTACAGCATCTAACACAGCGGGGACTTGACCTAGGCAACTTCCACACATTACCACAAACATGAACTAACAGCGACGGTAACAGCAATAAAGGATGCAACGTCTTCCCCAGGGCAGAATTTGGCCTGCTCTGATTCTTTTTGCATGAGCAGCAACATGAGAGAGCCGCAGCAAGTGATCTAGAGCCACGCACCACTAAATAAAAGAGAGGGAACATAAATGTAGCGTCCTGGTCAGCAATTCCCTGTCAGGGTTTGCTACTGTTACAGCTGTCTGGCTGTGGGACAGGAGGCACTGGGGCAGTAGGGGTTAAAGGTGTCTAGTTCCTCTTTAACTTCTGCTATCGCGGCTGTGTCCTTGGGTCAGCCCCTTTTTTCAACTCCCCCGGCACAGCCCCATGGCTCACAGCAGCCGTCTCTCTGCCAGACCCCGAGTCTTTGTCCTAGTTGACCATGCCATGTTAGCAGGGACTTTGCCCAGGAGCAAAGGGCAGGGGAGAATCTGGCCTGCTATCACTCGCTTGTACACACTCCTGGGGAAAACATCCCCCCAGTCGCACTGGTTCTGCCTGCATCAGAGAGCGGATCAGAGAATCCTGCCCTGCAGATCAGGGCACCAGGCAGAGCCGGTGCAACTGCCCCGACCCAGCCAAGCCGTCACCCAGCCACACTGATTCCAAGGAAGGGCAAAGCAGGGCTCACAGTGTAACTGATGGGCAGGGAACCTTGCTGCTAGGCATGCCTCTCCTGGCAGCATCTTCTTCCCTCCCCCAGCCACCCACATCAACACAAGACCCAGGTCGCACAGCTGGGAGCTTGGTGAACCAGAGACGCCACCGCAGCCACCCCTTCCTTCCGTTTTCAGCAAAGCTCCGAAACAGCAGAGCTGGCCTCCGCGTCCAGGAGAGATGCCCTGCAATGCCCACCCCTGGCCGTGTTTGCAGCCTGAGCGATGCATGTCCTGGGCAGCTGTCACTAAGCTCCAAGGGCCCAAATCCTCTGCCACAGTGCACGCCTTGGGTCCCAGAAGGGCGTGAGTTCAGGAGGGCTCCAGGCCCCCGCGGCAGATGGTGTGCGCCTGCAGATGAGTTTTAAGGAGGCGGTTATGTTAATTATCAACATCTTCACAGCCAGGAGCCCAGACTGGCATTTTGGGGCAGGTAATAGGTCTGCTCCCTGGGACCGGTGTTCTGGGGAGGGGGTCCCACCTGCATCGCTGCACCCCCTGGAGTCCTATCCCTCCTCTCTTCCTCTTCGCTCATTTCATCTTCTGACTAAGGCTTCCCCTTGTGGCTTCCCCTCCTCTTGACCTTAATCTGACTCCCCCACGCAGGCTCCCACATCTCTCTGCCCCCAGCATCCCGTGTCTCACAGCTTCCGCATTTCCTTCATCCTCTCTCTCCCTCCCCCCGTATTTCCTCATTCCCTGCTTTCGCTGAATACCCCTGTGTGGCTTTAGCTCGGTGAAATCATTCCCCATCCAGGCGAGTAAAGATCAAGGAAACAGCTCCCTTGCCCAAGCATCTCTGGAAGACAGGCTCTCCAGCCATTTTCTAGGCTTTCCCACCGAAGCGGCCTTATTCTCAAAGGTGCTGCAGGTTCAACAGCTCCCACCGGTCTCACTGGGATCCGTGGGTGCCCAGGATTTGCCAATCGGGCCACGTCAGTTTCGGTCTTACATTGTAGGTGCTTCTCAAACTTGGCCACGTTCCCTCAGAGGCCAGGCCGAGACTCATTCATCACCCCAGCCTAACACAGACGCCATCAGGTTGCTCAAGGAAGCCAGAGGTGGGAGTGGCTTGGATCTTCTCCAGGTCCACGCCACACAGGCCCTGGGCGCTAAGCGGGCGTGGGAAGTCACAGGGGAGTGTTTAACTCAAGCCTCATCTACACACACACGCAAAAAGGGCTGCTTTAACTTTCCCGAAGGGAAGCAAATAGCTATTGTGGTATAAGCACCTTTCTGCCCATATAACGGCATCCGGACTGGGGCTTGCACTGTCCTATTTCAGTGAAAAGTAGCTGCCCAACAGATATACCGTGCACAGACCAGGCCAGCCTTAAGCCCCCCAACAACAAATATTTGTATTAATAAGAAACAAGAGTTTTTTAAAACTCTGCTCACTGGTAACCGAATGCAGGGTCTGGGGCCGTGGGGTCAGAAACACACCCCAGGCCTAGCAAGACTCATGTATTCACACCTGTTGGGCATTTCAGAGAATTGAAAAGCCGCTGGGGCTAGGCATGGTGGTGGCTTTTGGCACGTTCTTTCCCAACACACCCCAGCAAGAGAATGGGAAGACCCTATGCCTGGCTTGCCTTTTTCACATACTTTCAGAGGCGAGGAGAGGTCAACTTCACTGGAAACCGCCACACTGACTTTCAGGTCCCCTGGAATGCTGATGGGGTCCGGGGCAATGGACAGAGTCTTCATCACCAATGGATCGGTCCCATTGCCACAATTCTTCCACGAGAAGCTACTAACCTACAGGATTCAGTGAAGGAAAGGGTTAAACAGGCTCTGCATTAAGCTGGGCCTGCTGGCCTGGGAGAATGCCAAGGAGACCCAGTTCTCAGACCCAGCCTCGTGCTGGGACACCACAGGAGGGAAGGTGCTCCAGCGGCATCGTGAGAGGCTCTGAAGGGAGTTTGCTCCAGCCCTTCATAGCAGGAAAGATGGAGTGCGACGGTCCATTGGGGGGGGCAGAGAATGCCATCCATTTCACACACACACACTCATTCTGACCGGTGACACTCAAAACCAGAGGAAAATGAGCATTTAAAATGTGCAATCCAATGCTGGAGAAATGGTAACACTGTACCAACGTTTCAGGAAGAGATTTTTAAAGGTGCCCAAGGGATTTACGAACACAGAACAGGGCAATTACTGAGTGGTCCATCCTCTGTCGTCCAGGCTCTACTTCTGGTAGTCAGAGGTTTAGGGCCACCCAGAGCATGGGCTGCTTAGCATTTCCATGGAACATCCTGTGCCACTTACTCGGCGCGTGCAAGTCTGAGTCACGCACAGCTCTGCTACGTCTCAAGTCACATTTCTCCAGCCACATCAAAGGCACATGTCCCCGGGCAGGGCCAAAAGTCCAGTTCAAGTCTGAAGTTTTAATCACTAAAGCCATTTAGTTCGTTTGCGTGCAAATGAGTGTCTAGCTCAGGTAATGGGACGCTGGCCACGTGCACACCCCTTTTCATTGCCCCCGCAGTGTAAAGCGGTTTCGTTGTAAATGAGAATCAGGCCCTCTGTATCGATGCAATGTTTGCTTTCTACTAGATGCTCTTGTATAATGGTCTGGCACATACTGAAACCCCAGTCTGTGCTCACACATGGCCCAGAACACTACTGGGCATGCTTCAAACAGGAACAGCTTTTACTCTGGCTGTATTTGGCTTCGCTCACGCACTGACATAGTGTCATTTTGGAAACCCCATGGGGAGATGAAGGGCTCCTCCTTTTACGCTGAGACGTTGGGCGCCCCTAGCCATCAGGCACAAGCCAGTAGCAAAATGTCCATTGCACTAGCCTGGCTTCATCTTGCCAATGCCCAGAACCAGCCAACTCCCTTTCCAAGGTCCACATCCTTTCCCAGCTATCTCCTACAGCTTGCATGTGGCCTCTGGTTGCTTTCTGCAAGCAGATCTGTGTGCCAGAAGGCAACAGTTAAAGCAAGGGCCAGGTGTAGGGATGGGTGACGGGACCCAGAGCCCTTTGCCTCCAAGTCACCCCAGCTCAAAGGCTGGGAATCGCGATGGCTAAGAAAGGGGAGCAGGAAAGGGAGCCATGTGCTGCTACGCCTCTGGTTTGAATCTGAAGCAAGGCATTCAGCCTGAAAGTGGTTAACCCAGATCTTTCCCGGCACCCAGGTCACTTTGCACCACGCTGGCAGCACAGAGTGGCTCAAACACTGGCACAGCCAGTCTCAGAGGTTCACCTCAATGAAAGGGACCCTCCTGAGGGTATAAAACCAGCGTAGCAGCGTTTACACCATCGCTCCACCCTACAGCTCCCTTCCCAAGTTGCACGCCTCAGCTGCCGGGAGGCTCCAGGCCATGTGTCAATGTCCGTTCTGCAGCCTGTGTGCAATGTGTTACGTGCCTATCTGCCTAACCTTGGCTTTTTGGCTGGGAGATTGCTCACACCCACAGACCTGTCTCCAGAATCTTCTGCCTTTTGCCAGGGAGGTGGTTGCTGCAAAAGCAGAACTGAAATTTAATAGAACAAAACAGAAACCCCAAAAGTTCGGGCACGCCTCAGAGAAGTTCCTGCGCCCCTGCTCAAGAGAGCCAGCATGGAGGTCACTGAGCAGTTACCGTACAGATTCAATACCGCTGCCATCTATTTCATGCCTGAGTTCCCGTCCGCGGCAAGGGGGCAGGTAAGGAACGGGACAACCGTTCGGAACCGCTCAGACTGCACAATTACCCATCTGAAGCAGGTGTGCCTGAGGGATCTTGGTCCAGCTCCTGGAGGACAAGCATCCATGTCACCAAAGCAGCATTACTGGGACCCCGTCTGGCCACGGACACGGGCAGTGCCAGCTCACAGCGGGCGAAACCCGCAGGGTCTGACTCCCCCGCCTGTGCCATCATTTCTATCCAGGCAGGAGGAGCTGGGCAAGCTGCCAGATCAGGATGGCCGCGATTCACACCTGCGTGGCACAGCTGTAAACAACTCCACAAGGTGCAGGGCCACAGGGAATTCGAGATCACTGTTAGCCACCCCGGGTTACAGGCTGGCCAGCGAATCTGCTCCCACACCCAGGCAGGCAAGCAGGGCACTGCGCCCATAGGAATTCAGGCCAGCATCCACCACGGCCCTACTTGGGGTAGAAGTGGGCATGTGGCCCCACAAGTGTGGGGGGGGATATGCAGTCCCAGGCCCCATACTAAGAGTCCCTGCTCCCCCACCTGCACCACACATTCAGCTGGATACAAAGAGCCCCACTGCCACGGGATCCCCTCACCCCTGGCCCGGGCAATAGCTATGTCACTGCCTGGCATGTGGTTCTGCCAAGCCGCAGACCTTCAGCCTCTGCCTTCCTCCCTCCCCACAGGGCAGCCACACAGACTCCCCTAACCCAGCCTAAACCTCGTCGGTGTTACAAGCCTGCCTTGGAAAGGAGCCCTTTCCCCACTGTCGGAAAGTAGCCATGCAGAGCCAGCGCCGAGCCGGGCCTTGACTTTTCGGTCCAACGGGTTTGTAGATTTTATACCCGCCCCCCATAAAACGGGTTTAAAAGCCCCGTAGAAGGGGAAACCCAGGGGACGGGTGGAAATGATCGCCAGGCCCCACCGAGCTCGCTGGCCCTTCTTCTCGGCCAACCAAACCTTTTTGGAGGTTGACGTCGGGGGGCCACATTCCTGGGAAACCCCTGGGCGGGCAGGAAACCCACTTCCCACCCCGCTCGGCCCCTCCGGCCGCTGCCCGGGGACATAGGCGCTGCGTCCACACGGGCCGGGCCAGGTCCCAACACGCCCTGGGGGCTGAGCGCGGCTGGCCCCAGAAACCCGCCTCTCCCCCGCCCCGCAGAGCCGGGCCGTCCCGGGGGGGTGCGGAGGACCCTCACCTGGCTCTGCCGCCTGTGCGGGGGCCGCTCCACCACCAGGGGCTGCCACCGCTGGCCGCCCCGCACAGCTGGCCACAGCTGCAGCGCGCACAGGGTGAGCGCCAGAGCCTGCATGTCGCTCTCTGCTCCGCGGCGGGGACTGCGCGCTGCGCCGGTCCGTTCGCCCTTCCCCGGCCCGGCCCGCCCTCCCCGCCGCCGGGCTCAGCCTCTTTCCTCTTCCTCTTTCGGCTGCCAGCGGAAAGGCCGGCCCACAGCGGCGCGCTTCGCCTGCTGCGGCTGCCTCGCCTCCCGTCCCACCCCCGGCGGCGCCCAGCACGATTTCTCGCCGCCCCCCGGCCCCCTGCAGAGCCAGAAGCCGAAGACAGGCTCTGCCCCCGCCCCGTTTGCAAGCTGAGACCCAGACAACAGAGCACAGGGTGCAGGGGGACAGGAGTCCTGGTTTTGTAGGGAGGGTCCGGTTATTTGGGGGGTTCTCTTACAGAGGTGCCTCTTGATGTAATAGCCATCACACAAACTGGGTGGAGGGAGGATAATCCATGGGGCAGGGTAATACCAGGAGGTAAAATATATCAGAAGGGACAGACTAGGTTGTAGGGGTCGGGGAGGGGCACGATATGTGAAAGAAAGCGGAGAGTCAAATGAAATAAAAATCTTAAATGAAGCATAGAATCTCTATGGCTAGTAATTCCGTGCTTGAATAAGAAGAATATAGCAGGAGGGATATAGGACCGACCACCTGCCCCGCATGGTGACAGTGACTGTGAAAAGCTCAGGGAGATTGGAGAAGCTATAAAAATAAAAAACTCAATAAGAATGGGGGATTTCAGCTATCCCCATAGTAACTGGATGCATGCCATCTCAGGAGGGGATGCAGATAAAGTTTCTTGACATCTTACATGACCGCTTCTTGGAGCAGCTAGTCCTGGAACCCACAAAAGGAGAGGCAATTCCTGATTTAGTCATAAGTGGAGCAGAGGATCTGGTCCAAGAGGTGAATATAGCTGAACTGCTTGGTAATAACGACCATAACAAAATAAAATGTAACATCCCTGTGGGGGATGACATGAAAGCAGCCACAACAGTATTATTTAATTTCAGAAAGAGGAATTACACAGAAATGAGGAAGTTAGTAAAACAGAAGCTAAAAAGTACAGTGCCAAAAGTTAAATCCCCGCAAGATGGATAGGAAGCTTTTAAAGGCACCATAATAGAAGCTCAGATTAAAACTCAAATTAAAAAAACATAGTATGAAAACCAAAAAAGTGTCACCATTGCTAAACAACCAAGTAAAAGAAGCAGCTGGAGGCAAAAAGGCATCCTTTAAAAAGTGGAAGTTAAATCCTACTGAGGAAAATAGAAAGGAGCATAAACTCTGACAAGTGAAGTGTAAAAATATAATTAGGAAGGCCAAAAACGAATTTGAAGAACAGCTAACCAAAGATTCAAAAGTAACAGCAAAACAAATGTAAGTGCATCAGAAGCAGGAAGCAGGGCCATCAGTCGATCAAGATGCTAAAAGAGCAGTCAAAGAAGATAAGTCTATTGCAGAGAAACTAAATGAATGCTTTGCATTGGTGTTCATGGCTGAGGATGTGAGGGAGATGCCCAAACCTGAGCCATTCTTTTTTAGGTGACAAATCTGAAGAACTGTCCCAGATTGAGGTGTAATTCGAGGAGGTTTTGGAACAAATTGATCAATTAAACAATAATAAATCACCAGAACCAGATAGTATCCACCCAGGAGTTCTCAAATGTGAAATTGCAGAACTACTAAATGTGGTATGTAACCTATCATTTAAATCAACGTCTGTACCGGATGACTGGAAGATAGCTAATGTGACGCCCATTTTTTAAAAAGGCTCCAGAGGCAATCATGTCAATTGCAGGCCAATAAGCTTAACTTAAGTAGCAGGGAAATTGGTTGAAACTATAGCAAAGAACAGAATTATCAGACACATAGATGAACACGATTTGTTGGGAAGAGTCAGCATGGGTTTTGTAAAGGGAAAACATGACTCACCAATCTACTAGAATTCTTTGAGGGGATCAACAAGCATATGGACAAGGATGATCCAGTGGATATAGCCTACTTAGTTTTTCAGAAAGCCTTTGACAAGGTCCCTCACCAAAGGCTCTTAAGCAAAATAAGCGGTCATGGGATAAGAGGAAAGGTCCTCTCCTGGATCAGTAACTGGTTAAAATATAGGAAACAAAAGGTAGGAAGAAATGGTCAGTTTTCAGAATGGAGAGAGGTAAATGGTGCCTGGCAGATGAAATTCAATGTTGATAAATGCAAAGTAATGCACACTGGAAAAATAATCCCAGCAATACATATAAAATGATGGTGTCTAAATTAGCTATTACCACTCAAGAAGGAGATCTTGGAATCATTGTGGATAGTTTTCTGAAAACATCCATTCAATGAGCAGCGGCAGTCAAAAAAGCTAACAGAATGTTGAGAATCATTAGGAAAGGGATAGATAATAAAAGAGAAAATATCATATTGCCTCTATATAAATCCATGGTACACCCACATCTTGAATACTTCATGCAGATCTGGTCACCACATCTCAAAAAAGATATATTGGAATTAGAAAAGGTACAGAAAAGGGCAACTAAAATAATTAGGGGTATGGAAGAGCTTCCATATGAGGAGAGGTTAATAAAACTGGGACTTTTCTGCTTTGAAAAGAGACGACTAATGGGAGGATACGATAGAGGTCTATAAAATCAAGACTGGTGCAGAGAAAGTAAAGAAGTGCGATTTACTCCTTTTCATAACACAAGAACTAGGAGGTCACTAGGGGAGTTATTTAATCCTGTTATTTACTCCTGCTACATAATCCTTCTCATAACACAAGAACTAGAGGTCACCAAATGAAGTTAATAGGCAGAAGGTTTAAAATAGACAAAAGGAAGTATTTCTTCACACAACGCACAGTCAACTTGTGGAACTCCATATCAGAGGATGTTGTGAAGGCCAAGACTATAACAGGGTTCAAAAAAGAACTAGATAAATTCATGGAGGATAGATCCATCAATGGCTATTAGACAGGGTAGGCAGGGATTTCTGTTTGCCCAAGGCTGGGAATGGGAATTACCTGTTGCATTCATTTCCTCTGAAGCACCTGGCCTTGGCCACTGTCAGAAGACAGGAGAAGACAGAAGACTAGGCTAGATGGACCATTGGGTTAACCCAATATGGCCGTTCTTATGTAGTTTTTAAGGTAGATGAAAGATGGGGCATGCAAGACAAATCAGACTCCTGAAAGGGGTACAGTAATCTAGAAAGGTTGAGAGCCACTGACACAGGACTGTCAGAATAGCCCTACTGAATGAGATCAATGGTCTATCAGACCCAGTATCCTGTCTCTAACGAGAACCAGTACCAGATGTTTCAGGGGATCATGCATTATGGACACTTATGGATGTTATTAGTCATATAAATATCTAATCCTGTTTTAAATCCTGCTAACCTGTTGGTGTCAATGATATATAGTGGCAGAGAGTTCCACAGGCTAACTGTGTGTTCTGTAAAAAAGCAATCCATTTATCTACCTGAGAAGTGTAGGTATCTCCAGACATGCAGCTTAGAACCCTTAGCCAGACCCTCCAGATCAGTACAAAAGTGTGTCAGAACATTTGCCAATGTTGGGGGTTTGTTCCATGAAAACAGAGGCACTGTTTCCAGGGGAGTCGGGGGGGGGGGAATATGCCATTTAGGGAATATCTAGGGGGCAGGAGAAGCAGGTGATAAGAAACATGCAAAAGGCAAGTTTCCTAGCATCTGTGTGACTGTAAGTCTGTTGTGAGGTTTTCCTTTCTCCAGTCCAGTTCTGCGCTGAAGAGTTTGGAGTTTGGAGCTTTTAAAAAATTCTTAGCACTTCGGTGCATACACAAAATGCATGCCAAGAACTCCGGCAGGCACGTCACCGCGGTGGTGCCAATGTGGGCACGCCAATGCTATCGCATTCTGCTATTGCATTCTGGGTGCCCAGCAGCAAGGAGGTTAAAACTGGCAGCGTAAGACACTTAGTGAATGTCCAGCAGTCGGCACAGGCTCCGACTAGTTGCACCTCCATGACCTTATCTAGAGAAGGGCCAGGATCTGAAACCCCACAGATTTATTTAATCCAAACACAATTGCCCTTGTCTTTTGTTGAGGGAAAAAAAGATGGATTCTCTCTTTTCCAGGGGAACCAGTCTGACTAAATGGCTTACAAAGCATGAAATGGAAAGTGCCTTTCTAGCAGATGTTTAATTTATTATGTGTAGCAATAATAAAATAGTTTTCACGCCTAAAGCGCCAGTAAGTACAGAATAAGAAGAAAGACCTTGCAACTTAAATAGGGGGAGTTAACATTAAAAGACTAAAAAATTCCTTACATAAGGAGTTTTTAGTAAGTATTGCCATAGAAACTGTAACATGAAAGACTTGTTTGTGTAAAACTGTATAAGCTTTAAGAAATGTATGCTTAGGGTCGCCCTGACCATCGGGCCACCTTCTTTACGTAAAGAATAAACTTTGACTTTGCTAACCTGCTGTGTGGCTAATTTAAACGTGTAAGTAAGGACCCCTGAGTTTGGGTTCCTCGACACTTTATATCAGGCTAAACCAACCCAGCAGGATCCAAACAGTCAGGGGGGTTTCATTATCCAGACCCTCGTTTTGCATCTCAAGCCCTTCTCCTTACCATAAAGTGAGAAGAAGGTGCTATGTGGGATGGAACATCTTTCCGTGCAACAGACCAGTGGGAGAGCTGCAATGCAACGGCCCAGGAAAAAGGTGGAAGGGATGAGGGAGACTTGAGCGTCGAGTGTGGTACACATGGCACCTAGTAAAGGCTTAGTCACATCTGGGAAGCAGTTACAATGTCTTCCCTAAGGGGATGTTTAGCCCACGAGGCTGGCGCAATGCTGGTAACGTAACATCCTTACTGGAATTTGTATGGGTGGGGAGCTCTGCAGAACCAGTCCTGGCTGCATCGCTCTGACGTGGGGAACGCCCTCATTCTGGCGCCTGCTCATGCCGCTGACTCAGTCACTCCATGTGAAAGCCGTGGTTACCCTCTCTCCAGGGCCTCTGCGCTGCGGGGTAACAGAGTGTGTGCGCAGGGAGACAAAACGCATCCATACAGAGCTCGGGTACGGGCGTTCCACACGCGGGGGCGCGGGTGCTTGGAGCGGAGGCGACAGCATCGCCATGTCACCAGCTGCGGAGCCTGGTTTGGCAAACAGGGCGATGGGTCGTTGGTGGTGGGCTGCACGGCAAGCCGGACCCACACTCACCCAGCAGTGGGGTCTCCTGCCCCAGAGGGCTGGGCCCCACTGTCCCCTCCGGGTGCTGTGACCTGACATATAGGCTTAAAGCACCATTCAGGTTTGGCTTGGCCACCCCGCTGTCACAACAGAGAGGCAGCCGGGCCAAATGGTGCTGCAACATGGCGCATGGGGCGGCTGTGCTATGTGACCTCATCATCATGCTTGGAGCAGGGAGCTGGACCCAGGCCCATGGGATCTGATCTGCTACTACTGGGTGAATGCGGGCGGCTCGCTCTGCAGCCCCCTGTGAAAATGTGTGCAGTACAGTACACGTCCTTCGTCGATTGCATAATGTGCCTGAAAAGACCCACACATACACCTAAAGGTAGCCCCTCTCTGCCCCCCATTAGCTCCACCACTGCACCTCACTGCCAACCCAGCGAGCCCCGCGGAGCCTGTACAGAAGCTGTGCTAGCTCACCTTATGTAATGCCACCTGTAGGTGCAAGTAGTGCCTATGTCTGTGTAAAGCTTGTCACACCCATCTGTGACCAGTCGCCGACCCCCTGCAGCATAAGATTCTATGCTTTGCCATCACCAGCCCGCCACAGCCCTGTCCCCAGTGGATGCTTTTCCCTGCAGCCTGATGGGCACGGGGAGATTCCTGACAGGCACCGTTGCCCAGCTGATACACTGTATAATGAGACCCCACAACTGAAATGCAAGACCTCTGAAGGTATTTTAAGGACGGGGATAGCGTGCGTGTGTCTCCAGTGTCTGCAGTCTTTCCTTGCTCCGTGTTAGAAGAAAGAGACTCTTTCTGTGATTCTTTACGTCTTACAGCATTGTAAACGGATAATTGGAGTGCGAGCCGGGGAGCCGGTTGGTTGCCAGACCTGTCTGACTCTTGCTCCCTGCAGCTGCTTACGTGTGCTCCTGCTGGAGAAAAGGAAGTTCCCTGAATAAACTGTCTCTGCCTCCTTCTCACCCTCCGGGACCTACGCCACCTGGGACCCTCTGTGCTTTTCTAGGCTCCCGGCAATCTGCCTGCACTGGCGAGCGGGAGGTTTCTGAGGGTGAGAGGCCTGGAATTATGAACTTCACGAGAACGGGGCATGCGCGCGGCTGCACAGAGGCTCTTATTTTCTCTCGTGTCTTTCAGGCAAGTTCACTGTGCTCCAGCCCTGCTCCTGGTTGGGCTTATTTCTCACACTTGGGGGATCTCCTTGGCACTCCTGGTCCCAGCACCCACGCCCGTCCTAGGCTTTAACTGTGACCTTTGCTGTCCTAGCTGCTTTCCCATCAGGGACTAGAACCCCGTTGGGGCGGATAGCTCAGGACGAGGGTAAGAAACAGCACTTTGGGGCTTTAAGTTTATTTGTTTAATAGATGTCACCCGCTACAAACAGGATGCTGCAGCCGATACAGAAATCAGTAGGAGTGGCACTCAACTGACAACGCTCTGTGACAAACATGCTCTGCATTTCCACCGCTGTCCGCAGGTCTGCAAGCGCTTTGAACATCAGCATTCCGCCCCACAAGCCACAGAAACGCCTCCAGGAGCTGTTGGAGCCACGAGAGCAGCCAGCGCTGCCCCCTCTGCTCTCTGAAGGGTAGGCCTGGAAACAGGAGGGGAGATGTACTCTTCCCTAGGTGCTCCCTCTTTCCCTGGCAGATCAGACCCAGCACGGTCTGCCGCCCTGCTCCGCTGGAGGCGCATCACGTGCAGCAGTGAGGAGGGGTGCCATATTCTGGTGGCCCCGACTAATACACCCACCCAGGCACTGACTCCTATAGGGGAAGGGTCCCAAAGGTCAGCAGAACCCTTGGCGCAGCTCTATTTTTAGCAGCCCTGTGTATGCAGCTCGTCCTTATTTAGTCGTCATCAGCTGCACAAGAGTGTGCGTGCGGGAGCGCAGGGGGGCATGTGGGGGTTGTGACATGGGCAGGGTGCATGGAACATATTAGCTCACCTCACACAGGCCAGGCAATGACAACTGCTTCACTTATCATCCTACAGAGGCTTAGGGCTGAGGAATAAATAGCAGCAGGCCCATGGACCTCTTCCGCCCACCCACCCCCTGAGGCAGCCGTGACCTTCCTATGCCCTTGGCAGCAGGGGCAAGAAAGTGCAAGTTACCCAGCATGGATTAATTTTTACTCAGCCTCTGCTTGCCACAGGGCCTGAGAGCTACCAGTAAGTGAAGCCACACAGAGTGCAAAGAACTCGCCTGGGGAGAGGCACTGTGCATGGGTTGGTCACACCCAGGCAAGCCCCCCCATCCTTACACAGAAGCAGTAGCCTGGTTATTCGGCCACTTCTGTGTCACAATAGCATCCCCACACAGCCCTGCAAACATGCCTCACACCAGCTCTGCCCGGGTCCCCAGTCCTGATGTGCTCCTATCATTCTAGGCCTCTCTTGAGCTGAGCTAGAGAGTGTACGGTGGCTCCGCGCTGGGCGCAACTCCGTGCTGATGACCGGGCTGAGAACACCAAACTCATTCCACGTGTGACCCAGGCCAACATTTGAAAGTAGGTCCCTGCCCCAGGTTCGGGGGCTGAATTTTGCCCTAGGCCTTGTGCATTTCATCCATCTGCAAGCCTAGATTATTGCTCTTTGTGAGCAAAGTGAATTTCATCCTCTCTGTTTTTTTTTACTTAATTCTATTTTCTCTTTTTTTACCACTGAAAAGGAACATGTTTGACTGGCTTTGGCTTTCCTCCTCTCCCCACATTTTATAGAAACACAGATTATTCCCCCAGAATGGCAAAGAAAGCTCTGAAATCAGTGCCCCAGCCCAAAACCAGAGCCACACTTTACCTGAGGCCTTAGAAGACTCCACAGTTTCCATCTGAAGGCGTCTGTGTGCCTATTTCCTCTGGGTCTGGTGGGCCTGAGCTCTTTCTCGCTTCGACAGACGTGCTGAAAACTAACCACCTTCAGGCAAAGTTGCAGCGTCTCAGCTAGTTGGACAAAACCAACACACAAACGCCAGCTAGGTAAGCAGCCAGCAGACATCAGTGACAGCGTTAGCATCTCGGTTATTTAGTGCCTACCAGAAAAGGCCTCAGCCTGGCAAATTGTGCAGGTGTCCAGTCTGCATGCCCCTGGACTCCTGCTGTGAGTATTTTCACCTCCCTCCCATTGTCTGTTGTCTTTAATCTAGTTCGGGTCCCAGAACAGCAAAGGCATAGCGGCACGAGTAATTCCACAGGGCTCTGGGCGTGTTTGTGCAGCCCATGTTGGAAGATGCTCTGCCACAGCTTCACTGCTCCAGGACCCAAACTAGCTACTTGGGTAGGTCCGCTCCAGCGGCAATCACACCCCGTGATTGTGGTATACACTTACCCATAGTGCCAGGCACTATGCTGGGAGCTGAGAACAGGGCTGGCATAAAGCCCTGGTGCCAACACCACATTGGCTGGAAGAGGGTGGGGTGTTCTCAACGGGCCATCTCCAGCCACTTTGGAGGTCCCTTCGTAAATCTCTCCAGCCCATTCTGAATGACAGAAACATGGGGAGGACGGGAAAGACCCACTTTCCTACTGTGAGTGAATCTGACGACTCTTCTGACTCCGCGGCCGTGGCTCAGAAATGGCCAGTTGCGAAATGCAGCTGTCTCTCAGATAGCCAAATCAAAACAAGGGCGTTCCAGATTGTGCCCTTGGGAGCTGCCTGGGGAGAGAACTCTCTGCACACAGACCTCCCACCTCCCAGAAAGGGGTGTGCACTGTCTCCAGCAAACAGTCCCAGGCCGGGTTGTCTGTAGTGCTGGGGACCCTGGGGTGAGTCAGGACAGGAAGGTGTTAGACGGTGCTTTGTGTGCTCAAGAGCTTCCGTCCATCTTCAACTATAAGATACGCAGAGGAGGCCTAATGTGGGGGTGGGCAGGTTATCCCACATCTGCTACTGCCTTCCCCTGCAGTGTCAGAGACAGGCTAGGGCATTGGATCGGACTCATCCGGCAATTCCTATGTTCCTAAATTGACTGTTTCCCTGCACCAAAACGCACATACAGAAAGACTGAATCCCCTTGCAATGGCTGTCTGCAGAAGGCGTAAACTCCCAGTGCATCAGGGCAGGGGAAAGCGGCATAGGAAACAGGCCTGAAAAGCAAAATCTCGCCAGTGATGACATCCTGTGTAGCCCGCACACGAGAGGTTTGATGATTTACTGCCAGTGAAACGCAGAGATCTGGGGCAGCAAAGTTATACACAAGTGAACCAGATCTCCGCCAGGCCTCAGCGCCGAGCCAACCGCCTCGTGGAGAGGAGGGCCTTCGGGGATGTAACCTAATCCGGCCCGAAGCCCCTGATTTAAATGGCAGTATTTTAAAAACAAACATGTGTTGTAACTATAACACTCCCTGCCATGCTGCTGCTCAGTGCACAGGAAGCCTGGCCTATCAGCACATCCGATATAGTTATCGTATTACAACTAGTAGCGCGCTCCAAGCAGCAAGTGAGAACCGGCCATAGAACAAGAGCCAAACCGGGGGACATGGATCCAAGCATGCATTTGCCGCAAACCCGTGGCCGGGCTGCCCTTAATCCTGCCAGACCAGAGGAGCTCAGGCCTGCAGCTCCACAAGCCGCGAGGCGGGAGCAGAGGCGCTGGGAACCGATCAGGGAGCAGTGCGAGGCAGCAGGTGGCAAGTGCATGCTGCACCCAATGATTCTGCGAGCACAGAGGGTGGAGCCTTACTTGATTCAGAGGAGGTGGAGGTGGTCATTTAGTGCATTTCCCTGCCAAGGTGAAGGTGTGCTGCGCCCTGCAGCACAGATCCTAGCTAATGTCCAGCTAGTGACCTTGCCCGAGACAGTCAGTTCCAAAGACCACTTTTGTATGGCTGAATTCATGAGAGCCGCTGGGCCTCCTCCTCCTGTGACCAACCATCCTGCCCTACTCTACCCTATCCTCCGATGCCCTACTGCACCCCAAACAGCTCTTGCAAAGTCTCAGCCCATCGCTCCCTACCATCCAGACAGCCTGCACCTGGGCTTCCATTTTGCAGCTGGGTCCCTGAATCCAGCTGGACCTGCCTGAATTTGGGGGAAGCTCGATCTGGATCAAAAGTGTGTGGTTTAGGCTTAGATCTACAGACTACCAGCCCCCTGCCTCTGCTAAAATCAGAGCCATTTATGGAATGAGACCCCAGCAGGGGGATGGTGTCTCAAATGCCCACCCTCCTCCACATCTGCTGACATCCCATGGCACGGGATCACTCATTTAAAGGTGATCTGTAAAACCCTGTAGAATTTAATAGAGTGCTAGAGAAATCACTCTAAAACAAGCTACAGAAACTATACAATTTTTTAAGCATCTTACGGAATTATCTAGCATGAAATTATTTTCTATGTCAGTCCAAAAAATCTTATAGAAGAGTTATCATTTCCCAATAATTAAGTTCTCCAGGATTTTCCCTGAGCAAAGGGGACTGTGTCTATACCTTTTTATGATGTGTTAAGAAATATTGGGGCAGGTTTTCAAAAGAACTCAGGTCGCATTTAGGACCGTAAATACACTGGGCAGATCTTCGGCAGCTCCCACTGAGAATGATGGGGGTTGTTGAGAGCTGAACACTTTTGAAAGTATGGCCCATCAGATCTTGTTTTTCTGGGGGGCTCCTGGCACACAATGTCCACTGCTCTATCCCTCTTCGTGTCATATTTGAAAGGCAGTAAGATGAGAACAGTGCCTGAGATTTTTTTCTTTTTTTCATATATATTCCAAACTCAAGTTCAAGATGCCTCTGTTTATCCTGGCCTACCAGGGACCATAGCCTGACAGTCTGAGAATCGGCATCTAAAAAATGTCTGTGCACAAAGTTGTGTGCAGATTTGGGCACTCAGTTTGCATACACAATTACCAATAAAGCACATGCAATTGCCATAATTTCATATGCAAGTGACCGATTAGACATATAATGGGTCAGTTGCCTGTGTAAATAATGTCCATGTTCCTGTGCACAATGATAGCAACATTGCATGCAAATTAGACACTGTAACGAGCATGTATTTTTGCATTTCCATGTTGCATGCCTTAAATTTTGAAAACCTGGGCCAGTGTTTTTAATTAACTCTTAGTCATTGAGTCTAGGGCTGTGGGCTGATTAACCCTTTGCCTGCTAAATGGAGTATTAGGCACATCCAGCAAATGCCCTCAGCTGAAGAACCGGGCTTGCCCAGTCTACTTAATGTTCCAAAGGAAAGTGCTGCTGGGACATGCTTCCCTCATGGCAGCCAAAGAAGGGTTAAGAACACGGGCCTTATCTGTGGTTCCCACATCACCTTTGCAAAGGAGAAGCTGGTGACAACTGAAAGCTGGGAGGCAAACGTGACTCACAAAGCTGAGCTTGGAGCTAATTTGCAGCAGAAGGTAAAGACTGGGGACCAATGAGCTAAGCAGAAGTTCTGCAGAGAAGGACCTGCAGTTCACAGTGGATGAGAAGCTAGATATGAGTCATCAGTGAGCCCTGGTTCCCAAGAAGGCTAACGACATGTTGGGCTGCATTAGTAGGAGCATTGCTAACAGATAGAAGGAAGTGATTATTCCCCTCTATCTGGCACTGGCGAGGCCACATTTGGAATATTGTGTCCAGTTTTGGGCCCCCCAGGAAGGATGTAGATACACTGGAGAGAGTCCAGCAGAGGGCAATAAAAATGATTAGGGGCTGGAGCACAAGACTTATGAGGAGAGGCTGAGGGAATGAGGCTTGTTTAGTCTGCAGAAGGGGGGTGGGGGGTGATTTGATGGCAATCTTTAACTACCTGAAGGGGGGCTCAAGGGAGGATGGAGTTAGGCTGTTCTCAGTGGTGGCAGATGACAGAACAAGGAGCAATGATCTCAAGTTGCAGTGGGGGAGATCTAAGTTGGATATTAGGAAAATCTTTGTCACTACGAGGGTGGTGAAGCACTGGAATGGGTTACCTCGGGAGGTGGTGGAATCTCCATCCTTAAAAGTTTTTAAGGCCTGGCTTGACAAAGCCCTGGCTGGGATGATTTAGTTGCGGTTGGTCCTGCTTTGAGCAGAGAGTTGAACTAGATACCTCCTGAGGTCCCTTCCAACCCTCATCTTCTATGATTATTTAGCAGCTGACCCAGAAGAGAATAGACAAATCTGGCCCTACCAGTTGCAAGAAGACTGTTTTGATTTACAGAGCTGCAGATTGGCCTGCTTGTTGCAGTGTGTCTGTCCCCAGGCTGTTATCAAACCAACATTTCACAATTCTCTGGGTTTTTACATCATGTGGCTGTGACAAACAAGCTGTACCATGTGTCAGCCAAAAACACCACCTGCCATTCTTACTAGGGGCACATCTTTTTGGCTCTCTCCATTAACACCAGGACCAGGAAAAAATTAGTCTGTACATTTAGTCTGTACATTCCATTAACACCAGGACCAGGAAAAAATTAGTACTGTACATTTCTTTACTACACAGCAAGCATGTGCATTGGGCTGTCCATCCCAGTAAACCTTTGTAGTGTTGTGGACATAGGGCGGGTCAAAAACGTTCCTATGGAATATCCTAATATCCTATGGAACGTTTTTCCATTAGAAAATGCTGTTTCATCTATATGGAAATTCGCCATGGGAACATGTTGATTTTGATGACATTTTGCACTGGGGGAAGCATTTCCATACGGCTGAAACATTCTGTTTCGACATTTTCAGGCTCGACCAGTTCGAGTCTTCTTAGCACAACACATTTTTTGTTTACAGATTCCGTTTTCTATTTATTCTATTTTCAACGTAAAATGTTGAAATCCAAACGAAATGTTTCCATTGACCTGAAATGGGTTTTTCCCCCCCTGAAAATGGCATGTGGTGGGAAAATTTCCTTTCCAGTCTGATTGGGAAGGAAACCAACCATGCAATTGCCTCCAGGACAGACCTGCCAGCCCCGTACGGCCCGAGACACAGCTTCCAATGTTTCCAGGGCAGCTCACACCGGCTCCTGCGTGCCATAAACGACACCGGGCACTTTTGTGCCAGCTCCCTGCATCTTCCAGGGCTCTCGCTGGCATAAAAGGGACGTGAAATCATCGTTACGAAGTTTCTGGCGTGGCCCTGACCGAGGAGACCAGCGGGGGCTGCCCTCTGCCCGGGGGGTGCAAGTCACGCACTCGTCCCCCATTTGTTCCGCAGCAGGTGGAGCCAGGAGCTCCTAGGAAGGGGAGCAAAGGGAGCAGGGCGACATGCCAGTGTTTTGCTGTGGGACCCACCGGGCTCCCCTGGAGCAGCGATGGGCTGGTGCGGGGAGCCCTGGGGGTGCTCCCGGCCGGGGGGAGGACAGGCGGGGCGCCCACCCAGGTCCCCTCCGTGCGGCCCCGGGCCGGAGGACGTGGGACCCCCGGGGGCCCGAGCGGGACGCGGGGCTGTCCGCCCGGCTTGCAAGCGGCCCTTTCGGTGCAGCGGGCGGGCCCCCGGCGGCGCTGGGCTCCGCTCGGCCGAGCGCTGTGCGGGGGACGGGCGGGCTCGGGTGTTTTGGAGGGGGGCCGCGGCTCGGGTATTTACGGCGCGCGGCGGTCCCCGCAGCAGTTCCCGCGGGCGGCTGGCTGTCGGGTTCCCAGCTGCAGCGCCGGGCACCCCGCGCGCCCGGCCATGGGCTGCACCTGCAGCACGGCGGGCCGCCGCCGAGCCCGGAGCCAGGTAACGGCGAGCGCCCCCCCCGGGCGCTGGGGTTGGGGTTGGGGGGTCCCGCTCTGGCAGCGACCCCAGACCGAGCCCCGGGGCCCGCGGGGGGCAGTTCCCTGCCGGACTGCCAGCCTCCAGCTTCGCCCCCACCCCACCCCGGACCCCCGGCAGTGCGCGGCCCAGTGACCCCGGGGGCGTGGGGGGCGCCCCTTCTCCCCGCTTGAGACACAGACCCCGAGACCCCGCCCCAGATCCGTGAGCAGGAGCGGGGCCGCCCGGCCTCTGGGCACCCACAGGGCTGCAAGACACGTCGGTCCTGAAAGCCGCCCGCCAGGGCGTTGGTGGGAGCGCTGCGTGTGTCTGGGAGGGGCGCTAGGAGTCAGTGTGTGGGGGTGTGATGGAGAGAGCCTAGGGCTCCCTCCCACAACAATGCGGGTGTGTCTGGGAGGGGCGCTAGGGGTCAGTGTGAATGGAGTGGAGAGGGTCTGGGGTTCCCCGCACAGTAACCTGTGTCTATCTTTACCCAAAACATGGGTAGACTCTGGTGAATTCCAAAGGCAAAACAAGAAAGTGCCCTTTAGAAGTTGTCTCCCTTAGCCTCGGAGAGCAAAACCTTCCCCACAGCAGGACAGGGTTAGCAGCACCCAGAGAAGGGGTGAATTCCACCAAGCCAGGCCCATCCTCTCTTCAGTTCAAACAACAGGGTTTCCTCCATCTGCCTCCAGCCCATCACTGGCTCCTGGGGGGGGAGGGGGTGAGAAAGATGCTGCTAAGGTTTTGGCTGTGGAAACTAACTGCTCTATAAGGGGAGGGTGGGAGCAGGAGAGAAGAAATCTGAGATCCTAATGGGAGCCTAGAAGGTGGAGGCCGCACCAGAGCAGTTTAGATGTCTGCAAACCCCAACTTCTAGCATCTGACGTTAGATGCTTCTTTTCCTTTCTTTGCTACTTGAGCTGCTAAGCGGGAAGTGCAGGAGCCGATATTCTCAGGGTGCACACTGCATATGAGCAAAGTATGCGCAGTGAATGGATTAGCCTTTTTGCAGTTCTGGAATTATCTGCAAAGAGGCTGATCTTTACAAGTGTGTTCGTTATTTGACTGAAACGTCCGGTGACCAGTTTCAGTTTCTGAGTTTCTTGTGAACTGTCGGTTTCCATTATGCCTATAGTTATGTGCTATTTGTTATTCGGGGCCTGTGATTGGTCACCTGAGTGCACCCTACATGAATGATTTTGAAAGGAGGAGGGAAATCAAAAAGATTGCAAGATGGCTGTACAAAGCTTTTTGCATATTAGCATTCGCATGAGGAGGTGGTCCTGAGACTTCCAGGAACACTGAGAAAGAAAAACACTTGTATAAATACTCAGGGAAAACGGATACAAAGGGGGACACGTGCTGCCCTAGGGAATTCACAGGGGAGTTGCAGACGAATGTCTGTGAATATTTTTTATCAGCCCAGTGCACATGCTTAGCTGTGTAGTAAAGAAATGTACTAATCTCTTACGCACCAGCTCAAACACTTCGAGGCCAGTCCATAACGCTGAGAACTCCCTGTGCAAAAGAGACATTGGGTGAGAAATGCAGCATAGAAGCCCAGGAAGTGAGATGAAGGCATTCGTTGGCATGAGACAAGAAACACCTCCCTTCATTCTGATATGTCCAGTAAATACCACAAACTTTGCTGGGCATATCTTTAAATCAAGACTGGATGCCTTTCTAAAGGGTATGTCCTAGCTCAGCCAGAACGTATGGGCTTGATGCAGAAACCACTGAGTGAAATGCAATGGCGTGCGTTACACAGGATGTGAGACACGATGATCACAGTGGTCCCTTCTGGTTTAAAAATCTCTGACTCACAAGGATATATCAGAAAGCCTAAAAGGGATTGAAGATGGGGGGCGGGAGGGATTCAGAGTCAAAAGGAAGTAGAAGATGAATCCTTCATGCTAGGATTTGAGAAAAATAAACAGCCAGACACTAGGGACCTGATTCCATTCATGTTTAGTGACTTCTCAGGCTGGGAAAAGTCTCTTGGACATTCATGGTGCTTGTGTTTTAAATAGGAATGGATCTTTAAGTGCTGAGATTCTTTCACCATTGCACAGAATTAAACCTGATTGCATCCCATCTCCAATTCTGGCAATGTTCTCCCAGGACCCATATTAGAAATGACCTTGGGGAGTTGTCACCTTGCTACAGGGTATTAACCAGGGATCTTCTGTTCAGACCCAGTGGGCATATCATATCTTCCAAGTGCAGGGGGAAGGGAATTGGCAGGCCTCAGTCCTTCGTGTCATCTATTTTTGTCTCTTAGAGGAGCAAAAAGATAAGAAAGTGATTGGGCAGGTGGCCATAAGACCACTGGAGCATGATTCAGATGGTTCACCTCTGTGCTATTAATTTGAATCAGCTGTGTAATTCAGCTGCTTGACGTAGCAGGACGCAACCTGCATTTCATCTGACATCCAACCATGAGAGGTACTAAGATGCCTTCTTGAAAAATCAGGGCTCTGGCATGGCATCAGTTCAACTGTGGGATATAAATATTACAATTAAATGCTACTTCTACACTAACACCCTCTTCCCCCATATTTACTTAAAATCAGAAATTAAGATGCTAACAAGAGGGTTAACTCTGCCACAAAGCTCAATCTGTATGGTTATGATGTGGATTTAATTGCACAAATGGTAATAGGTTAAAAGCCATGAAAGAATAGACAATGGTTTATAAGTGCACGAGGCCTCTGCCAGCATTGCTCTTGAAACATTGAGCCCCTGCTGCCATTGAAGTTGTTGGTCTAACTCTGCTCCCATGGAAGTCAATAGCAATCACAAAGTAAAGTTCCTGGTGCCTTTAGGGGAAGCAGCATCAGGATTTAAATGCACATTCCTTGTTTTTGGGTGACTTCATTCTGTGACCTTAACATTGCCTTATGCATTAAAAAGGCAATTTTAAAAAAGAATCTCGCACTAAAACCTAAGGCTCAGATCCTGCACAATTCACCGCTCATGGGTGCATCTCCCTACCCTCACCCAGATGCATTGACTCCACAGGGGAGCGCACACATAGTCATTGCAGGACTGCTAGTAGCATTCAGTCGAAGGCTGACGGGTGCCTCCTCAATTCCTTGGGATTAGAATAGGGTAACAAAGGGATGCAGCAAATGCCTTAGGGCATGTGCACTGTTCTGCAAAAGTGCCAGTGCTCCATAGGCACGTTCCAAACGTTCATCATTTTCAGCCAGGTTTTGGGTTTTTTTTTAATAATACGTGGTTAAGAACCTTCTCCCCACGCAGGTTGAGCTGACACCTAAGAATCAAGTGTCCAAGCATCAGACATTTTGGAGTTCCCTCTAGGGGGTGGGGAACATGGCAATCATTTTTGACATTGGGAAAAGTGGCTTGATTTTCTTCTGCCCACACTTGTAATTCAAAAATAGCGGATGGGGTTTGGACTCAGCTTTGCGAAATAATTCACCCCAGGACAGACATCCACTTTAAGGCCCTTTACACTGTCAGCGCAGTGGGCTCTCGAAACACAGCTTTCCTGGACGTCCTGCTGTTCTATTCATTGGACGGTCTTTCCACCAGCAACTGCAGCCAGGGACATTTGCTCATTCTGGCACCTGTGAGCAGTTAATGGGCTCCCTGGGATTCTCCTAGAGAGACTCTCACGGAAACAGAGAGAGATCATTAGCACATGTGGAATACTCATACTTTTCTTCCCGTTAGAACCCTTAGGCCCTATTCTCCCCTTGCAGCATGAGTAGTGTAACATCCCTGGTTTGGTATTGGACACAGGGCCAGCTAAACCAGAGGCACAATCCAGGCGCTTCCAACAGGAGCTGCCCTTTACTGCAGCTTACTCAGAGACTGTGCCACAGAGATCCAGCCGCTTGCACCTCCTGGGGTGTGCTGCGACTGGGACTGTCAAAGGCACAGTCCACTTCAAACAACATCCACTGAATTCCATGGAAGGTTCTCCTCTCCTGTGTGGACCGGGGAGAATAGCCCTCTATGGCTTGTGTACAGCATCATTTCAGAGAGAGATCAGATCTAGATGTGATGGACACAAAATGCACCAGAGCAGAAAGGGATGAAAAGAGGAATAAATCAAATCAGCATTTCTTTCATTTCCCATATTCCCATTGTCTTTTGCCAGGGAAGGGAATCCAAAATGTGGTTGCCAAATGGCAATAGGGCATCTCAGCCTCAGGGTTAGGTTTGTCCCAGAGAAAGGCCTTTAGGGCCTGCCTATCATTGTCCAGCTCTAGCTAATAGGTCTGACCATCCTCTCTGGACTATAAAAGTACACAGGGATAAGAGAGACTCTATCCAGGGAAAGCACAGCCCGTTCGCCCACCAGGAATGAGAGCTGCAGCTGGCAGTCGCGATGCTAGGGAGAGCGGCTGTTCCATGTGAGGGAGAGGCCCTGTTTACCCACATGCTGTAAGGCAGGGGTCCCCAAACCCTTCCTCTCTGTTATTGGCAAGGGGGGGCATGAATGTGTCCACCCCTCCCTTCTTCCCCAGGCCCGTGGCTGACAGCGGGGACCGGGTCAGGGCCAGGAGCTGAGAGCGGGGGCTGGCGACCGGAGTGGAGCTGGGGACAGAGCAGGGCCGGGTGGCACTCCCTCCCTGTCCCCTCATGGGGGCTGGCCCAGGCCCTGCTGTGCCCCTCTGGATGTTTCGCTGTGCCCCCCCAGGGGGCATGCCCCACAGTTTGGGAACCACTGCTCTATGGCCTGTGCGGGGCCCTTTCTACTTCTAGGCGTGGGCGGTGACCATGTTGGCCTGACCAGTGCTGCGGAGGGGAGGTGGCTGCTCTGTGGGCAAACCCAAAAGGGCACCAGGAGCTCATGCGAATGCCCCCTTCAGCAGACCTGGGCAGAGCCTGACCACTCTGTCTCCCGTAGGCCGGACAGGAGCCCTGAAAGCTACTGCGGCCTGAGGGCAGAGGTGGGCAGAGGGCAGCTGGGATCGAGGGGAGCCGGGTGCAAACCCATCCAAAGCAGATGCCTTTGAGTAAAGTGGGGTAGCCCTGGGAACCAAGCTGTCCCCCTCCCCTTTCCTTTGCCCTGGGGGCTGGTACGTTAGGCCTGATGGGCTCCCATCCCGATGGGCTCCCAGCTGGGTCCAGTGCTAGGTAGGGAAGAGGGACCTGATCAGATCCTTCCTTGTCGGTGCACCCCTTGAGCCCTCCACCCCCCCGTTCCCCACCGCAGTGCCTCTGCGCAGGGGGACACACAGGTACATCACGGCGTAAGGTGAGCCGTGTTCCTGGGAAGGGCCCCTGCAGAGGGCAGGCAGCGAGACAGACTGGGGTCCATCCCCCGCTGAGGATTCCACAGATGCCTCTTTCGGATCGGCGCCCCTGGAAAGGCTGTTGCCACCCAGCTGCCTGCGGACTAGGCTGGGAGAGGATCTCTGCCCTGACTGCATCTTTGGGGTGTGGGCTGGGAACCGCTTGCAGCATTTCTGGCTCCCAGAGGCGACGTGGGAAGTTTGACTGGAGTCAGGGGCCCGATTTAAGGTTTCCCCATCATGTGTTACAATGCCAGACTCCTTACTTCACAGCTCCAGAGCCAGCCAGGGGACATGGTGGCAGCAAAAGGCAGCTGGCCTGGCTGGAGGTGCCACGGGAAAACTTGAGGGGCTCTGCCTTGGATTCAGGTTTCCTGTGTGTTGGCCTCTGGGTGATTTCAAGTCTGTGATTAACTCCACGAAACTTTCCTGCAGCTTTACAAATTGCTGCCAGGAGAGACAGAGGCACCTGGGAGCAGCACACAGCTGATACAAATCAGCAGGTGGGCCGATCTGCCCAAATCCTTCTGGCAATACAGACAATGTGGGGAGGAATCTGCTTCATTACCTGCCCATTCCTTTGATCTGACTTTGTAATACCTCTCAGAGCTGGAGGCTCCACTCCCTCCCACCACCCCCTGTAGCACACGGACCCAGGACCTTGCCCAATTGCCACTGAAAGAATTCTGTGCTGTCCAGGTTCTCGTACCCCCCATCACCGTAATATCTGAGCTGTTTCCCATAGTGCATTAAATGACGAGGCTAACAGCTGTCACGGGTGGTCCGTTCTCTGCACCCTCCTGCATCTAGGAGGAGGTGTTTGTGTACGGGAGGGTTTGTTTGAGAGGCTTTTTTAAGGTAGGTGCAGCTTTGGGTGTATTTTAGAGGAGTCTAGTCAACGAAATGGGCCTTGGTACTTGGGTCAGAAGGTGGGAAGGTTTGTGATGGTCCTTACTTCCTGGGTGAGTTTGTTCCATGGTCTGCTAGCAGCCCCTGAGAAGGCTCTGCCGCCGGCCTGCGCAAAACTTTGGTAGTATAATGTTCCATTGTCCTTGAGAAGCAGAGCTGTCTATTTGTGGTCCTCGGGCCAGAAATGTAGGTGATCTTTTATTGTTCCAAACCTAGTAGGAGCGTATGATCCTGCTGTAAAAAGCAGTCTCTGAGCCTAAGAAGATCACTCCTTTCTGGGTCATTTAATGCTCGGGGAAGAGGTGGATCCCACAGTGTATTTCAGGGTTTTCAGGCCCCTCATTGTCTTCTTGTCTGTCACTCTCTCCCTGCTCCCAGGGACTCTGGGATGCAAGGAGAGCAACCTCTCTGATCTTTTCGTGTCCTGGGAAACCGCGCACAACCCCCCCGTCCTTTTCTCTGAATGTGGCCGTCACACATCACAGGCTGTAAAGTAGCAGCCCCTCTGTAATTTGGTCTAAGTTTCTAGACCCCTCTCAATCTCTCTCTGGCACACCCCCTGGCTTGGAAGTCTGGAGGATGCGAGCCCCATGTTCAGAATTCAGGAAGCCCCTGCTGTGTTCAGGAAAGGTGGCATTGCCCAAATCTCTGTTTTGCAGTACTGGTCATTTCCCCCACCCCCAAATTAAATTTTCTGTCTCTTTTGAGCCTGCATCTTCCCAGATCCCTCCCCTCCAAGCATCCCTCCAGGAGGGGCCTGGCCGTGGGCAGCAAGTGACTCTCCTTGCCTCCTCGCTCTTTCCCTGGCTGTTGCTGTGAGATAAAAGTGCTCGTTGCAAAGTCCTTCTAGGGGTGTTCTGGGGAGGATTCCGGCACCAGCCTGGGCTCTGGACAGGCTTTATTTGTTTTGTGCTGCTGCTTCAGCTGAAAGTTGGCTCTCTCTTGCATTCTGTGTGTTTTGGTGGCAGGGAGCCTGCTGGCTCAAGCGAATGAGCCATGTGCTTCCAGTGCATAAACACGGAGAGCCTGGAGCCAAGATCCTCCTAGCCAAGCTAGCCAGAGCAGGAGGGATCTCACGTAACGTAGGGCCCTATGACCACTCCTGACCCTTCTCTAGATGGCCGGAGTCTTCTACAGCTGAACCCATGTCTCTTCCCTCCCATTCTGGCACAGAGTCACTGTCAGTATGATTTAGATTATTTTCAGGGCTTTGTTTTCCTGACACTCAGGTTCCTGGTGCCGAGTGTGGGAGTTCTGTGTCAATTAAAGGACCCTGTTTTGGCCAGGTTTGGATCCTGAGTGGCTATCAGTTTCCACTCAGTAAGTGGTGTCTGCATGTGTGCATGCCTGTGTCTCCATGGGAGGAGCTGGGCACACATCACCCCAGAAATGTCTTTACCTATGTGACTGTTTTTCCTTGGTTTTCCGGGTCCTACGCCTTTCACTCTGTAGGGATGCTCCTGTCTGCAGGAAAAGCCAGTTGGTGTCCAGTTCACCTGCTTGATTTCCAAGGCAGACCCCATTAGGGCAACGAAAGGCACCCTTGGGTAACGGGTAGAGGCCACAGATCCCAGAAAATCAACTAATTCCCTAGAACCGAGAATGAAAAAACAGGGATGGGACACAGGTTACAAGGGATGAAGAGAGGGACCCGGAGCAGAGAATCCCGCCCCCCTCTGTCCACTGGTCCGAGCAGAAGTCCCAGGAGTCAGTGAATGCCTCCCAGAGGAACTGTCTCTGGGCCGAAAGAAGTATTACCACCCCTGTAAAGATGGGCAGCTGAATCAGAGAGTCTAAGTGATGTGAGCAAGGTCACACAGGATGTACGTTCCTGAGATGCAGTTTCCTGTCCTCTATTCTCATGCTTTCAGGATTTGTCTCCGTATCTTTTAAATTCCTGAGGCGGCACCTTCCCTCTCTGCCTCTCTTGCAGGAAACAGACAGCAGCACAGGTCCTCTGCTGCAGATCTGCAGCTCACTACAGACAAATCTCTGCTGTCATCGTCCTCTTAGAAGCTTACCCAGGACCTTCTGTGAGCAGATCAAGTGGTGTGGGACGGGATGAAAAGGACTCCTCGTCCAGTCGCTGTCATCCATCCTAGTTTATGACAGAAGGCAGCTTACAATGCAGGGATCACTGGGTGAAATTCTCTGGCCTGTGTTATGAAGTCAGAGTAGATAATCATCATGGTCCTTCTGGCCTTGAAATCTATAATAGAAACACTCTTCAGACTTCCCTTCCCACCACAGCAGAACATTCAGTTCCTGGATCTGCATCTGCATGCATTCCTGTGTCTACACCTGCCCTCTTCTGGGAACTGTTTCCTGCCCAGAGCAGCGCTTGTCCCCGGTCGGGAATACCTCATTCCTGGTTTTGTACATGCTACTAGCCTGGGAATCTTTCTTTCCCACGGGTGCATTGCCACCATGCAAGAAGTGTAGATGAGCCATGGAGGCGATCTGCCCTCACTTTAAATAAGCGTGGATGGTTGCTGTTGTTGCGTGGTTCAGGTAACTGAGGTTTACTGTATAGACTCATAGACTCATAGGTCAGAAGGGACCAATATGATCATCTAGTCTGACCTCCCGCACAAGGCAGGCCACAAAACCCTACCCATACACATTTATAACAACCCCGAACCCATGACCGAGTTATTGAAATCCTCAAAAATGAGATTTGAAGACCTCAAGCTGCAGGGAATCCACCAGCAAGCGACCCATGCCCCATGCTGCAGAGGAAGGCAAAAAACCTCCGTGGCCCCTGCCAATCCGCCCCGGAGGAAAATTCCTTCCCGACCCCAAATATGGCGATCAGCTAAACCCTGAGCATGTGGGCAAGACTCACCAGCCAGTACCCAAAAAAGATTTCTCTGCAGTAACTCAGTTCCCATCCCATCCAGCATTCCCACAGACCATTGAGCAGACTTATCTGCCGATAATCCAAAATCAATTGCTCAAATTAAACTATCCCATCATAACATCCCCTCCATATACTTATCAAGCTTAGTCTTAAAGCCAGATAAGTCATTTGCCCCCACTACTTCCCTCGGAAGGCTTTACATTCACAGCTTTAAAAACAGTTCTACATGACTTACATACTGTTACAGTGGATTACTTCCTTACAGCTTTTCTGATTTAAATTGTTTTTTTCCCTTGCTATAAATGGAGTTAGTTTGAAGCTACAGGAACATGAAAAAATTGTTTAAATGCAAGGCACATATATATCGCCTTGCAGCTGGGGCAGGGACTGACTATCTTTCTGTTCTGTGTATGTACAGCTCCTTGCACAGTGGGGTCCTGGTCTACAATTGGTCTACATCCTCACTACAAGGAATATTAGGACTCTGACGCACTTTATAAGGACATCCTCAGTTCCTAATATCTCTACCTCCAGTTTTCAGAGAGGAAAGTTGAAGCAGAGACATTGAATCAGGGCTTTCTTTAGCTCACACAACAGATTGGTGTCTGTCAGGAGCAGAACCCAGATGGTCAAACTCACAGTCCTCTGCTGGTTAGAGACTGGGCCAAATTTAGAACTGAATGCAGTAAAGCGGTACGAGCAAGTCTAAGGCGCTGTCTATAGTAAGGAAACGCATGCTGGTGTAACTCCGTCAGTATGGTTACACTGGTACGACTTCCTGAATATAGACAGGGCCTCACCTGGTGTGACTCGTGCCTCCTTCGATCCCCTTCTGTATGTACAGTGAGGTACACCGCCCTGTCCAGGCTCCGTGGGCTCTGTTCAGAGGTGGTAGGCAAAGGGTGCGAGTCACACTTTGGCCAGTGGGTGTGAATTTTCAGGAGTCTGACTCAGGCGGAGGGAGGTGGAGTTGGGGTCATTGCACGCTGAGTGGGCTGAAAGAAAGCGGAAGTGATGTACATTGGATTCTTTCACACCAGGTCTACACTACAAAGTTACACTGACCCCGCTTCGTCACTCTGGAGCGTGAAGAATCCACGCCCCTGAGCGACATGGTTAAGCTGATCTAACCCCGGGTGTAGACAGCGCTAGGTCAACGGAAGAATTCTGTTGGCCAAGCTACCGCCTCTCGAGGAGGAAGATTAAGTACCACGGTGAGAGAACCCCTTCTGTCACTTCAGGGCCTGTCTACACTGAAGCACTCCAGCTGTGTCACTGCAGAGTTTCTAGTGAAGACATAGCCACAGAGTGTGATTCTCTTCTTACTATTCCACACAGGGGTAACTTCACTGGTGTGAGTGGATCTGTTCTTGATCTACACCAGTCAGCTAGATCCACCTTGTCAGAAGGGGTTTGAGGCAGAGGAGTTGGGGAGAGAGTTGAATTGCTCTTTGGCAGTTGAACAATAGCTAAAAATAATTTTTTTTCCCCTTCCCGTGTTATTAATGCATCTAAACTAAACTGCTCTGGGACTGGAACGTGACCTGTTAAGTCTGCGTCCCCTAAGCAAGCTCCTAAATCTGAGTTACATAAACTCCCTTAAACAAGGCGGCTGGGATGGAAACTGCGAGCTGACCTTAGCTCTCGCTCCTGGGGCCGGTGGCGCGAATTGGTGCTATAACAAAGCATTCCTCTGACGATGGTGTTGTCATTGTTTGAACTGGAGAGGGCCAGAGAGCGAGAGCTCTGCTGGGGCCAGATATTCAGAGGCGTGCTTGTGATTTATTGTCGTTTTTCATTGCTCTAGTGCTAGCTATTTCTAGGCGCGGAGCCTGGCTATAAATAGCATCAACGGAGCTACAAGTCTGTGGGTGTTGCTAACAGACCTACACCCCCTATCAGATCCTGGGCTCTGACTGGCTAGCGAGCTGCCCCGTATCACAGGCGTATGTGGCGTGCAGATGGAGTTAAGGGCGGGCCCAGCAAGAGCACTGGAAAATGTTTCCAGCCCGCTAGCTCCAAAAGCTTTGGCACTAACCCCTATCTCACACCGACTGCTTCTTGGACAGATTCATACGTGTCCTTCCCATTTTCCGGTCTCCCCGTCCCAGAAGCCCTTTGAAGGAGTTTGGGACTGAAAACAATAGTAAGGCAAAGTGCAGATTTGTACCTCCAGCTGGGAGGGTCCCTGTGGGCCTGCTGGCAAGGTGACAGTTAAACCCTCCCCTCCGCCCGCGCGCAAAAGTTGGAAGGGCAATAAATCTTCTAGCTTGTCTGTGTGGCGGGCAGATGCATGAGATGAGCGTGTGGGTGTGTACGTTTGTTTGTGGCAGGGAGCATTGAGAGGGGTGTGGATGTCTCCTCCTTGTACCAGTACATGCCTTCTCCACAGATCACTTCTGCAAACGAAATCGAGGGCCAAGGGGGGAAATGAGTAACCAGCAGTGAGAGAAAACAAGCAGGCATGTGTGATCCAGCCTCACGTCCCTCTGCTGGGACATCTCCCCTGTAATGTGCGTGGGGTCCCTGTGTGAGGGCTCACAGGTTACACGTTCCCCCTCACGTGCTATACCATGTTAGCAATAAGGCCAGCCAGCGATGCATCACTTCCCATCATACCCAAAGGAGAGAGGTGGCAGAAGGGCAGGGTGGGCTCCAGGGAGGAGGTGTAGTAGCCTAAAATTGGAGGTCAAAGGTGGAGTTTGCAGAGATACTGTGCTCCCTAGGAGGAGAACTGGCACAGATTCAGAGCAGGCTAAAGAGGCTGGAAGGCGACAGAGGCTTGAGGTCGTTGGCTGGGGCTGTGGATTGAACTACCCTGGGATAAAGACAAGGTCCTGGGTTCATCTGGCTCTTGAGAACAGCACTCTGAGATGGATGGGACCTAGCTGAACTGCTGGGAATTTAACGTTGCAGCAGCTCTTTCATTGAGAGGGACTGCTAAATAACTCTGCCTCATGGGGACCCGTTTAAAAATGTCTTTTTGTTAAGGGACTAATTTCACGGTCTTTCCTCCATGACGTGATTCCCTTCGAGTCTCCACTCTGCCGAAAGTCAGCCTGCCACCACCTAGCATGGTCTTACACTTTTCTCCTTGCATTTCGTGACTCCAGTTTTCTTATCTTCCCTGCAGAAACGACTAAGAACTCAACAGGTTTCTCAGGAACAGGTGGCCTTGAAGAGAGAGAATGGTGAGGTGCAAATCCCCCTCTCCCCCCCCCGGGTGGTTTTCAAGGCAGTTGCACCTTAAAAAGCACGAAGCTAAAACGGGGGGCTAAACAGATGGGCTAGCGTGTTCTGTGCACAGATGGACCCTGGACCTGGTCAGACAGGCAGCGTTGTGAGCACGGCTGCAGCCAGAGTGGCACCGTGTCTTGTGGCTCTCGGATTCTGGTCCGTACCAAGGCCATCTCGTATGTGTCTGAGGATCCTAAGGACGGGGAGGCCATGGGTCTGAGGAACACTGGGTAAAAGGTCTTCACTGACCTGAGGTAAATCAGTGGATTCTCTCACTCCAGTTTCCTGGGCAGGGATCTCGGCTTTAGTCCCACGTGGTTTTCCGTGTCCCTCTGTCAGTCCCAGGCGGGAGCTGCTGAGGCCCTCCCCCAGCCAACTCTTATCCCCACTGCCTGAAACCTTTTGGTCCGTTCTTTACCTCCTGCAGACCCATGCTGAGTTCACAGGCTCTGCCTGCTGGAGAGTCCCATGGATAAGTGTCAGGGCTCAGTCCTGGGGGCGCTTCCATGGTCTCTGCAGACCCTCCATTGACGTGGGTCGGTTTCAGCCAGTACTTGAATGAGCCATTCATTTCCCCCCGGATGGGTACGTGACACAACACCTCATGTCTCCTTCTGTGCCCCACAAGCAGATCTAACCCTTTTGCAACTGCTGGGGAGCAGTGTGAAGTACATAGGGAAACTGAGGCACACATCAGCACCATAAAAAATATTACAGGAGATTCCCACTTCATCACAGATGGTTCCTTAGAAAGCAACAGATTATGTGGGATGCGTTCCTGGAAACACAGCCTTGTTCAAGTAGAAATACTGCAAATTTGTAGGAGACAAACTGTACCATCCAGAGCCAGGCTAGACATACAGATCTGTATCCTCGTCTGGCATAAACCAGCCATTGACTCAACCGAGCAATGCTGATTTACACCAGGGGGGGATCTTTGCTGAAAGTTCCTCTCAGGCTGATGAGGCAGGCGCCATGTTGGCCATGGCATCAGATTGAGCCTCCCTGTGCTGCCCCATGATAAGCTTCACAAACCGTTGTGAGAATGAACAACAAACGGAGCGAGCTGCTTGCAGCTGCTGGACTGATCCTACCAGTTACTCTCTGATACCTGAGGAGGGGGCCCCAGGGCTCCTGAAAATCTGAGCACAATTCAGAAAATGTCGTGAATTCCTAAAGGGAAGTGAGTTAAAAAAAGACCAAAGGACTTGCTAAAAGGGGAAGTGGATAAGCAGAATTCTGGGCAGCTGATTTAGTGTTTATTCATGGACCGAGAAATCCAGGACTCCAGTCTAGTAACATGTAGGACCAGGCGAACACCACAAATGGCCATCTTAGAAACTGTACCAGCTGGCCAAAGCACCCCACCAAACAAATACCAGCCCTACGGAAGTGCAGCAGTGGGGAGGATATTGCGTTCTAGCTGGAGAGGATGGTGTCTGTACGACAGTGGGATGAATTACCCTGTGGGTATGTGTATTGTTGCCCTGATCAGAGCTGACCCATGTTAGCTCTTAGGCGGACGGCTGACTCAGAACGACAGACTAGTTCAGAGAGACCCGCGCTCTCTACCAGCTGAGTTATTTAGCAGCCTGTGTTCGTCATTCATTAAAGTCCTGTTTAAATATCTTCAGTCACCCGGTCAGGAAGGGGACGCTATACCAGGCACAGCTTCAAACTGTGCCTGGAGTTGGCTGTAGCAGACTGTTTGCAAGTCACCGCCCCGTATCTGGAAATGATTCGCTCAAACTATTCGTTGAGTGATGAATGCATTCACAGAAACTGGGCACGATTCACAGGAAATCAAATGAGAAACTGCCAAGACAATGCCTATAGGTGTTAATACCAGCCTTGGTCTGGGTAGTTGTCCAATAGGAACTAGACTGAGATAGTATTTTATGTGGGCCACTAAACCACCACCAAGTCATGATGACTTGACCAGGCCAGGATTCAAACTGGTGACCTAGGGGAAAACAGCGCCAGCATCCCGTCAGTAAAACCAGCCAGCCACAGTCTTGCCATTTATGTTTAATTTGCAGACATTGCAGCCCCTTTGCATGAGGAAGTGGAGAGGAAGAAGGCGGTGCTGCTGGAGGAGCAGAAGAGTGAGATTGCGAGGCTCCTCCAAGGACATCAGGAGGAGAAAGAGAGGCTGAAGGAGGCCCACCAGGCAGAGACCAAGACACTGACCCAAGACATCAAAATCCAGGTTGGATCAAAGTGGCTTCCCCACCCCAAGAGCTTCTGTCTAGTGCCCCAGCACAGTCACCCCAGTCCTTGGCATTCATGTTTCTGCTTCCTGCCAATCACACTGCACCACTATTGCAGGTTCAGAACCGTGGAGCAGATACAGCAGGACCTTGGTTACCTGAGAGTCTCCAAAGACACCAGACATCATGAAAACCTTTTGGGTAGTCAGCTAGCAGGCTTTGAACTTCCTCTTCTGGCCCTGGTCGCACACTTCAAAGCCAGTTGACCTGTTCCCCCCCGTTATAAACACCACTCTGCCTTTCCCATGATGGGCTGACTCACCAGGAGTTTTCAGCAGCCGTACTCATGAGATTTCTCATACTGCCTGGTTCCAGTGGGGTCAGGAATACTAAGGGGAACAGCAGCCTCTTCTGTTGAAATTCAGCCCATTTGCTTCTGATCTTGCCCATCAACAGGGGGAAGAAAAAGAGAGAAATGTCAGAAAAACTGGTTGGTTGGGATTCAGTTTGGGTTGGGAGTAGAAGATCGGGTCAAGTCTGCTGTTATCAAAACCAATTCATCTGCCTCTAGCTAATGACATGCTCTCACTTGTTGTCTTTGTGTCTTCTACTTGAAATATGGACCAAAGGATGATTTCCTGACTCTCCCACTGGAAATCCAGCATAGCTGCCAGAGAACCACGTCACCACAGCCAGCTCCATTCCCAGCTGGGCTCTGATTTCAGAATCCTTGGTGCTGGTGATAACAGAACCAGGCAGCGACAGAAAAATGGGGCTCTCGGGGCAAATGATTGAAATGATTGTGGGCAGGGTTCGTCATAGAGATTTCTTGGATCTGGCCACAATTCAGACTTGCTCTGATCCAGGCAATGATTAATTTGTCCTGTAGAAACTTTCCAACCAGCCATTATGGGACAGGATATGCCAATTGTGATGGAACAGTAAACATGCTCTGTTTGTCTTCTTTAGTCTTCTTGACCTACAGAGTCACTGGACAGTTTACCACGTAATTGAAGCAATGCCAGGAAGGGTCAGAATCAGTGTGTGGTGCCTGACGCATCTCTGTAACTTCCCTGAACCATGTCAGGCCTCTCGTGTCTCAGGTGGGCAGGGATTTGGTAGGTTAGTGTCCTCCGTTGTCACCTCTAGACACCTAAGGCCATGAGTGAGGCTACAGTTTTGTCATGAGGGAAATCATGAATTTGAATAAAGTCTGGGAAATCTCGGAAATGGCTGACCAAACACGTTTGATCCGTGGCATCATTGCCTGGTGCACGAAGGTCTCAGCGCTGCTCAGGTGTGGCCCTTCTGGCTCCATCTATGGAGGGGCGGACAGACCAAACCGGAGCAGTGCTGTGCCCCATTCGCCAGCGTGCAATACCTGGAGCAGGAAGCTGTGCCTCGCCCCACGAGACAAGCTGCTGCTAGGGTGAGCTCGCTCTCCCGCCTCACCCACCTTCCCTGACTTATTGGGTTTTTTTCCCTGCACCTCTGTCGTGAAATGTACTTGCCGAAATCAGAGCCTTGGCTGCAAGTGAAACTGACCTCAGTGGGTCAGCTCTTTGTCCCCCTTTTACTGATATCACAGAATTCAGCAAAAGGGGCAAAGGTCCAGGAAATACTGGAAAAGTCCCGGGTGCTGCAGGTTGGCTGTCCTAGCAGAACTATGTGAGACTCTTAGCTCCCTCCCCACACTTTCTATGTATATTGTTGCCAGTGGTATTAACCCCTCGCCATGTTAAATTCCTGGATCCACCACCCAGGAGATGACTCGGAGACTGCACTGAGAGGTGCACTTCAGTGTCTCTTAAATCTCCGGATACTTAGGGCTTCTTGTTCCCTTTGTTTCTAGGTGGAAAAGGAGAGAGATTTAGAGCTTAGAAAGCAGCTCTCGGAGCAGTTCAGCACACTGCAGAGAGAGCATGAAGAGAACCTCCGAGGTAAGGCCAGAGTCTCTCCTTCGCTGGGCGGTGGCTTCCTTCTACACCAGTGCTATGGTTTAAACGTCTCCCAGGGCTTTTCTTGCATCTCTTCTCCTCTCCAACCCCTTGGCTCGCTTGAGCAGCGGCCAATTGCTCCTGTGATGAATATTCATTATTGTCATTGGAAGTTTCATGTCCAAGAGGTCTGCCCGCTCTCTCTTTGACTGGTCCACCTGGCTGTCATCTGCCATGCTCTCTGGATTTCCCATACTGCCATCTGTCGCGATGGTGCTCACTTACTGTCCTGTCATCTGCACCGCTTCATGCCACGGGGATGGGGTTACCCTGGGAAGGGCAAAGAGAGATGCTGGAAGGAGATATTACTCTGCATTTCATGAACTAGCATGGAGTGTTTGCAGACAACCCAACCCAATGCTTGGAAAATGGACCCCACGACAGGGATATTACACATGCCGTGCCAATGTCTCTGAAATAAACCTGAAATTCTTTAAAAAGGAGACTCCTTCCATCTGAGCTGGAAGCTTTCCAGGGAGCTCCTGGGCTGGTCGTGTCTGGCTGGTCACCCAGTCTCAGCTATCAGACTGGGAATGGTGCTGGGGCCATTCCCTCCGGGCAGCATGTTGTTTCTCTCCAGAGCACAGCAATCGCTCGGCTAGTAGGCCACCCACTCTAACTGAGGGAGGCTTCCAGCGATCTCCCAACTCCAAGGCTGCTCCAGGAAACTGCATTTCCTCTGCTTACCATCCCAAACCCCAGCTGAGTCATAGCCTGGAGTAACTCTGGTCCCCCTTGTGGCAATGTCCTCTACTGTCGCTCTGGCCATTCTAGGCGGGTAAGGGGCTGGGCCAGGCTTGCTTCCCCATCTCCCACATCTGACGTTGGTTTTGTGTTTCTCCTGCAGAACTCCAGAGGGCCCACGACCAGGAGAAGCTGCTCTTGAGGGAAGCTTGTGAAAGGTCCCAATCATCCTTACAGGTGCTGCCCTTTAGCTGGCTGAGAAATTCCCCATGGAGCAGAGCGCGCTAAACTAAGCACAAAGGTCTGAGGGCTCTGGGGGAAGCTTGCAAGGGACCTGGCTGAACTGCGCGTGGAGCAGGACAGCATTGTCTGCCCCTCGCTTTCACAAAAACCAAACTGAGAAAGCAAAAGTTTCCGGGTAGCACTTGTGCTGAATCCTCTTTGGGCTGCCCTGAGTCCACCAACCTCGGGGTATCCCAGGCCGGCTGTTTGGGGGAATGCCAGGCTCTCCAGAGCCTAGCGGAGCAGCTCACAAAGTGAGCGTGCCTTAATTTTGCAGCAGTCAGACAGGTCTTTCATCAAGATGGTCACTTGGGCTTTAAATCCTCACACACAAAACAGTCCTTCGCTGGCTCAATTGCAAAAGCGCACTCAGAGTTCAGCCCCAGCCCCAGCCCGGCCTGGCGTGACTTGCGTGAAGGCAGCGGAGATCCTTCTTCCCCCAGAAGTAGTCAAAGCCTGCCCTTTTTATCTCGTCTGCTGAGCCCTGATTGGCTTCTGCCTGCTCCCAGCCCTTCTAGCTGCTGGAGGGTTAGACTTCATTGATCCTTGGTGCCTTCTCTAGGCAGATCTTGGAGGTCTGAACTCACTGTTTTCCCTGCAGATGACACCTTGGGGCAGAGTGTGCCAAGGCGGTGGGGCCAGCATAGGGTGACCAGATGTCCCAATTTTATAGGGACAGTCCCGATATTCCAGGCTTCTTCTCGTATGGTCGCCTATTACTCCCCACCCCCGTCCTGATTTTTCACACTTGCCATCTGGTCACTGTAGGCCTGCAGCAGGGGGCATCAAATCCTGCTACACTCCATCACAGGGGACTACCAGGGCTATTTACTCCTGGTTAATTGGTGGGTGAGTGCTAGTGTTTATGGAAGAGACCCAGGCTGGATCTGGCGAGCCAGAGCTAGGCTTCATGCAGGCTTCCCCCATCCATATCGCTCTGCTGCTGCCCTGCTGTGCTCACCTGCAGTAACTCCTGCTCTCTTAGCAATAGGCTCCCCTGCCGCTCTGCCAAAAAAAAACCCCACTCCTCCTTCAGTTCCCAATCTGAGTCCTGAGAGTCTGCCGAGCGCTTCCAGTCTCCAGCGCAGTCGGTGGAAGTTACAGGCACTCAGCGCTCAGGATTTGCCACAGAGGTTGATGGTTGGCCCTGCACAAATAACCACTGTACAGCACCTAGCACCTGGGGTCCCTGATCGCACCTCCTTCGATTTGTGACTGTAGATGGGTCCGATCTACAGGATGGTTTCAGCAAAGGGATTTCGACCCTTGCAACGTGCCAAGGGATTTGGACCAGCCCACTGGTGACACCGGGGACAGACGTGAATGTTGGCTCCAAGAGGGGCTGCGCTTGGAATATCTCCATGTCGTTCATGATGCTCAACGCTCAGGTTTTGGCTGGGGCACGTTTCCCCTGGCAGCCACGTCAATAACCTGAACGCTCCAAAAGGGAAAGGCGGGTGCCAAGGAGCTAATGAGCTGCTGTACTGTGGCTAACAGCAGAACTGGCAGAGTCAGGGAGTCGGTTCTTATAGAAGCCACCCAGGAAGTGCTGGTTATAAAGAGATCTCTCCTGTGGTTACCGGCTGACCCGTTACCACCAAGGAAATCATGACGGCAGAAGGCACTGCAGTGGGAACTGCTCCCCGCTGCCATTAAATCCTGCATTATGGAATTACTGCATGGGGCTCAATGGCCATTTTGAAATAGCATGAATCCAATTGCAAGACCTCTCCGTACAATGCAGTAGGTTATTGTCTTCCCTTATCTGAACATCACGCCTGCTGGCAGGGAGGTCATAAAACAGGACTCTATCACATCCCTCTTCCTTTCTCTTCTGCCCTAGGAGACGATAGACAGATTGGATTCGCAGCTGAAATCCTTCCAGGAGAAAATGAAACGGGTGGAGGAATCGATCCTGAACAGAGACTATAAGAAATATATTCAGGTGCAGGAAAACAGGCAAACTGTGGCCTCTGGGAAGGGGATTTCTTTGACCCATGATTTGCCAGTGTCTCTGAGCAAGCCTGGTGGGGTCACAGTACTGGCAATGAAAAGCTCCAATTTGCAGAGTCATAGAAGTATTTCTATGCTATGAACGCTTTGTCGCCAAAACAAAAGCCAAATAGGGTTTTTCGTGGCTGGTAAACCTGTAGTGTGTTTGCAGTAAGCAAAGGGATAGGAAGCAGAGCCGAGAAAATGAAGGGCAAATGCTATGCACGTTACGCAGGTAGTTCAAGTTCCTTGCACTTAAGTGGCTAACGCATACACCGTACAGACGTGCATGTAGGATGTGAATGACTACCAGTAAGTGCATTGGATGGTGTCCGAATCCCATCAGACCAGGACTGAGAACGCCAGACAATATGCCTACTAGCTGTAGTCACCTTTGGCTCACTTTCATGCAGGAATAAAGGACCAAACCAGAGCCATGCGTTAGCCCCTCCAAGCTCTCCAATCAGTGGTGGACTTAATGCGTTTTCTTTCTCCCCTGCCAGGATTATGGGAGCCCCAGCCAGTTCTGGGAGCAAGAATTGGAGAGTCTGCATTTCGTCATAGAGATGAAGAATGAACGCATCCATGCCCTGGACAAGAAGCTGCTGAACTTGGAAACAGTGGTGGGTTTCTTCTTCCAAAAAGTCCACGGACTCCTTTCCAGGGGTAGCAATAGCAGAGATGGAAAAGCACAGCGAGTGGGAGAGCAAGCCGCGTCCTCCAGGAGCTCTCCCCTCTGGCTCACCTGCTCTCGCTGGGCACCCAGTCTCCTGGCTGGCCTCTCAGCTGAGCCAGTGGGTAGGATGCAGACAGAGTGAGTGCCACCAGGACTACACTAATGGGACCAAGGGCTGGGCAGTTGCTGGCATACCCAGGCGGTTGCTGCTGTGCATCACTAAACTCGCATAGAGGCAACGTTTGTTCAGTAACCGTCAACGTTTGTAAGTTGGAGCTTAGACAGGATCTCATTAACCAGCCTAGGGGATCTCCTACTGCTAACTCCATGTCACGTCTCACCCTTGCATCCTCTCCTTTGAATCCTCCCTTCCCAAACCCTGCTGGGATGTCACAGATGGAGAGGAACCTGCTTCTGGAGGAGAAAGTGAAAACCCTTCAGCAGGAGAATGAGGATCTGCACGCTCAGACACAGAACCACGTGATGGTGACAAGGTAACGTCGGCAGCACGTCAGACCTGCTGCTGTGGTCGGCGCTCGTGGGCAGAGCTCTGGGCGACGGGTATGACGAGCACGGCCGCAGCAGCTTTATTCTGAATTGTAGGCTGATAACTAGGTGCTGTGTCCGAACACCCATCAGGTGTGAGGGTCTCCAAGCTCCTAGCAAGGAAGCTGCAGGTCACGGGGGAGAGATGGGAGCAGAGCCATGTCCGTAGAGTGGCTGCAGAATAGGCCTGAGGTGCACGAGCTGGGCCCCCTGTGGGTCACGCGGGGGTGTGTGTGCCTGCATGAATTTGCACTTGCACAGCACCCGTCTGGCTCAGGTTGGTGTGTGTACGTGACCGTGACCTCGCACAGCCCATAGCTGGCTCGGGGACTGCATATAATCCCTTTTCAAGAGCATCCCATGCCCCCACTGCACTGGCCCTCCTGTGGCAGCTATAAGAGCGGCTGGCAGGGCCTGGATCCCTGTCTCCATCTCGCTCCATTGCTCTTTTACCAGCTCGGCTTCTTCACCTGCTGTTTCTTTACAGGCAACTGTCTGACAAGCTCCTGGTGGTTCGGGAGGCCCTAGACAAGGAGTCCCAGCTGCGGGAACAGGATCGCCGGGAGAAGGAAGAGCTGCTGTACAGGGTCCTGAACGGTGACTCCTCCCCCACCTTCCCCATCCCCCACGGTGAGGTGCCGCTCATCGCCAGGTAGCACTTTGGGACGCGGCGCCGGAGGCTGCTGGGATGAGGAAGCAAACGAGGGGCACCGATGACTATTCCTCGTTTTTTAGCCCTTCCTTTATTGCACGGGTCCAGCTGCTGCCTTGGGGGCCATGGCTGGGAGAAGGGCAGCGCCTGAGGGCTGTCAACACCGTGCGACATCCTCCCTCTAAAGTGACAGTGCAGCATTTCATGGGACCTTTTCAATGTGCTTTGGTCCCTCTTGTGCATCCCCCTCTCTGACTCCAAACACCGGGGGAGCTGAGGAGACCTCCTAGACACAAGCAGCGTGAGGTGTCCGGCTGCCTCTCGCCTCACATCTCAGTCAGTAGCTGTGGCTACCAGGCGAGGAAGCTCGGGTGGGAAAGGAGAGGCCTGTTCCACGCACAGGTTTGCTCAGATGAATCTGACCCGGGACCTGCATCTGAACAGCCTCTGCTTTTAGGCACGTTTGGATCAGGCTGCAGGGCTGAGCTGGCAGCTCGGCTCCGTCTCTAGCATCCTTCACTTTGGTTCCGGTGAGTCTTGGCTGGAGCTGTTTGGCATACACAGGCAGGCAGCCGGTGAGGGGCGCCCTAGGGATTTCTCTCTGGTACTCTTCAAGAACAACCCCACGAGGAAAGAGGCGGGGAGTCTCGGCGGTGGAACGTGCTGCTGCGTGTGGCCCAGGGTCAGAGCTGATAGCAGAAGAGGGTGCGTGCTCCTGGCCAAGAAGCAGCAACTGCTTCCAAAGAAGCAGCTCACCGGCTGTTCCCAGCCGGAGAAACTGCTCCCATGGCCCGAAGCAGCCACCCCCAGAGGTGCCCGAGCTGGCGAATGTAGGCTGGGGTGTGTGAGGATGGGGAAAGGTAACAGGGCCAGTAAGAGATGGACAGAGCATGTTTCCTCTGGGTGCACTCACGGCCCAGGCTTTCTGGGCACAGATGGTTCCTGTTCCATGGGGTTGCCCATGCCATGCCGTGGGGCCTGCATGGCAGCAGACAGCCGAGACGGACCAGGGTGTCCCTGCAGCAGGAGATGGGAATAGCAGAGGGGAGGAGGCACAGCTGCACTGGGGCAAACATGCCCCGTCTCAACCATCCCAATCCTGCCTTGGGATGAATCTTGTGGTCCAGGAGCCCCTCTGGGGCGGAGATGGGGTGCACGTGTACAGGGAGCGGCCTAGAGCGCCTGGGGCCCGGAGACTAGGTGACATGGGCCTGTGGGGGGTGACTGGGAAATTTGCTGCTGTGAGAAGGGTTTCACATGCCCAAACTGCAGGTGACGCCTTCTGGGCTGTGCCGAGTTAATGCTGTTAGGGGCTCTAGAAGGATGGACTCACCCCCCAGGAGCGCCTCCCCCGTGGCCAGGTGCGGTGTATCCTTTTCCTTGCTGGTGCCCCCTGCCGGCTGTGGCCTGGCTGTGCTCTGCCTCTTCTCGTGAATCAGCCCTCGGGCGATTTCCACCCCTTCTGGGGAACTCCAGCCCTGCTGCCACATTAAACAGCACCCACCATTCCAGACTCTTCAGCCCTTCTCCCTGGGGGTAAGCGAGACCCACGGGTCCTCACTAGGGATCTTCAGTATTGGCCACTCAAAGAAACCTCCACTCCACTACTTCTAGTCCCACTCAGCTCCCCGTACTTTACTCACCACCGTGAGACTGGCTCCCAGCACCATAGTGAGCCTCCCTCGGGCCCTGCTGCATCTCCTGTAGCCGTCGCCTTTTGATTGCCAGGGTTTTGCCCTGCTTCTAGTGGCCTTCCCCAACAGCCTTAACTTCCTGGGCTCCCTTGCCAGCTCCCCCGCCCTCCTTCCTCTTAGCTTCTTGGTGGGCTCAGCCTAATGCCTGCGGGTTCTCTTTTGCTCTTGTTTCAGAGCCCTGCCTCCCAGGAATCTCCCCTCCTTGGGGGCTGCCGCGGATGCACGTCCCTTCCTGCAGCTCCTCTTTGCAGTCCCCTAAATATCAGTCCAAATGCTGCCTCCTGCTTCCTTCTAGCTCAGGGAAACATTCCTATTGCCTCAGGCTTCCTCCTGGGCCAGGACCTTCTAGTTCTGGCTCTCCCCTCCTCCCAGCCCTTAGCCCAAGAGAGGACAGTCCTCGCTGCTACTCTCTTCCCTAGCCTTTCCCCGGTACTCCTTCCCTTCTGGAGGCCCGGCTCCTCCCCAGCTGGGTTTGCTCACCCCTTATGTCTAACACCGTTCCAGGTGCCACCCGATGAGCTCTGATACATCAGGGGTTAGCAGGAACCTGTCCGGAGTCTTATACCCCATCGCAGGGCCGGATCTCGTCTTACACGAGGGCTCCTTTATGCCGCTCCGGCAGGGTAAAGGGACCTGAAAGAAGATACAACTGTAATTTATTCCCACTTTAAGCCCCATCCACTGCCAGTGTGGTGTAAAAGGGCCTTTTTGTACTTAAGACTGTTTAAAAAGCCCCTGACGTCTACGAGAGTCGTTTGCAAAGCATTCTCCATTGCACTCTAGGCCTCCTGCTTCCAGTGGCTCACTCCCTCACTCTGCCATAGCTAAAAGGCACCTCCTGGAAAGGGATCTTTGTTCCTCAATAAACTCACCTGCTCCTGCTGTTTGCTCCCCACGTGGCCCTTTAATCCTCCAACTGGGATTGAGGAAGGGATTACGAGGGTTGTGAACAAGCAGCAGGAGCAGGTGTGAGCTCAGAAAACCCGACTCTGGTGGGGATGGCCCTCCTGGAGAATAAGAGAGGGAGAAATGTGGAAAGCCCAGGGCTCTTCAAAGCTCTTCACCAGGGGTCAGTCATTTAAGCAAAGAGCCTGTCTTGGGTCAACCAACCTCCAGAGTCTGATTCACTTCTGGTTTACACCGTGGATGGCCCAATGGTGCCAGGGAGGCAGAAAGGTTTGCTGTTGGGATTTAGCACACAGGTGTCCCTGGTAACAAAAGCAGGGGAGAGTCCAACCCTGCCAGGCCCTGGGCATCTTGTCAACTCCTTCCCATGTACTGCAGAACTCTGAAATTCGCTGCCAATGAGGCGTTGACGCCTTCAGCTCCTTTGTCCGATCTGTGCAATGGAAAGAGTTTGTTCCCAGCTGGGGTTCTCAGGCACCCTGACAGCAGGTTGGGCAGACCCACCCCTCTGAGCTTGGCCGAGGCTCACCTGGGAGTGGCTGTTTCAGGGAGAGTTCGGCCCAGGTTGAAATCTTGGCACTTCTGTGCCAGCTGGCAGGACTTGTAGAGCCATAACAAGATTCCATTCAGCCCACTACGAACCCTGGGCAATTTGGAGATTTGCTTCAGGTGGAAATGCGCTGTTTTTCCCAAAGAAGGGCCACCGTTTTCACAGTGAGGTGAGTGTTTTCTGGGAACTGTCTGGTTCCATGAGAGAAAAAAATTGAGACCCTCCCTATCCTTCCCTCCCCCCCTTCTCTTCCTCCTCATCTTTCCATTTTCTTCTCCTCTTCTGTGCCTTTTTCTTTTCTAAACCTCAGACCCTACGAGATTTTTAGACATTGCACAAAAATGCTCCAAAACACCGACCCCGCAACAAACCAGCAGTTCTCCTCGCCCTTCTGTGAAAGCAAACGAGGCGCGGGGATGCTGTGACTAGAAAGAGAAATACTGCAGGGTCAGTCCTCACAGAAAGCAGTGTGTCTGTGTCTGCACGGGCCTGTGTTGTGTGCACAACACTGACTGGGGGTGGGGGTTGGAATGAGTCTGTTCTGCTTTGCACAGTTCAGTCTATGCGAGGATAGACAAGTCTCCCTGAAGCTGCCTCAGCCCTTTGACGGGCTTTCCAGAACCCACACAAGCCAGGGGCCTGAGTGAAGGGAACCTAGCGGGGCTCTCGAGAGCAATGAAGAAGTCAATGTTCGGTCAATACTGGTTAATTACAGTAACCCGGCTCCCACATCCTGTACCTTTTCCTTGCGGACCCATTTCTTATAGAGCCAAGAGACCAGCGCGGGTTGGCGCAGACCGTGCATGACAGCAGGCCGGGGCAGCTCTGGGCTCAGTTCTCCTTCTGCTTGTACTGATGTGACTGAGGAGTAATGCCCTAGCGCCAATGGAGTTATTGCACCAGCATAAGGGAGCGTGGAAGCACGCTCAAGAAGTAGGTAGAGGTGCACCAGTCTCGGAGCTAAGACTAGACAACCACAACGGTCCCTTCTGGCCTTAAAAATCTCTGAACCTTGTCTCCAAGAAGAACAATGGTCGTAGGATGGATCACGACAACATGGCTTCCTAAATTGTGTGCTCCCCCTTCCCTCGTACAGGGCTCAGACCCGTGAGGCTTTCCAAGTGCCTGTCTTAGAAGAAGAAGCATCCATTAGTTAAGTCTGCACAGGGCTCAGTTAGTCAATCCACCCCAGGCTGAATTCGAACTTGAACCGTGTTTCGGTGCCAGCCTACAACTCGCTCGGAGGACGACGCCTGGGAGGAGAACACCGGGGCCTGGGCTGTGCTAGGGTTGGAGATCCGGCCATTGCTCCTGTCTAATGTAACGCTTCAGCTTACGAAGGAAGCGATGCCCCTGCATGGTGGTGGCAAGGTGGCACCAAACGGAAGAGAACCACTAGACACCGGGCATAGCATCAATGAGGGCTCGGCTGTCACAGTAGGGCGGCCCCACTCCTATTGCAGAACCCAAACAGAGGTTGCTCACAGTGGGGTATTTGCTACTCCTCTAGGTGTGACTTCTTTATAAGTCCCCGTTGTGTTTGTGGTGGTATGTGTAAAGCGACCCACGTGGCTGGCTGCTTTCCTCTTTTCTTTCCCCCTCCTCCAAGCCCGAATGTGCCCGGGGCAGTGACCGTGCTCCACGCAGGCAGGGGGATGAGGGTGAGCGGAGACGGCGGCCCAGCGCCGTGCGGCTGGAGAGCCGACATGTATGAATTGGACGCACGCGAGCACTTCCCACTGGGTGTGTGAATGCATTCGGGAGAGACCCAGGGGAGAGTTAGCACGTGCCACAAGCTGCCCCAGAGCTGTCCGCCGGGATTGTTTCGCACCATGTGTGTGTAAAACAGACTCGTGCTAACGGCCGCAACAGTACACTCCTGGGAGTTACCAAAGAAATGAAATGTCAGTGTTTTGTGTGTGTCCCTGGAGTTTGTTCTGCGTATCTGACCCGTTGTTTCAGAAGCTCGTTAGGGCGGCTGCAATGGGACAGTGTCACAGCTTGTGTCTTGAGGTTGCCCCCCGGGGTGAGGACAGGCGCCTGCTTACCTCATGTGTTGTTCCCTGCGCAACAGCCGTCCTGAGGCCTGGCCCAGAGGTCAGGGTACGGCCCTCCGGCTGCACCCTGGCAAGTCCACCCCTTCCAGGGGATACAAACAAAGAGGAAAGTCGTTCCAGGCCCCTTCTGCACACAAAGGAGGGACGCAGTCTCTCAGGAAGTCCTGGCTCCCACCCTCCTTCCCGGGGGGCTAAAGCCAAGAGCTAATCCTGGGCTTTTCAACAAAAGAAACAAAGCAGCCGGTCTCCTTTCCTGCCAGGAAAGAAGCTCCTGGGCTGGGAGCTCTAGCTCTGCTGGGCCCATATTGCCACCCCCCGGGCTGGGGCCTTGCCTTGTGAGGACTAAGAAGCCACGCAGGCGCAGCAGGCTGGGGCTGATTGCGACCACAGGAGCTCTTTGCCTCGGCTTGAGTGGTGGGAGGGTTGTCCGCCCCAGCCCAGATGGGGTGCAGTGAGCCCCCAGCTGTTTGGCAGGGAGGCATGAAACCCCAGGTAGAAGAGAGGAGGAACCCCAGGAACCAGAAGGGCCCCAGCTGGAAAGGTGGTGCGGCTCAGCGGGAGATCAGCCTGCGGCAGGTACCGCACTCTGACCGGGAGAAAGGGGAAGAGTCTGTACCAGGCCTTCTGGCCCATGGAGCGTGGCTGCGAGGCTGCCTTTGCCGGGCTGTGCGCAGTCGTGGGCTGAGAGAAGCCCTTTCTTGTGCGGGAGGCTGTAACCCAAACACAGGGTCTCGTTGTGGGACACACGTGCTGCTCCGGGGACCCCATCCGAGCTGGCTGAAGTCTCTAAATTTCACATTCAGATGGGAAGGGAAGGGGGAAAGCTCTGGCAATGATTTCTCCCTCTCCCCCCTTGTGTTTTTCGACTCCACCCGATGCTCAGGGCTGGGATTCTCCCAGCTGACGCTGGAGCACAGTTCGGGGGGGGGAAGGTGTATTCCTAATGCGCTCAGCACTGTGGGAATTCCCACCCTACGTCAGCACGCTCTCGGGTCGGGGGGCCCCAAGGCACTGTGGGGTTTCCAGTCTGAGACTAGCAAACGATTTGCCGTCCTTGTGTCCTTGTCCGTGGTCTCTGCTGCGAAGCCCAAGACTGACTGAGCTACCATCTTACCACCGCTTCCCCTGCCTGTCTGGATGGAGACACGCAGACACCGCAGCAGGTGGGGGTGGGGGGGATGTTTGCACTGGTTGTCTTCTAGCTGCGTGTCTGGCATCTGAGCACCAGTGAAATCATCCTGCCCTCTGCCGGCACCCCTGTCGCTGGAGTACTGTGGTGTCATCCCTGGTTTACAGACGGGGAATTGCAGCACAAAGCGGCAAAGAGCTGGATGGTCCAAAGAACTCAGCAGGTTGGGTGCCCATGGGGTGCTGAACTCTGGCCAGCGGGGTTGCAATGGGAGCTTCTGGCCACTGAACACTTCAGAAACTCTGGCCCTTATCTACATGCCTAAGAGACACCCCCTTACTCCTCAACCCAGCCACAACCTGAAACGAAGCGACCTACATCAACCCCACCAGGGCGGAACAAACCCCCGAGAGAGAGAGAGGCGAGAGCTGAGCAATTCTGAAAACCTGGCCTTGCGTGACTTTGCCAAGGGCACCCAGGGAGTCAGTGGCAGAGCAAGGAACTGACCCTGATCTCCTGAGTCCCATGCTGGTGTCCTACCCACATGATCTAGCCCCACCCCACGGAGACACAGGATGTCGCTCCCCAGAGCTGTCGATCAGGCAATTGTCACCAGCACCAAACTGGTTCTGAAACTGGCTGCCAACAAGAGAAGTCTCAGCTTCTTATGGGCCAGGGGACAGGAGGGGCTGGGCACGGGTGGAGAGAGGCCTCTTGCATCCTCTGTTGTGGTTCTTGCAGCTGTGGACAGAAGCCGCTGGGTGGCCAACACTGTTCCTCAGGACAGCAGCACTCGGGTGGGTCATGGCGATGTGAGCCGGCTGGAAGAGCAGCAAACCTTCGCAGAGGCTGCCCCTGCCGGTGTCTGCCACAGAGGCTCCCTGGAGCCAGCTTTTCTGTCCTGCGCCCAGCGTGCCTGGGACCACTTAGACCTCACCGTGTCTCTCCCACAGTGGTAGTTTGCGGCTATCTTTTCAGCCGGCTAGATCAGGAGGGAGATGGGGTGGGTAGGCAGAGATGAGGCCTCTGGACATCAGCCCTTTCTCTAGGCTGCTAAATTAGAGCATGTTTGTCACCTCCCGGTGGTCCAACCCTTACTCGGGCAGTGACACCGCGGGCATCAGTGGGAGCTGTGTCTGTGCAAGGACTGCAGGCAGTGACTCTCCTGTGCAAGCTGTCAGACCCTGGGTCATTAGAGATCCAGGCAAGAAGAGAGGGCAACGAAATTCCTGGCCAGGTGTGTTTCTAGAGCGTGGCTGCCTCCCCTTGGCCTTCCCCACTAACGGACTGGGTGAGCAGTGGCGTGTTTGAATAAAAGTGTCTAGGGGCTGGAGAATAGAGGATGGGCCCTGCTCGGGCCTGCACACACAGGCTGATGGGTGGATGTGTGAGTCCCTCATGCATTGCACCCACACGTGCATGTTCATGGGGGTATGTCTACACACAGGCCTATCCAACCATTCTGGCGAGCACACACAAGTGCACGGACGAACATATGGACAGCTGTGTCTGCAGACACACGCACACTGCCTGCACACGTGCAGGCTCCCATCAGCTGCACCCCCCCCCACAGAAGTGGTGAGAGAACCCAGCAGCCAACCGCACGTGACAGGCTATGGGAAAAAACTGTCATGAAGGCTCTGCGGCGCAGGGGGATGGCTTGCCCATCTCATAGCCTATGGAAGTGCTCTGCTTGCTCAGGCAGACTCGGACATACCTGGGCTAGCTTCTCTCCTCCGGTCCATGCACCCTGTGGTCAAAACACAGTCTCTCCTCTTCCAAGAAGCTGGTCATTTTAATGAGTAGATAGATCACATGCAGGGGAGGAGGGAGACTGGAAGCAAGCTGGTCCCTGTGTCACAGAGGTCTCTGGTTCTTTTATTGCTTATAGCAACGGGGGATGCATGGTCATAAGTGACCTCCCTGGCGGTAGCCGGGGCTGGCTATCCAGACCGGGCCCCCCTCGGGGCTGGGGTGGCTGGGAGGACACGGACACGGGTGGACACGGTGGTGGTGCCCTGCAGGTTGGTGGCAATGCAGGTATAAAGCCCCTCATCCACGGCGCGCGCCTCATCCACGTAGAGGACGCTCTCAGACTCCTGCTGCACCTGCCCGCCTCGGCGCACCAGGTCTGCGCGTTCCCGGCTGTAGGGAGGCCTGCCGATCTGAAAAGCGAGGGCGGGACGGGGGTTGGAGAGCACCTCTCCTTTCCCTGATAGCCTGCAGAGGAAGCTGCGGCGCGAGCTTCTGGGAAGGGCAGAGCTGGAGGCCAAGAAAGGGCTCATCAGATGCTCACCAGCCCCTCACACATAGCCCTGGACATTGGAATCCCCTGTAGCGAGAGGGGGCAGATTAGCCACCCCCCTGCGACATCCCCTGTTCCACGCACAGAGCCCTACGGGGTCTTGTTATCACCCCCTGAAATGTCACCAGAGATGAACAGACGAAACCTGGCTTCGCAGCTGGGCCGACCGGCAGCCCCACCAACTGGGCCGCGCCCACCCCCCCGTTCCCCTGCACTGGGCTGGCGTGTGAGTTCTGCGTCCATCCCCCCCCTTCCAGCTCCACGACAGGCCTGCTCCTGGCCGAGCTGCACCGACGCGTGGTGCCAGTGGGCCATCCCAAAGGAAGCACGCCCTGCCCCCTGTGCAACACCCTCCCAGGGGCGGGGTGGGAAGGAAGGGTTGGCAGGGTGCGGACGGTGACCACGCTGGTCCTGGCATGCACAAGCAGCCCCTGGGTAGAATCCAGCGCCCTTGTAAGAGAATGAGTCCCTTGGTGACGCGAAGAGCAGGGCGCCGGGTGCATTTCCAAGGAAGCACCGGTTCCCCCATTCCTTCGCCTCCCTCCCACCCTCATTCATTTGCCTCAAGGGAACCATCTGTCATTTTGCACGGCCCGGCTCATTTCCTGTTCAGTTCTGTTTGGTTTTCCCGGGGGCGCCAAGTTAACAGTGCGACTGCAAAGGTCACATCAGTCCTTTGTGCTGCTTTCTATGGGGAAAAGGCCCCGGGCCAGCCGCAGAGAAGAAGCCCTCGAAAGGAAAGTTCTGTGCAACATGAGCCCATTCTTCTCCCCGGGCCCTTACATGTGGCAAGACACCATGATCTAGGAGCCAGGAGAACGGGGCAGCTTCTGTCTCTGGCCTGCTGTCTGACAAGGGGCAATTGATTCCCCCTCTCTGGCCTTTATTTCTCCCCTTTGCCCTTTCTCTGCCCAGACTGCAAGCCTTTGTGGGCAAGGACTGTCTCTTACTCTTTGTATGTACAGCGCCTGGCACAATGGGGCCCAGATCTTGTTGGGCCCTTCAGACCCTGCTGTCATAGAGAGATTAGGGGGCTGGTGCACGAGACTTTTGAGGAGAGGCTGAGGGAACTAGGCTTGTTTAGTCTGCAGAAGAGAAAAATGAGGAGGGATTTGATAGCAGCCTTTAACTACTTGAAAGGGGGTTCCAGGGAGGATGGAGCTAGGCTGTTCTCAGTGGTGGTAGATGACAGAACAAGGAGCATCGGTCTCAAGTTGCAGTGGGGGAGGTCCAGGTTGGACATTAGGAAAAGTTTTTCACTAGGAGGGTTGTGAAGCATTGGGATGGGTTACCTGGGGAGGTGGAATCTCCATCCTTAGAGGTGTTTAAGCTGCGGCTTGACAAAGCCCTGGCTGGGATGAGGTTAGTTCTGCTTTGAGCAGGGGGTGGGACTAGATACCTCCTGAGGGCCCTTCTAGCCCTCATCTTCTATGATTCTATGACTTCAGGCGAACACCCCCCATCCCACCCCCCACGCCCTCACCTCGCTTCCCTACCTGCTGCCCTGGATACTCCCAGGTGAAATCCACAGCAACTTCCGGCTCCCCAAAAACCGTGCAGGTCACGTTGAAGTTTTCTCTGGCCCGCACTGTGGCGGCTGAGGCGCTGACCGTGGGTTTGGGAGCAGAGGAAGGGTCTGCTGGGGTGAGCGTGAGGCAGTGAGACGCAGGCATAAACTGCCCTGGGTTAGACCCTTTCCCTTCCTAATCGGAGTAGAGGTCCCAGGGGAAGGTTCCTCAGCCCACCACCGCCCTGCCAAGCCTTCGGGGCTTTGTGGCTGGGTTTAGTGAGGGACGGTATCTCTCGCTAATGGGGTCGCTGCATCTGCTTACCAGAGGATGCGCCCTCTGTCTATAACAACCTACCTGCACAGACTGTGTTTGCCTGGCTGGCTGCTGAGTGTCTTGTCAACGCGCGTATGGCCCTTAGAGACCAGGGCCCATGGCCAGGGGCACTCCGTTAACGTGGCCTGCTAGCTCAGCTGGCAGAGAGGTTGGCTCTGCCTGAGCAGGTCCGAGGCACCTTGTCTGAGGGCAGCAGTGCCCGTAAAAGCTAGTGGCCGGGTGGGGAGGGCAGCGATACACCGCCTCAAGAGCTCATTCCTCATGCTCTGTCTTACGAAGACAGGTGGAAGGCTCTGTCCCCATTCCTGCACCCGCTACTGGTGGAGTGGGGTGTTTCTGGCTAGCTAGCACTGTTCCTGAGCTGACGCCAGGGGGAGCGGGCTGGGTTAAATGCAGAAGACGTCAGCAAGCCGGCAGGTCTCAAAACAAAAGGAACACATAGGTTCGGGGCTGCAGAACCGGCTCTGGGATCTCACATCCCGGCCAGGCAGGGGCCACTCACAGTTGATGTAGATCAACATGTACTTGGTGGATATCTGCCGTACGCCATCCAGGCTGGCCATGCAGAAGAGCGACCCGGCGTAGGAGGGCCGCGGGCGGTGGATCATAAACCCCCTCTTCGTGTCATACGAGATGTCGACCCCATCCACGGCCACCTCCTCAGGGGGGAATTCACGGTGCAGCGTCACCTGGGCCAGCGGGCTGGTCACCTGGCAGGGCAGGAGCGTGGGGCGGTTCGTGCGCAGCTGGACCACTTCATAGTAGTCTTCCGTCGGCACGAACAGCTCCTGTGGGTCTGGGAAGGGAGGAGGGCAGTGGGGTTATGTACAGGCGACAGGGAGACATGTCCTCGCACTGTGACTGCCTGGAGCAGGAGAAATTCATGGAGAATCATTGCCTTCTGGCTGGCAATTGTCCTGTATGGAAAATGTGTGTCGTTTCCATCTCCTGGCTGCTAGAAATCAAATCTCTGACCTTCCTTCCCCCCTCTCCCGCTGCACCGGCCTTCTCCGTAATGTGCCCTACCCCGCAGCAGGCCTTAGCCTGGCCTTCCCTCCCCGCTGGAGAACGGGCTCAGAGGTCAATGCTCTCCTGCTCACGTCTCCTGCCTGCCCCAATCCAATCCAAGTGCAGAAGCCCTGACCTGTGAAGAAGATGAAAACCCTGCCCGTCCTGTCGGCTCCATCCCGGCACTCGCTGTCGCCGCACTGGAAGGACCAGCAGCTGTACTCGCCCGTGTCTGCAGCCATAGCGTTCACCACCAGCAGCTGGCTGTGCCTCTCAAAGTGCTTGATTCTGAAACAGAGGTGAGAGGACCCCACTCAGATGCCCGAAGACAGCTATCCTGCACCACCGCATAGAACATAAAAAGGGCCAGACTGGGTCAGACCAAGGGTCCGCCTTGCCCAGGATCCTGTCTGCCGACAGCGGCCAGTGCCAGGTGCTTCAGGAAGAAAGAACAGAACAGGCACTCATCGAGTGATCCGTCCTCTGTCATCCAGTCCCAGCTTCTGGCAGTCAGAGGCTAAGGACATCCAGAGCATGGGGCTGCATCCCTGACCACCTTGGCTAATAGCCATTGCTTGACCTATCCTCCATGAACTGATCTCATTCTCTTTTGAACCCCGTTCTAATTTTCACAACATCCCCTGGCGAGGAGTTCCACAGGTGGACTGTATGCTGTGTCAAGAAGGAAAACCCCCACTTATCTCCACTCCCATGATGACTGCCTGGAGCTAGCCTGAACCCTGTTGCATGTGGGTAAGGACAGAAGGTGTGTGACGGGGTCACAGTAACATTCCCAGTGGGCGCTGAATGTCACGCTCGCCTGCTTTGGCCTACCCACCCACCCAGAGGGGTGGAGCCCAGAGAGGGTTAATAATGAGAGACTTGCCCAGCGCACTCCAAATGCTGAGAAATGAGCAATGGGCTCCTGGTACAGCCCCCAACAGCTGTGTACCTTGCACTGTCCCCCAGCCCGGGGACATGGGGCATGAACGGTGGGAAGGGCAATGGAAGCTGCAGCCAGGCTCGGCTCTATATCCATGAGCAGGGATGAGCGTAGCTGGCGAGTGCCTGCCAGCTTTGCTTCATGGCAGATCTCATAGAGCCCCAAGTGTGTCTGTGTGTCTGTGCCTATTAAACGAGCCAGGTCAACGTGCGTGCTGCGTGCCCTCCCCCAGCACTTGGCCTCCAGCATCCTCTCTGAGAACAAGGATCTCCCCAGCAGCCTCAAATCCAGGCCTCTTGCATTTAGTTTAGTGAAGCCATTTGATGCCCTTTGGCATCTGAGGGGAATGGACCCACACACAGGCCCTGCTCAATGCACGACCCGTCATCCACGATGCAGGCCCTCCACAAACAACACAGGCCTGGACAGCCTCCAGAGCCAATCACTGACACGCACCTGAGCCGCCCCTCGCCTTCGTCCTCCAGGTAGGCAGGGAATCGCCACCTGACGGCCCCCCCTTTGCACCGCAGCTCCAGGGTGTCCCCGGCTGGCAGCGTCAGGGAGTCGGGCACCTTCTGGAACTGTCCCCTGGCCACCACCCGCGTCAGGATGGATGCAGGTGGCTGCACCGGGCTGGGAGGGGCCATGGGTTTCCCTCGGGGTTTGGCCTTCGACGGCTTTGCTGTTGCCCGTTGGAGCTTTGGAGCTGTCGCTCGGGGGGGGTTGAGCTCGTTTGGTTTGGGCTCTTTCGTGACCTTCTTCTCGGTGGCTCTGGGGGGCTTTTCCTTCTCCCGACATTCAGCTGAGGACAGAGGAGACGAGTTTGCCACCAGAACAGCAGCAGGCGCAGGCCCTCCGGGGCAGATGGCTCAGCGTGGCTTTACAGGTTCTTGCCCTGATCTTTAATTACAAAGGCCGCTCAGCACCAGGACAAGGTGAGGCCCCGGGCATGGCGGGGAAGCTGCTTGCTAATTCTCCCTCCTAACCCACTGCACAGGCATGGACACACCAAGGGCCTGGGCGGGCGATGCCCCATTTGTGTGTCTGCAGCTGAGCCCACAAAATGCGGGGGCACCAGTTTGCCACAACAGATCGACTGAGATGGGGCCCAGCTCCTCAGCTGCTGTAAATCAGTGTCGTTTCATTGACGCTGACAAAGCTACCCCAGCTGACCAGCTGGCTTTAGGTGCCTGGCTCCCTCAATTCACATCCACAAAAGGCTGTTTGCATGTTCCAAAGGGCGGGAGGTGCCCGATCCTATGGCCACAACCAGTAGCATGTGCAAAATCGGAATCCCACAAGGGGCAGAAATCTGCAATGCTTGCGGATAACATCGGTAACGTTATTTACCGAGGAAATTCTTACCTGCTTACCATGCAGACACATGACTGGCCGGGTCCCTGTGCCATGTAAGATAAGGCTTTATCTCGTAGCATTAGTTGTCTTCCTGCTCGAAGCTGCTTCTGGGTACTGGCCCAGGAAGGTGCTGTGAATGTAACTTAGTTGAGCAGCCAAGAGGCCTCTCTGTTTGCTCCTTGCTTGGCCTGCTCTCTGTTCATTGATTGCTGGGAAGCCTTTGTGTAGCAAGTGGCTTCTGCCTCCTACCTGACACCCCCACATTGCACCCAAGCACTGGACTGCTGGGATGCACCGGGCAGAGAGCAAGAGATCAGGAGTCCTAGCTTAGAGTTGGGTTTCCCATCTCTGCCAAGCCACCAGGCTGGCTTGCAACTCTTCTATGGACCCTCCTTCTCTGGCCAGGGCAAGGATGGCTCTTGTACTTGGTGCATATCTGAAAGGAAGCCCATCAGGCTTCCTTTAACGCTGACCAACCGAGCCAGGAAAAACCTGGGCTCTTTCCCCTGATGACACACAGGTCAAAAGAATTGGGGCTGTGGCCCCATCGGCAAAGTTGTCCCAGTACCACGGCCTGGCCAACGCTACAGAAGCGAGCCCCTGTACAGCCACAGTCCCTGAGTTCCTGCTGGTATTGCAGGCAATAAGGGACTGTCTTCGTGCCCTACCGTGCCAGCCGGCTGCCCTCCAGTAAGGCATTCCTTGTGTAGGCCACTGAGGACCGCCTGGAGCACCGTGCTAGGGGGAGGAGAGGGACTCGTCAGTGCTTGGGAAAGGAGCAGGAGGAACAGAAAGGGAGACTTACCCACGATGAGGAGAAGAAGGCCGCAGGTCAGGGCAGCCAGTGCCTTGGAGTTCATGCTGGGGCAATCCAGGCACAAACCCCCTAGCTGTGCCGCTGAGGTGGGGCTGGAGCGCGGGAGGCTGAGGACTGTGGCAGCTGCAACGTTCACAGCTCTGGAGAAATTTCACACTCTCACGTCTTCTCAGAGAGGGGAGGCGAGTGAGGGGACAGAGAGTCCGGGCGACTCGGGAGATGAAGGGGAGAGATTTCAAAGTAAATCAAAGGCTTGACTCTTTTCCTCTTTAAACAAAATTCCTTTCCACCCCCACGTGCCATGAAGGCATTCAGGTTCCTTCGGAAGAGGTGAATGGAGCTATTCAGTGCCTGGTTCCAACAGTCACACTCCAGGCTTAAAAGAAAACAAGTTTCCACCTCCTGCATTTCCAGGCTGTGCCCGGTCCAGTTACGCTTTGGAGAGGATGGGGCAGTTTGGGTTGTTAGATGCAAAGCTCTTTGGGGACGGGACCAGCCCTCCCCCAGTGTTTGTACAGCTTCTAGCACAAGGGGGTGCAAATCCTGAGGGAAGCCGCTGGGTACCACCCCAATGATGGCGATACCAAAGGGTAGCAAGTGTGGGTGAAGGGGAGCTTCTTGTTTGAAGCGTGTGGTTTGCTTCGAGCGATTACCTTTGATGCACAGTTCTGAAGGGCAACCGTTGCAGCGTACGATCATGTCACAGCGCACAGCACAATGGGACCAGCAGCCTGGGGTAACGCAATCTTTAGCTCCAGTACCGCACTGTCCACCCCGTGCTCTCAAAGCACCATCCCTGGGGTACAGGGGGGACGCTGCGGTACAAAGAGATGAATTGACTAGCCCAGGGAACTCCAGGCAGTCAGAGGTAAAGGACTCATGTCACCTCCCAGCCTGGCGCCCTCTCCCCAAATCACATGGCCTCTCTACGGTCAGACCGTTCTGCAGGATGCTGGGCCAACGTGTGGCTCGAGCTGGAGGACGAGTGCACGTATTAATGAGGCGGGGGCGCTGGGGAACCGTAAAAGGGGGCAGGACACCGTGAGGAATATCCCTGTGGTTTGGGGGAGATTTAGGTCCCCGCAGGCTGGGCAGAGGAAATATTCAGGGTTGGCTATTTGCTGCGGAAGCCCCGTTTCTGAACTTCCTTGGAGGGCTGCAGGGGGTTTCCCCATGAGATGACGGAGAGAGGGGCCACATGGCGCCCAGGCATTTCTCGCCACTTGGACTCCGAAGCCCTGCCCCGGATGGCCCCTAGGGCAATGGCCTGTCACTGCAGTACGAGCACAGCAGCAGGCAGGCCCAGTTCTAAAGCCTTCCCACACACCCCAGCCCGCTCTTGACGCCCATTGAATCTCTCTATGGGGAACGGCTGCAGACCCCATGCCCCTGACAGCCCTGACATGCAGCCTCGCCCTGGATTTTTCCCTTGGGTATTTCCCCCTGCACTCCAGACAACCGGCCTGTGTGTAATCTGATGAAGGTTTGGTTGGGAAGCCACACAGCTGCTCCTAGGACAGGTCCAGGGGCAGAAATGTGTAACCCTAGCCTTCCTGGGCAACCTGTGGTGAGCCAGGCAGGGAGACCAGCCGAGGGCAAAGCTGTCTGACAAGATGGCTGATTTGTGGGAGCCGCATGACAGTGTGAGCGTGGACTCGTGTGTAACAAAGCACTTCTCTTCTAGCCCCACCTTGATTATCAGAGCCCTGGGCGTGGCTCCCTGGACAGAGGGAACTAGAATCTGAGGGCTTGTCCACACTGCACACTGCGCCGCTGTAGATGCTCCCTGCACCAATGGGAGCGGTTCTCCCATCACTGTAGTTAATCCACCTCCCCAAGAGGAGAGGAAGAATTCCTCCATCGACCTAGCGCCGTCTACACCAGGGGTCGGTCGGCTTAACTACGTCTCTCAGGGGGAGGGGGTTTTCACGCCCCTCAGAGACATGGCTATGCCGATGTTAGTTCCCCGTATAGACCAGCCCCATGTCATCTGAAAGGACAGTAACATTATTTCGATTTTACTGGTCAGGAAACTGAGATGCAGAGAGATAAAGTAACTTGCCCAAGGTCCCACAGCAGGTCAGTGGCAGAGCCAATACTAGACTCTAGGTCTCCTAGTCACAACCCAGAGTCTGATGCACCAGACCCCACCACTGGACGCTCTTAACCTGGCATGTTCCCTCCAGTACAGCCCCCTGTTCCTTTCTCTTGGAAGGGTTGAAACACTGGGAAAACATGTGCTGTGTTACTTTGCCCACATTTGTTACTTCCAGGAGCTCTGTGTTACCTCCCAGAGTTACACTTGTAGGCACCCTGTACTTTAGGGGCCTACCAACTTAATTACAGCTGGGAAGAGCCTGGGGGCTACAACTCCCATGATGTCTTGGGGAAAAGAGAGAGACTCTTTCCCTTCCAGCAGGAAAGAAAGGCATGTGGGAGACTTCCTTTGGGTGCTGGGGCGGAGGCCGCCCGGGCTGGGAGCTGCTGGCTGGGTCTCGAAGGTGCTGCTGCTGTGGCTGCCTGTTGACAAGGTCCCAAAGCTGCTGTTGCCTCTGACCCTGCTGGGGTCCCAAAGCTGCTGCCGGGAGCCTGCTGACATGGGGATCGAGCACAGAGCTGCAGAGGGCTTGTAAGGAAGGTGCAGCAGAGAGACTGACGGAGACAGAGAAGAGGCCAAGAGACAGTCCCTTCGAGCAGGGCCAGGACTGCCAATCTCCAGTCTGGTGCCGGGGCTGAACTGGTGCAGTGAACCCAAGAGCGCTCTCTCCTTCTGCAGATTTTCAAGCGCCCACGCAAGAAAGGGGTCAGGACCTGGACTTGGGGGGAGAGCACACGCCAGAGGTGGGGTAAATAATGGCAGTGTAAATGCCTGGTAGACAAGTTGAATAGTGAATATTGTTTTTATTAATTGGTTTATTCAGCTGCCCCTGTGGTTCATGTTTAATTTCAGTCTGTTATGCCATGCTTCTTTATTTTGTTAAGTAAAGGTTGTTAACTCTGATTTAAGGATATTGGATGTTTAGTTTGTATAATTGCAATTGTTAAATTAGATTTATGTCTCGGATTATTATAATTTTAGATTAGGTCTAGTCCTGGCAGCTTCCAAAGCCACTATTGAGCGTGTGCAGGGGCCAGCCAGGTGGAGGCACCGCCAATTTTAAATTGCTTTAGAAAAAAAGGGACTGCAGCAGAGGGGTGGACAGAGGATTCCCAACTATCCCACATCAACACTGGGATACTCAGGATCTCCTTTATTGTTAGAAACCTTAGGTGCCCTTGCACACCGGTGAGTGTTGCCTGCTCCCAAGTAACCCAGTGAAGGAAGGGGGTTACACACTGATAAATGAAACAAACAACAGGATCTTATTCGGGGAGGGGAGGGAGGCAATACGCCATGTTTATTGTGAATACAGAGATTCCAAAAAACAATTGCCTACACACACACACACACACATATTTATAATTACCAGCCTCTGTGTTGCTTCAGTCGAGACACTGGCCAGGTGGATCGGGCATGAGGATGGAGGACGGCTCTGTCGGTCACCGACACGATGTGGCTTGGAGTTTGCAAAACAAACCCAACATCCTCATCTTTTCACCCCATCTTTATAGTAATCCATCCCCATTCGGATCTATGGATTTCACCATGTCACACTGTCTTCATGTTTGATGTGATTATCAATTACTCTTGATGTTGCAACATGACAGCTTTCTGTTATCCTGCGGGTCCTGTTTCACACTTTTTCTTGTTCCTGTCCTTGGCTGTTAACTCCTCTCTGTTCCACGGTTATCTTGGTCTGCATTCTTCGGCCATCTGGGTTGTAAGAGTTTTTTTAAACAAAGCATCGTCCCTCCCTCCTGCTGCCATGAAGATTGAGGATTGCCGCCTTTCCATTTCCTTATTTTCTACAAACTCAAACTGCATTCACTCCTCAGTCACACCAACTAACTTTTTACTTCTAGCAGAACATTCTCAAATTTGCTCATTGGGATCACCTACCCCCCAAATACTGCATTCTACAATCTTAGAAAGAAAACAGATACCAGGGTAGCATCAATATGGGTTCCACGGATTCATTTTCAGAGACCAACGTACAATGGACGTTCCTTGATTTACACAACAAATGCATGCTTGATAGGCCTTGGACACTTGCATCTTATAGCAAAAGGGCTGTTCCCAAACAAACATACATAAGTTCTGAGGAACAACGCAGAATGTTAAAGCTGGCTGCTTCCCATGCCTTTGTAGACACAATTACAGCCCTAGATGCCCAGGACGCTAGGCCGTCTAAGTGACAGCAGAATAAACAGCAGGATGTTAAGCTATCACAGTTGCTCTTTCTTGTTAGATTTCAGTGTATGAGGCCATCTCTACAGTGGAGGTCTCAGATAGGGGTTTCGATTTTAGTTATCAAACCATTGCTCTCGGCCTGGCCTCCGGCCTGGCCCACACCAGCAAAGCAAAGGGCCTTGCTTGTTTTGAAATCACTTCATTTGCAGCATGTGCCTGGGACACAGTGGGTCAGCTGGGGGCCCTGTTCATTGCCCTGGGCACGTGAGGCTTCTCATTCTATGGGACTCAGAGGCAGCAGAACGATGGGCAGCGTGGACTCCAGTGGGGACAGTCGGCCCAGCCCCGCTGCCTGTGAACCTGCGGGATGGCCATGTCTGGAGCGGGAGCCAAACTTTCAGCCTGATGCTATGAGCTGGCGGGAGATCTAACATGCCACTGGCTGGAAGCCACGAGGGCCGTGGTAGCAAGGCAGCTCAGTCCTCTATAAGACCCTTGCTGTACCTCATCCCTACAACGAGCCAGCCTGGAGCTCCCAGGCCAAATCCCCCCTACCCTTTGGGCCTGAAGCTGTGGTTTCAGGGGGGCAAGACCCAGTGGAAGCTGAGGCTGAGAGAGAACAAAGCCTGTGTCTTCAGAAACATCCACTACTTCTGAGGGCCTCATTTCCCAGGGGGCAGAGCTGCCATGACACCAGCTGTTTCCAGGCAGAGCTGGCTTCAGGGCAGAACCATCAGGCCCTCGCCAGTTACGACCACTGACTTCCATGCACCGCACAATTGCTGCAGGGAAGGGTCAAGTTTTGAACCCTAGAACTGTAGGGCTGGAAGGGTGCCCTGCTGGAGCCTGGAAGGGGGTGTTTCACGTTTGCCTGTAACCCCTGCGGGGCAAGAGAAACGGGTTCAGGGAGGCGGCTGGGGGTTATAATGAGGATGCCCGCTCTGCTGACCTTGGCTTTAGGGCCCAAGACTCATTGCAGATCCACGAGCAGAACGGCTGGCACCCTGGACACCTCCGAGAGCAGCGAATCAGGCTGGCTTTTAACTGTGCCCGCAGCCTCTCTCTGGGAATTGTAGAGCACCACGGCAGACACATCTGCCTCCTGTAGGGACCTCTGGCAAGCCATGCGGGCAAACAGATTACGTACAAACCCGCCAGACCCACTAAGAGTCACCCTGTCTGTGTGCTGTCCTCCGGAAGAAGGGCATAGGGAAACCCATTTACTGTGGAGCCATTTTGCTTTGCAGTGACGTTGGGGCAGGGACTACAAAACATGAAGAGCACGTGGGGCAGCAGGGGACGGCGCGTGCCCGTCAGGGGCGGGTCAAAGTACAGACACTCAGGCCAAAGAAGGTGCTGTTAACACCTCCCCAGGGCTCGCCCTTCTGTTAGCTCGGATGTGCTGGCATTTGATCTCCTTGCATCAGGCTCTCACACGGGTTGCCTCTGTCTCTCCTCGTTCCTCTCCGCTTGTTCTACCCTGCCTGCTATTATCCCCTCTTCCCCTCTCCTGCATGTTTTCTCTTTCTGACTCTTTTTAGCTTTGCCACAGGGGTTTGCTGACGCGCACCTCCCCCCCATTAGCTCCAGCGCTGCTCCCCCGCTCGCCAGACACCGGCGGGCTGCCCCGGTGCCCCCCATGACTGAGCTGTAGGCGGTGGGAGCAGAGAAGAGGCGAGCGTGCTGGCGGGGGGTCGCTCCGAGTGCGATGCCCGTGCAGCCAGCCACATGAAGGGCCGCCCTTCCCCGGGAGCAGGGGGGAGAAGGTGGCGGATGTCCCAGGAGTTACCTGCCACTCTCATGGCAGACAGCAGTAAGTTGGCCGTGGGGCGTCACGGTTCATCTCTGCTCCTGCAGCTCTCCCCATCCGCAGTGATCCTCCGCTTCCCCTCGCCCCGAACGGCACTGCACCCCCCCCCCCCAGCCTGCATGGGGGGCCTGTGGGGTACTTCAATCTAACGCCTTCTGCTGCTGGGCCAGCAGGTGGCACTGTTGGCTCACGCACAGGCCAGAGGCCATGCTGCAGGGCTGCTGTTGTGCCTGGGGTCAGGAAGTCAGTGCTCGGTTTGTGCCTTGCTGACCCTAAAGCTCCCATTGGGGGAAGCTGTGTCTCTCACAGCTAAGGAGCCCTGTGCTAGTGTCAGGCTCTGCCAGACCCCCAGTGGCCAGAGAGCAAGTGTGAAAAAATCAGGACACTTTTTTTCAGACCTGCCAGCCGGGGCCCAAGCGTAATTTTTTCAGGCCCAGTACAAACTTGTAACACGAGCCCCCTCCCACACACACCCCCATGGGGATTGCAGCCTGGGCCGGGCCCCCCAGGGCCTCCAGGCTCTGGTAAAGCATATCCTTTCTCCCCCACACGTGGGGGCCCTGCTGCCAGCACATGAAAGCTATGGACAGGTGGCAGAAGAGAAAATTCAGTGAGACGCACGTTGGGTAGAGAGCGTTATGGAGTAGGGTGGATAGATGTTCACAGATGTGCCCTTCTAGCCCCCTCGCCAGGTGCTTTTTTTCTCCCCCAGTCCCTCCTATGCAGTGTGGCCAACTCTCGTTATATGTGATGTTTATCTTGAATCCCCAGCTCCAGGAATCGGGTTTGCGTGAGAATCTCCACTGTTCTTTGGGGTGGGGTGGGAAAGTAACTTTCGAGCCCCCGGGGTTGCAGAGGAAAGCTTGAAAACATGCAGCGAGCGCAACCAAAAGGCTCAGAAAACAGCAGGCAAAGAAAAAGATCCCAACCTTTGTTGTATTTATTTATTTATAAAGTCTGATACGTTTTTAGGAAATCTCTTCATTGTGGGGCCTGCCTCGTGCTTCTGGAATGTTTGGCAGTGCTGAATCACACCCACTGCCTTGCATTGTGCATAGCTAGGTCCATCAATGGCTGTTAGCCAAGATGGTCAGGGACGCAACCCCACGCTCTGGGTGCCCCTGAACCTCCAACTGCCAGAAGCTGGGACTGGACAAGGCATGGAGCACTCAAAAACACCCTGCTCTGTTCATTCCCTCCTGACCCATTCTGCAGGGGAGGTATATACGGTTCCTGAAGAGTAGCCATTAGGAATCCTACCCCAGGGCCCTATCGCTGGGCTTCCCTGTGAATTTCCCAGCTGGGGGTGGCTTTCACCCTAAATCCCTGCCTGAGAGTAGATTGGAAAAATGAGATGTTTTCTCAGTAAACGTAGGGACCGTCCCCCGCCAAAGGCCCTGTCATTGAATATGGGGCACTGCTGAGAGGGCACTTGCTCTGCTCTTTCACCAAAAATAGGGGTGGGAGGATCTGAGTTGGATTTGGGGGTGTCCTCAGGGCTGTTCCTTCTGGCACTATAGTCCTCCAGGCAGAGCTGGTAGACAACAGCAAGAGCCATTCCTTGCCTCCTAACCACATCCTGTTAGTCCCTGAAGGTGAAATCCTGACCTCACTAACGTCCATGTGAGTTGTGCCATTGCCTTCCATATAATCGTCATCGTCCCTAGCTCTTTATGAAGGAGATCCGTATCCTTATCCCAGTTTTGCAGGTTGGGAAACTGAGACACAGAGCAAGATGTGACTTGCCCAAGGTCAGCCAGCGAAGCAGTGGCAGGGCTACAAATAGAACCACAGTCTCCTGGGTCCCGGTCCACTGTTCAGTCCACTAGACCCCACTGCCTCCCCTCATGCTAATTGTTTCATCAGCAAAATTGGAGGCGCGGTGGGTGGCTTTGGGGGACGGAGGGCATGAGCTGTGGCTGTAACCATGACGCATTGGACCCTAAGAAATTTCAACTATAGGAATGGCCCAAAGCCCGCTATCTGTGGTCAGTGTATTCACACTAGTTCACAAGAGACTGAACCAAGTTCCTGGCCATTCATGATCAGGTGGACACAAGAACTAAAGGATATAAACTGGCCATCAGGAAGTTTAGACTTGAAATTAGATGCAGGTTTCTAACCATCTGAGAGTGAAGTTCTGGAACAGCCTTCCAAGGGAGCAGTGGGGGCAAAAAACCTAACTGGCTTCAAAACTGAGCTTGGTAAATTTATGGAGGGGCTGGTGTGATGGGACAGCCTAGTTTGGCAATTGACTGATCTTTGACTGCTGGAGGTAGATATGCCAATGGCCTGTGAAGGGATGTTAGGTGGGGGGATGGATTCTGAGTTATAACAGAGAATTATTTCTTGGCTGTCTGGCTGGTGAGTCTTGCCCACATGCTCATGGTTTAAATGGTCACCATGTTTGGGGTCAGGAAGGAATTTTGCCCCAGGGCAGATTGGCAAAGGATCTGGGGGATTTTCGCCTTCCTCTGTAGCATGGGGCATGGCTCACTTGCTGGATTCTCTGTACCTTAAAGTCTTCAAACCATGATTTGAGAACTTTAATAACTCAGTCATAGGTCAGGGTCTGTTACAGGAGTGGCTGGGTGAGGTTCTGTGGCCTGCGCTGTGCAGGAGGTCAGACTGGATGATCATATCGGTCCCTTCTGACCTTAGAGTCTATGAGTCTATTAAGGGGCAGCTATTTTCTTTAATCAGGGCAGAGGTCTGCAGGCAAAATAATTGTGCATGAACTCGTGCACCTCCCTCTGCACATGCAAACCCGAATCTTCACATGCAATGCAGGGACTGTTTGCCCTGTCATCTGTTTCATCCCTTGTATGTTCTACATCTGGGCGAAAACACCAGCAAATAGATTGGAAGTGCCTCAGAAGCAGACTGCATTACTGGCCCTTTTAGAACACTATAAGGGATATCCGTGCAATAAAGGGCACTGGGCCAAGAACAAACTTCTTGGAAAGAAACACGGGGCCTGATTCTCATTTACACTATGGCAGTGTAGAGGCCTCAAGCCTGGCAGCCCTCTTTACCTTGCCAGAGTGGCATAAAAGGGCCTTTGTAGACATGAGAATCAGGCCCATAGTGATTTCAATAGGAATCCTTTTCTGCCCTTCTTCGGAGCGTGGCCAGGAGTGTGCCTGTCTATACTAGCAGCGCTACAGCGGCGCAACTGCACTGGGAGCACTCTCTCCCGTCGGCATCACAACCTCCTGCGAGAGGTAATAGCTGCGCTGGTGGGAGAAGCTCTCTTGCCGACACAGCGTGTCCACACCAGCTTTTAGGTCAGTGTAATTTATGTCATGGGGGGGGGTATTCACACCCCTGAGCGATGCAAATTATGCTCAAGTAAATTCTAGTGTAGGTTAAGCTTCAGCCATTTGCGTTACCACTGGTAATGGCCTGCGACACAGCTGTGGAGGGTGTGGTGCTCACCACCTCATTTGAGTCTGGTGGAATCCCCCAGCCCTCTGATTTTGGAGCAAGTCATGCGGGCTATGAACAGAGCCCCCACACCAGAGCGTGGAGCCCAGCAGCTACTTTCACTTCTTACAAGGCAATGCTGGGAGGATTGCTTGGTTAAGGTCCCTGGCCCACGAGCACTATGCCCCCTCCTGAGTTTAAATGGTTCTGCAGAAAGGTGTTGCTGGCCACTGCACGGTGAGGCTTTGATCAATCACAGGCCTTATTAAGTGCATGTGCCAGGCCCCTCTTTATGCCTCAGTGGAAAGAGCAATTGATTTGCATCCTTTGCAAGCTATCTAGTTGGAGGCAGAAAGATCTGTGAGTGGGAGCCAGTGAGGAAGCAGAGACACACAGAGCTTTCTGGGTCTGTCTGAATGGCAGACTTGGGGATATCTGAGCAAGGAAACTGCTTGCTGTTTCTTTCTACTGTGTTTGGGGAAACAGGACTTTGGGCACGCGCGCGCGCACACACACATTTTTTTTGTAAATAACCCAGCTTATACCACAGAAGAGATCTGATTCATATCACCAGTTTCTCCTCCTAACAGAAACAATCCTGCAAGGCCCCAACCTAACTATTTGGGCCAAAGGGGCAACAATACCCTCACAAGCCTGAAGAGCTAAAGGGAGACACATTGAGTGGCTGCAATCTCCTGCTCCCTGAAATAAACTGGGTTTGTTCAGTCCCGGCGACGGGACGTATTGATCAGTTTTGCATGGCGGGCTGCTGCTGGTGTTTCGAGATACACAAAGCAAGGCCCTGCACTTTGAATCTGCCACAGCCTTTATCTTAGCCTGGAAAGATCAGCAAGAAAGGATCAAAGTCAAACGCTCCATGAGAGAGAGCACGGAGTGCACATCCCCTCCCTGTGTGCCTGCAGCAGCCCCGAGATTGAAATGGCCGCAGAAAACAGCCGGCAGGCAGAGGGCTTAGAAACGTGAAGGTGCAATGCACTGAAAACGAATGGCCCAGGGTTCCAGCTGCACACCCTGGCGCTCTGACCACGCTACAGTTAGGACTTTTAGTATGTCCATTATCAAGCCCAATTGTCAGTGCTTGCAAATGGCTAAAAACCCTCCTTGGTGTCTGACCTGAGAGACTGCTTCTCACTCAGAGAAGAAACTGGGCTGGTCTTTTACGTTTCAGAGAGCACGAGAGAAAGAAAAGTGCCTTATATGGTCTGACTCTTGCTAGATCGATGAAGGATTCACCCCTCTGCCACTCCACTATCCTCCTCTCTGCTCTTATTCACTCCCCAGAGTGTGACACCAACACAGTGAATGATCCCTAGAGGTGCTTGAGCTGGACCCCCCCCCCATCCAGTTCAAAAGGGGCAGGGCATTCTCCATGAAGTCCTAAAACCTGCTTCCCTCCTTGGCGGGTCAGAGCCCAGCTTCATTAATTAACTTTCCTGCAGCCTGCCCTTGGCCCTGAATGAGGGGCAGGGATGAGCTGATGGGACAGAGGGGATCTCTGTGTTATGGTCATCGGTGGAAGTGCTGGCGCCGGCAGTTTCATCGAGATATGAAGAGCTGACTCGTGTTAAATGTTCTCGTGTTAATCAGAGCACAGCGCCAGGGGATAAGATTCATGCTGTAAGATTGAAATAAGCATTATCTCCAGTATGTGCCATATAACACACATCATGAGGCTGAGGGCGGTGGAATATGGCCGCTGTGAAAACCACAAAGGCTTTCCACCACGCTGTATCTACACAAAGCCAGCGGGGGCTGGCGTCGTATCTCTGCAGCCCTGAGAGTCACCCAAGTTTCCCCTCTGCTTGTTCTTGTCCTGGATTTTGCTGGGTGTAAATAAGATGCCTTGCTGAGCTCCATTCCCCCTTGGCGCAGCGAGATGCTAAATCCACGTGGGCAGGGGCTGGATTATTTCTCTGCCCCCGTTGCCTTTTCTCAGGGAGGGTGCTGTATGCCCGCTGGTTGGTGCAGGTTCGGTCTATAGTGCCAGCCCCGGCTGAGGCTCGCTCTGGTGGTCTTTGCCCCTGCCTGGGAGGCCAGGGTGAAACCCAGGGGCCAGGCAGGATTGGAAGGCTCTGGAGTGTGTGACGTCCTCACTGGAGGAGGAGAGGAAACAGCTGCATTGCAAGGGGGGGCCGCCTGCACACAGCCATATCAAGCCCTGCTAGGCACCGCTCGGGGGCTGTCTCCCTGCAGGCTGAGAAGAAGGGCCGCTCCAGGAGAAGAGGCCTTGGCCAGACACGTAAGTCGGAACCGTCCCCGGAAAAGGCTCGACCCTGAGTTAGGGGGGAAGCTGGAGAACATAAGGGCTGATTGTGGGGGGCTGGGGTCTGTCAGGCAAAGGGACCAAAGGCAGATTAATAGCCCCTCCCGTGTGCATTGCAAAATGTTTGACTTGCTGGTGAGTTGCAAGGTTGTTTTCTCTTTAGAGTCAATGGATGATTATTTATTATTAATGAAAATCACCATAAATCTTCCCAGCACTCACCAAACGGCAAGCAAGCCCCATTCAACCCCCCCCCCTTCTCCCCGGGCCCCAGAAATCGTTGGGATCATTTTCAGGTAACGGTTCTGTAACCAGACATGGCTGGGAGCCATGAGTGTGTTCTGAGCTCCTCTCCTGGCGTGCCAAACCCAGCCTCAAGGATGAGCCTGGCGCGGCTTGGCTTGTCCTAGTAGTTGGGCAAACGACAGAAAAAGACCCGAGCTCAGTGTCCTGCTCCTTGGCATGTGGGTTAAATCCGTGAACTTGGTTTGGGGAAAGCGGATCCCAAGGGAATTTTGCCCTTCTGTTTCATGAAACGTCCCCTGCAATAGTTATTTTACAATGTCTATTTTTAATGATTCATGACTCGGGGGGGTGGGGAGGGGAGATTCTTGAGCTCCGGGCCAGTCCTTGTGGAGCTGGGTTCACTTATTATACGGCTTACGGTTGAATTTTAAAAAATGGACTGCATTGGATTCACGGGTCTCTGCGTTCCAAGGACGCTGCTGCCTCTCCATTTAACCCTCCGGATGTTTCATTTGTTGCCCTACAGATGCTTCTTGTAACACGAAGAGCCCTGAAGGGCTGGTGCAAGAGGGATCTGTGGTTTCACATTTGCTCCAGGAGTGACTGTCTGAAAAAATCCCTTCTGTCTAACGCAGAAATAAACCCCTCCTGATGCTGCAGCTTGGTACCATAATGGCTAAGAGCAGCAGGGTGTGTTCTCAGAGCTGCAAGCTTAAAAATAAACCCTAGGCCCCTTCTTCCCCTTTGTCTCTCTCTCCGCACTGCCTCTTGGCACGGATCTGCAGGGCTGCGATCAATATATTAAAAACCAAAGTCCCCTGCTGCTCAGAGGAGCCCTGCAAAGGTGGGCCAGGCTGAGCAGGGAACCGAATCGTCGGTAGCTGTAGTGGGGAGGGGCTGTAGCAGGCTCTGTTTGGGAAGGGGATCTCTTGACCATTATCCTGCCACTTCACCAAGGGTTAAAAGGGCATGCGGTGGGGTCCCCAGAGACCCGGAGCTCTCTACTCTGGTAAATTATTTATTAGGGGCTGTTAGAAAATCCCTCTAAGCCCTAATACAGCATAATGAGCAGTGAATCCTTTTGTCCTCTCGAGAGCCGGCAAACATGGATGCATTTACACCTCCCAGCTTCCCACCTGCCCAGTCCATCGACTGCCTTTGTCTAGGTCTTTTCTCCTAGTGCTCAGCAATCCCACGTGCTATACTTGCTGGGAGAGGGGGGCAGTCCAAATTGGCCTGTGGGACCAGCCCTCCGAGTAGGGCACCCCACCCCCTCCTCAGGACACGGGAGGCTGGGCTGTGCAAGGGCGCGCTGGATATTTCGTCGCCCGTCTGTGTCTCCCAGTGATTGTCCCAAGGGGTGACCGGCTCTTGCTGTTCGTCTTGTCATAGCTGGGTCTTGCCTAGGCGGTTGCCTGGGGAGAGGGAGCCTCCTCGAGGGACCTTTTCCAGGAGATGAGTTTGGCTGGCCAGCTAGTCCCTGCTGCCCGTTTCTCTGGCGCTGCGTGCACAGGTGGGAGCCAGGCCTGGGTAGGGGACCTGTAGCAGAGGAAGCGAGGCAGGATGTTTACACTGAGTACAAGCCTTGGCGTTTCCTCGCTCTCATGAGCGCTAACGTGCCGCAGGAGTCACAGACAGCCCCCTCCCCCACCCGGTTCCCCAGGGAGGGGCCCCATCTGTGCAAGTACCCTCACACGGCGGGCGCCCCCTTTCAGCGCAGTTCGAGTGCTCGTGGAGCCGTCACAGCTGCTGGCCACCCGTCGTCGCCAAACCCATCCGATCCCCTGCTCTCTGCCCTGAGGCCTGCCCGGTGCCGGTGTGTTACTCGGCAGGCTCCCTGTCTTCGCCGTGCATGGACGAGCGCCCAGTTTCTGGAGCTGGCCCCGAGAAAAAGGGGCAGACAATGTGTGCTTTCACCTCCCAGCGGGCTCGTCCGCACCCCACTGGGCCTGGATCACCGTCCTGTCCAGTGGAGACCAGCAGAGCGACAGGGTTCTGTACCTCTGGGCCAGTAGCCGTGGTCAGACGGTGCCGCCTGGCTGGTTGAATCCTTGCTCTGCAGCCAGACCGCAATGCAGGGACAGGTGGCTGTCAGCAAAGAGCTGGGCTCCCTCCTGGGAGATCTGAGCTGTGTGTTCGCTCTCCGCCTCCACCAGACAGCTCTGCGCCTCCCTCTTGGGGCATAGCTGCAGGTAAGAGGGCAAGGCAGCTGAGATGCGCAGCAGCCTTCAGAAACAGAAAAGGAAAGCAAGGGGGGATGAAGAGGCTGCTGTGTTTCTCAGCAGAGAAGTGCCCTTCCTTCTCCCCTGTGGCAATGCCCACTTGTGAGCTGCTGGTTCCAGAAATCCTGCCTCTGTGGAATGGATGCTCGTGCTTAGAGACTCTGTGAATCGTAACTAAACCAGTGACGATGCTGGATAGTCCTGTAAGCATCTCAAAGCACTTGATTCCTGCTGGGAGGGCACGGCGATGCTCTCATGAGACAATATTGTCATCTTCATTTTAGCCAGGGGGAAACTGAGGCACAGAGGCGGTTAAGTGACTTGCCTAGGGTGACACAGGAAGTCTGTGGCAGTCAAGAGTAGAACCCAGAACTTTTTGAGTCCTAGTCTTCATCAGGAACAACAAGGCAAAGCAACCCTTCCTGCTGCCCCTGGAGATGATGATGGTGCTAGAAATCCAGGAGTAGGCCCTCACCATAGGCTCATCTGGGGCTGTCAGGGAAAACAGCCTCCTGTTTGAACACAGTTAGCTTTGGCCATTTGCAAACGCAAGCAGGCTTTGTGGCAGTGGCATGGATATGGAGAGTGGAACGTATTCAACATATGTTTGAAAAGTGCTCCCTGAATGAAAATTACCCCTCTTGAAATTGCTGCTTTGGAGGTTTGCCACTATTGAATTTTCCTGCAGCATGAAGCGTTGGCTCCAGGAAGATGGGGTTGGGGGAGATATGAGTTGTACCGAGAAGGGATGGGTGTCAGATAACATTCAATAGACTAATTCATTTCCAGGCACCGCTATCCAGCTGCTTTCTTTCCCACAGTCGTTGCTTCTCTCTATTCACAAAGAAAGCGAAAACAGCTCCTCCTCTTCAGGGAATCTCTTCCCTTTGGGTTGGCGTGTCCATTGCACAGCGACCTGCAATTGTAGTGACTTTAGTGGTGGTGGCTTGTTTCCGTTAGATTTTACATCAACGGAAACACCATCTTAAAGCAGGAGTACAGCGAGCTGCCATGGAAACCGAGCTATGTTTCCTGGGGTCACATCGCTGTATGTCTCTGGCATCTGGCCTGATTTCTATCTAGACAAAGGGAGGGGCCCGAGAGGGAGCTGCACGGAGTGCTGCAGACCTTGACACGTGGGACGTGGTTCTAGCACTTCAAGAGCAACGGGCTCCCCGGCGAAATAAGGAGCTGGCTGAAGCTGATGCAGGATTCTGTCTCTCCAGGGCCTACGGGGTGAAATGGAGAACGGGAAAAGAACCATCCGGCCTCTAGAACACAGCCCGGCCCTGGGGTCATTGAACACAACACCCCATTGCAGGGGGTCTGGACTGTGAGGCTGCCACCTGTAGCCGTGGCATATTGTGGTCTCTGCTACTGCCTCGGTTTCCCTTCTTCCCCCGGTTAACGGGTGTAGTCACGATAGCCCTTCCCTTCTGGGAGGCCGGTTTATCAACAACATACAACACACAAGCCTTCCTCCCAGCCGCCTGCTGCGTCACAGCCTTTGCCGTGTTGCTGCCGAGGCTCTTCCCCCCGTGGGCTTGCTATCTCCTAAGCCCTCCTGCAGGCTGGCGCTCGCCAAGACCTCGGCCTGCTCTGACTCTCCTCGTCTGTGCCAACCAGCCCAGCTCCCTTGTGTTCTGAAAGGGCCAGCATTGCAACTGGCGCTATGGGATGCCTACGTACCTGGGGACCACTGCCCTGTTACACCAGCCATCCCTGTGTGCCCGGGTGGCTCTCCCGCCTGGCAGGGCTGCTTGAGGTTTCAAGAGATGCGTCTGAATGTCTAGCGCAACTTCCTCTCCTTATGGCAATGCAGTGCCTCGCAAAATAGGGCCCTGATCCCCCCCCAGCGGGGCGGTCTGGGCCCTGATCCCCCCCGGCGGGGCGGTCTGCGCCCTGATCCCCCCCCGGCGGGGCGGTCTG
>ML675615.1:27089828-27390694 GCA_007922155.1 Mesoclemmys tuberculata | reverse complement strand
CCCCCCCGGCGGGGCGGTCTGCGCCCTGATCCCCCCCCGGCGGGGCGGTCTGGGCGCTATCGCAGTACTCAGGATGCTGACGTGCAATAGGCGCTCACCACACGGTGCCTCCAGGCCCAGATGGCATGATGACATGACATCGTTCCAGAGGAAAATGTCTCTGAGATGGTGGCCCTCAATGGCTTCCTCAGCCTGGTGCCTGAGGGCCTCTGCGTGTCTAGACAGCATTATCGCTCAGCTGGCACCTAATTTCAGGCACAGTCCGGGGGACCTGGCTCTGGGAAACTCTGGCTGACTTCAAGGACTTAGTAAAACTGCTGAGGAGGCTGGGGTCCGGCCTTTGGTTCCCACACCTCACGATCCTGGGCTTGAATGGGGCTTAGATTAGGAATAAAACCCGTCTGCTGGCTCCAGCCAACATCGGGTGGATGTGGGGACTGTTGCAAACCAGGGCATGGTTGACCCAAGTTAACATGGTCGGCGGCTTCCTTGGGAGACGTCAAGGACTGGAATAGCAGGGGAGGGGACGTGCAGGTCAGGTTTGGGCTGTGTTGGCAGAATCCTGCAGGGACTCCTTGCTCTGTGCCCGTCCAGAGCTCTTCGTTCCTCCCCGAGAGGCGTTCTCAAGTAAATGTCCTCGGTTATGCCAGTGTAAATCTGGAGTGGATCCACTGACTTCAGTGGTGCCACTGCAGATTTACAGGGCTGTGGCTGAGGGCACAATCTCTCCCAAAGTTGTTACGGCTGTTGGGTGAAAGCACAGTTTGGCTAACATTCCTTTCCTTTTTTTCTACAGCTTCCTCCTCCTCCGTTGATTCTGCTCGAGAAGCCATGGCGCCCACAGGAAAGGTACTGGATTAGCTCTAGCACATGGGAAATGCCACAGCCCTGGATACCTCCTGCCAACTCCTCTGCAAAAATGGAGAGGCTTGGAGGTGCCCAATGTACCATTTTGTCTTTGGGACAGAGTCACTGGTTCTCTCCAGTTGCTTTGAGTCTCTTTGGCTGGGTAAAGCAGCCACAATCCTGGTTTAAGGACTGGCTACCAAGAATCCATCCCCTCTTTTACCAGGGGGCTGTGGTACTGAAGCGAACAGGCTGGTACTATCTACTGACCCAGTTATAATTCTTGCCATACGGTAAAGGGTAACGGAGCACTTCTACATGATGCCTGTTGTTGGGTGCATTTCTTTGTTTCGTGCAGTTTGTTTGCAGTTGTTTGGCAGCTGGCACTGGCTTTCCATCCGGGAGGGATGTGTACAAGGCATGAGATCTTAGTGATAGACGCCGTTTACGTTCTTCATCCTTCGGCTAGCGCTCTGTTGAAACAAAGAGCAGATGCACGGTCAAATCCAAATGGTTGTGATCTCTGAATAGGGCTGGGAAGGAAAGCCAAAGGGAAACAGGACGGAGGAAAAAGAACTAGTAGGGGGGGAAAAAGAAGAGAAAGTGGAAATAGAAAACACGGGAGGGGGACAGGAGCCTCTATGGCGAAAAAGAAGTGGCGTGTACAGTAAACTTCTCCATTCGCCTCAGGAAGAGATCATTAATGATCTGGAAGAGGGGGTAGATTGCACCCCCAGCAAGTTTGCATATGACACTAAGCTGGGTGGAGTGGAAGATGCCCTGAAAGGGAGGGATAGGATACAGAAGGACCTAAACAAATTGGAGGATTGGGCCAAAAGAAATCTGATGAGGTTCAACAAGGACAAGTGCAGAGTCCTGCAGTTAGGACAGAAGAATCCCATGCACAGCTACAGACTGGGGACCAACGAGTGAGGCAGCAGTTCTGCAGAAAAGGATCTGGGGGTTACAGTGGATAAGAAGCTGGTTGTGAGTCAGCAGTGTGCCCTGGTTGCCAAGAAGGCTAATGGCATATTGGGCTGCATTAGTAACAGCATTGCCAGCAGATCGCGGGAAGTGATTATTCCCCTCTATTCGGCATTGGTGAGGCCGCATTTGGAGTATTGTGTCCAGTTTTGGGCCCCCCACTACAAAAAGGATGTGGACAAGTTGGAGAGAATCCAGCGGAGGGCAACAAAAATGACTAGGGGGCTGGAGCACAAGACTTATGAGGAGAAGCTGAAAAAACTAGGCCTGTTTAGTCTGCAGAAGAGAAGAATGAGGAGGGATTTGATATCACCCTTTAACTACCTGAAAGTGGGCTCCAGGGAGGATGGAGCTAGGCTGTTTTCAATGGTAGCAGATGACAGAACAAGGAGCAATGGTCTCAAGTTGCAGTGGGGGCGGTCTAGGTTGGACATTATGAAAAAGTTTTTCACTAGGAGGGTGGTGAAGCATTGGAATGGGTGACCTAGGGAGGTGGTGGCATCTGACAAAACCCTCGCCGGGATGATTTAGCTGAGGATAGTCCTGCTTTGAGCAGGGGATTGGACTAGATACCTCCTGAGGTCCCTTCCAACTCTAGTGTTTTATGATTCTATGAAGAAACTGTTATAGGTTAAACCAGTTCACAGCCCTCAGTCCAGATTCTGCTCTCAGCTACCCCAGGGCAAATCTGGAGCAACTTCACAGAAGCCAAAGGTCTGACTCCTGATTTACACTGGGCCAGTGGAGATCACAGCCTGGCCCCACGCCCCTGGTTTTCCAAGCGAGTGGCACCACGCGTTTTTAAAATGCCCAGGGTGCTGGTTGTAGCTGGATGCCAGGTGCCGATTGGGTGCTGGAAGCTGGAGAAGTTCTAACGGAGAGCTTGTTGCCAGGCCTTTTTTCGTAGTGTGGACAGGGTGGGGAGTGGGACGAGGGTGAGCGAAGGGAAGGGGTGCTACACCCAGCCTGGCCTCTCCTGCTTAGAGGAAATAGATCTGGTGACTCCCCTGAAGGAAACAAACTTCCTTCTGCTAGGAGAAGAGGTCCCTTCGCCATCTGGCAGTTTCTTTAGCAAACCTGTGCCCACTACCGGGCCGAATATTTCACAGAGCCCCAGTGTGGGTGGAAAATCCCCCATCTCTGGTGTCAATGACATCCACACACACACACTGCTGGAGGGCTGCTCCCACCGGGACCCCAGGTGGGCCAATCTTTACTCCACCTTGACCGCACGGCCCACAGGGGACATCAGTTGGCAGCTCCTTTTCGGAGCCGTGAGCACGGGCATGTACTCAGCGCGGTTCACCCACTGCCCCGACACCTGCCCCTTTTGCAGCACGAGGGAGACCCTGGCACACGTTTATCTGGAGTGCACCAGGCTGCAGTCCTGTTCCGGCTCCTCCAGAACCTCCTGCTGAGGTTCTCGCTGCACTTTTCCCCACACTTGTTTTTATACGCACACCCCTTCCGTGGCCCCACAAAGTCATGGGCCCTCCTCCTCATCCTGGCCAAAGGGGCCATCTACAAGACCAGGGAGAGGAGGTTGGCTGCGGGGGATGCCCTGTGACTGTGGGGCCTACTTCCGTTCCTCCATCCGTTCACGCATCCAGGCAGAGTTCCTCTGGGCAGCGTCTGCTGGCGCCCTAGACACCTTTCGGGAGCAGTGGGCACTGTCCAGGGTTCTCTGCTTGGTGTCCCCTTCCAGTTCCCTGCGTTTGACCCTTTGACCGTCACGCCCCGCTCTGTTTTCATTAGTTGTCCCACGTAATCAGTTGTATCGTGGATTACATAGACCACTCTCCTACTGCCCCCCGCCTGATCCCTTGCGGACCCCCCCAGCTGCCTTGCACGTGTGGCTGGCACACCTTTCCACCACCACTCCCCCAGGAGCGGCTGGCCAGTGTGTCTCACCTCTCCCCCTCTGTGCCCGATCCACACAGGATAAGAGCCTGTTGCAGCCCCTCGCCGGAGAGCTTGGCTCCTTAGCTCGGGCTGCCTGCGGCAAACTCTAGAGGGCCCTAGATCCATCCTGCTGGTGGCAAGGGGTCACCACCTCTTCCTTGTGTGAGGCTGCCTTCGTGGGGGTCCTCGCAGGACCTTTAGGAAGGAGGGGTGGGAGAGCTGGCGTTCTCTCTTCCCAGCGGGGGGGGAGATCCTGTCCCCAAAAGAGGGCAATGCCCTAAAAGCGACTGACAAATATTTAAAGTATATTCCAAATATTCAATACTGCAAAGAAAGCAACCGCCGGGCAGGGCCACCGAGAAGGGAGCATGTGCACACGGGGGTCATTGGACACTGAGAAGCCCCAACAGGCGCACGAGGAGAAGCGAGCGAAGCCGTGCAAGGAATTCAGCTTCCGCCCACCCTGGAGCTGTCTATTTATAATACCCAGGGCTCCAGCTGTTGGGAGGCTGGCCTGACTCAGACGGGGGGATGGGAGCAGGAGTCTCTATAGCCTATACGCTAATTCAAACAACAGAGGAAATGGGGGAAGGAGCGGGCAGGCAGGCTTCACCCCCCCGCTTGCCCTCCAAGCTCCCTCCAAACACCTTGCTATGCTGCTGCCCAGCCAGGCGAGGGGTGGGGGTGTTATTGCCCCAGGAAAGCTCACCACTGGCATGAAGAAGCCTCTGCTTCCCCTCCCTCCCGCTTCAGTAGCCAAGGAGCCCCCCATGCCCGCTCAGTGTGCGTCCAGCACAGTTTCAGGCTCCCGTGTTCTGTTCCCAGCTCTGCTACTGACTCGCCATGCGGCCTTGCCCGTGGCACTTAGCCGCTTTGTGCCTCAGTTTCTCCACTGGGTTCCGAGTGACGTGAGGGTGAGCAAGTTACCGTTCGTAAAGCACAGGGGGACCGTCAAGTGCCCTCTCAGTGCTGGGTACTATTAAAGCTCCTGCCCAAGTGGTGGGAGCGCAGTCCATGCCGTCTATGGCATCCCAGCTCCGGGCAGAAATAACTTAGGTCTAACTTAGATCTCACCTGCTGGGGCCCACTTAGCCAGCAATGGGCCCCTGCTCTGAGCTCTCCCCTATTCACAGAGAACACCCCCCACACACTCTCTCTCTCTCTCTATGGGAGTCCGTGACTCCTTTGCCAGGAGCTTTGTGTGGGAAGCTGCTTACAGTGAGAAAAAGGGATCTCGGACAGGAGCTTCATTACGGGAAAGCAAGGATAAAGGCCTGCCCTCCCCATGAATCATCCGCAACATGATCCTATCCTAGCAACCTGGAGAACGATCAGCCTCTCTCCTATTAGCCAGGCCGCAGGCTCTGCACATGGGCCTGCTATTCCCGCTGTGGGAGGGAATGCCGGCTGTTGCTTTCCCAAAGGACAGATTCCTCTCTAGCCAGGGCTGGCGGAGCAGAGAGGGAGGTGCCTGCGCACATGCCACTAAGAACAGGGAGATTAGCCCCAACAGCTTCCCCCTCGGCCAGGGAGAGTGTCACACCCACCACGCACCTGCACCCCAGGGAGGGCAGAGCCGCTCAGCCTGTCTGTCCTTTGTCTGCTCAGGGGAAAAGGCTGGTTCGTAGCACTGGGGGAGCTCAGGATCATCTGTCCAGCTTCCTGCGTGTAACACGCCAAATCCTCATCCCACTGAACTCAGCGACAGTACTCCCATTGATTTCAGCTGGATTTAATCCATTCTGCACACAAGGGCCGTACCCAGCCTGTTCTCATCTGTTCAAGCTGGTACGGACACATACAGCTCTGCGCTGCAGGACTGGAGATACTATGATCCTAGGGGGGACCATGCGGTTACTCTAAAGGGAGGCATGTTGGCTCAGTAGACAGAGCACTGGCCTGGGTCACAGGAGCCCTGGGCTCTGTTTTTTGCTCTGTCACTTGTTTTTTTGGTGTAAGGCAAGTCACGTCCCTGCTCTGTGCCTCGGTTTCCCCATCTGTAAAATGGGGATAATGACACTGCCCTCCTGGGTAAAGTGCTGGAGATCTGCCAATGAAACGAGCTAGGGAAGAGCTCGGGATTAGCAGCGCCTATGTTTGTCAATAGATGACAGAAAAGGCAGGCAGGGTAATTAATAGAGCATCATTCAGCCCAAAGTATCACCCTAAGTGGCACCACGGAGGCACAGCTCCTGCTGGGTGAGCAGCTCTCTTACATTCCCAGGGCAGCACATATCCGTCTGACATGTCAGTCACAGTGTTTGGCAGGAAACCTTCCACAGCCATCTCTCCTGCTTCAAACCTTTGTCCATTTCACTTCCATGAATTGCCCGGGGCGGGGGCTGCAATCTCTCCTTCCCCTCCAGCTCTGTTCCTGGTTTCTTTTTTGCAGCTGTAAGAATGCCCTCTCATGGTTGGGACCACTTCCCCATGCATCTCCCCAACGGGAAGTCACTTGAGGGTGAGCTCCCATGTGTAGTGGCACTGGTAACACTACAGTGATGGAGGTCTGACGCTCCAGCTGACCCATGCGCTGTTCTGCAATAGATTTGCCTTCACTGAAATGTCAGTACAAACGCCGCTGTGCATTGCTCTGGCTACTGGGCCTTTTAAAGCCCCTTGCAAATATGAATTGATGAAGCCTCATAGCAGCGCTGGGAGATTGCTACGTATCCATTTTTTAGAAAGTAAAACTAAATCGAGGCACCAGGGGGTTACGTGACTTTCACAAGGTCACACAGCAGTTGAGGGGCAGAACCACAACGAGAACCCAGAAGTCTTGGCTTCAGATCCATGCTGGAATCACCAGACCATGCTGCCTCCCCACATGCTGGCAAAAGAAATATGTTTTTGCAAATGCATTTTTGCAAATACACTGTGGTCTCCTTTCAGTTCCTCAGACTGAACTGTTGTGGTTGACAGCTGTTGACTGACAGGATTTCAGATCTGCTGTCCAGCAGGGCAATAGCTGTCTATAGTTGTCCTGCTCTTATGTTCCTGCACCAGTTCTTTTGCGGATCATTCTGCCTCTGTGGCTAACCATCAGCCAGGGACCATGAGGGATATCCAAGTTTCTCCAATTTGACTTGACTTATTCATTCTTAGGCTCTATTCCTGTGCCATAGCTGTGCATGGTGACTTGATAGCTACATGGGTGCATAGGGATTGCCATGATGTGTTAGATCAGGGTCCCTCCAGCTAGTCTAGTGTTATGCTTAGAAAAGACTAGCAGGATCTTATTCAGGGGGACAAGGCAATACGCCATGTTTATTATAAGAAAAACACAATTATATTAATAGACCTACACACACACAATGTTCTGCACTCTGTCAGGTATAGTTACCAATGCTGAGCGTTGCTTGGGATCGTAGCTTGAGTTCGTTGCTGTTGTTCGCAGCTTGTGGCAGCTACCTGGCCAGGGAAGCCAGGCACGAGGGAGGTGGGGTCTCTATCAGGCGGTCACAGACGCTCTTTGATGCTATGCAGAACGTTACCCAAAGTTCTACAGTCTCACCCGTTCTTTTATAGTTTGTATTTCTGATGTGTGTCTATGGGTCCTGCTGCGTCACACTGCCTCAGAGCTCCCGTGTGATCACTGATCACCAGTCAATTGCAGACATGACTTTCATCTTGTCTTGATTATGCTTTGATCTTTTGTTTCTGGGGTGGAGCTTTCTTTTTTGCTTTTTCAGGGATTTGTGTGCATTCTTTAGCTGTTAGGGTGGTACTTGCATTTCGTCAGGACAGGCTGGCGTTGGAGACCGATCCCATCACATAGACACCCTTCGTTTACACATCTCATTCACACATCTAAATGAAATTACACAGTGTGCACCTAAAAACAAGTTTCATCAAGATTGCATCAAGAGCACAAAATGGAGTCTGTTATTCAAGACAGAGTTGTAAATTTACAACATGGAGTCTCATGGGACACGAGTTACAATGGAGTAGGGCAAGTTATTAAACAGAGTTACAGAGTTACTTTAGTATAAAAGCATTCTTCTAATGGTGAGTTACTGAAAAGACATACTGTTTCTATCCGTGGTAGTAATAAAAACACAAGTGATTTAAACAGTAGAGCAAGTAACTGGGAGACAGCTTTGTCAGGGGTAAATAAAAGGAGCGGCTTTTTCAGAGCAAGCATCTCCTAATACCCGCACAGCGCGATTTTTCTGAATGAACCAATTTAGCGTGGTTTATGAATGAATCAAATAGTAAAGTTTTAGTGTGTGTTATAAAGACAGTAAATAACTAGCCAGTATTAGATGTTTCAGGGGAAGGTGCGTGAAACCCCAAAGGACATTGCGATGGGATAACCTGTTCCTCGGGAAGCCTCTTCTCACCTGGTGGCTGGAGGATGGCCTATGCCAGAAAGCAGGAGCGATTGCAGCTTTTCAGAGTATTTTGGTTTTGTGTATTCGCCGTGAGAACTCTGGTGGGCCCGTCAGCCGCATCAATGGTCAAGCCCTCTGGAGCCTGGCTCTGTTAGTTGTGCTAGAACCACACAGCAGCTGCACGCACGGGAGCAGCTAGAACTGCAAAGACTGAGGGTTAAGGGAGGATCCCGGGGGCTTGTGTCTGTGGTTCGAGCTGGCCCGGCTGCCTCAGTGAGACCTCAGGCAGAGGCCCGGTGTGCAAAGAATTGCCGCAGCGTTAGCTGCTGGCAGGGCCGAGCTGCCTCACTTGGAAGAGGGGTCAGGCTGGGGCGGGAACAAAGGCAAGGATCCGGTGGGGCCCGGGGAGGTGACTCCTCTGGGAAGCCCTCGGCTCTTGGTGAATCTGGGCCTGTTTCACCTTCGTCCCCCACTGGAGGCTGGTTGACAAGGCCCATGTTGGAATTCAGCAGGGCCTGGCTGGCTCAGATGTTGGCTTTGCCCCACACATTCACGTGCCAGCTCTGGCCGGGCGGTGGAGAGCAGCTTTCTCTGGTGAGCCTCCAGCTGGCTTTGCCCCATTTCTTTTCTCGTTTCCTCTCTCTAGGCTGGCAGGTACCGGGGCTCCGTGAAGGACTCCCCAGACTTCAACGCAAGCCAGGACGCAGAGGCACTGCACAAAGCTATGAAGGGTTTTGGTACGTAGGTGCCACGGCGCGACAGGCCTGGTCCAGCGTCCATTGAATCGACAGCAGCCCGTGGCTTTGGAGCAGGCCTGGTGCTAGGAGCCTGCTAATAGCCCCTGGGGCTGGATGCCCAGCTGTGAGCAGAATGGAGGCAGGGGAGAAAGTTAGGGGGAGAAGGCCACGAAAGCACCTCCTAGTCCTTCGGTGCTGACCCGTCCCGTGCTGGCAGGCAGCTCACACTCCGCCACCTCCCTGTGCCATTCATGTCACTGGTAAAGGAGGACGCCCAATGCGTGTGTTTTCAGGGCATGGCTGCCTGGTTCTCCAAAGCGCTGGAGTGGGTTCATGACACACAAACTACCCTGCCTGTTAGCAGTGCCCCATGGGGTGCCTTGGGGGAAAGGGGCAGGGATATGGGGCGGGGAAGGCGCAGCACTTCTGTCTGGATCTGCCCTGGAACAGTCTCTGGTGCCCACGTGCAGTATCCCCGTGGGGAGAGCGAATGAAGGGTGCTATGCCCCCCTTACCTATTCCTTTCCCCAGGGACGCCCCTGAGACCGGTCAGGCCATTGCTCTGTTCCCTGCTAGGCCAGCCTTGGATGGGGGTGCCCTGCTCGTAGCTCTCGGTCCTACCACACCCAGCTCAGAGCTGGAATCCACTTCACCAAGCAGAAGCAAATCTGAGCTGTGGATGAGGGTGACCGCCCCTGTCTCCCTGCAGGCAGTGACAAGGAGGCCATACTGGACCTGATAACGTCCAGGAGCAACAAGCAGAGAAGCGAGATCAGCCAGGCCTTCAAATCGCTCTACGGAAAGGTAACCCAGAGGGTCAGAGGGCGCCAAATCCTGCTCTGGGATCTGCAGGAGAAAGAGCCTTTGCTGCATCCTCCAAAGCAGAGCTTGCAGGGTATCTGGCCCCCTGCTTCACCCTGTCCCTGACAGACTGGCAATGGGTCGTGGCTCACACAAAGCACAGCAAAATCATTCCCGGGGAAAATTCACTAGCTAACGCCAGGGTGGATAAAACTCACGCTAGCCTTCCAATATCCATGGCCAGCCTGGACTCTGCCAACAGCTCCACTGCGAAGACCACGACCTCCTCCCAAACATCTCAATCTGTCCTTTCTCCGAGAGAGTCCGCCACTCATGCGTCCTTCTCTCTCTCCTTCTCGCACCCCCTTCTGCGCCCCGTGGCCAGGACCTGATCTCAGAGCTGAAGCGAGAGCTGACGGGGAAATTTGAGCGGCTGATTGTGGGTCTGATGCGGCCCCTGGCGTACTTTGATGCCAAGGAGATTAAAGACGCCCTTCAGGTAAGGGGCGGGAAAGGGCATTCTCGGACGGTCCTGGAACACAGGCTGTGCTACAGCCGAGCTCTGGGTACCCTCTCTAAGGGAGCGTGCATTCATCCCAGCTCCCCCCAGAGGCTGTCCTCCTCGGGGTGATGTCCACCTGGCGTCAGCGCATGGCATCTCATGTGGGGATTGTTTTTCCTGCCTGCAGGGCATTGGCACTGATGAGAAGTGTCTGATTGAGATCCTGGCATCCCGGACCAACCAGCAGATACACAGCCTGGTGGAAGCCTACAGAGACGGTGAGAGAGGGAGCCACGGGTGCCCCTGCTTCCCGCGGGCTGGGAATGCAGCCGGGATGCCAGCATTCCCTGCCCGGTGGGCAAGGGAGGAGTAAAGCCAGATGGGGCACAGGTTCACCAGAACGAGAGCACCCCCCAATAGCCTCTTCCGCTGCATTCCCCTCCCCGCCGCTCCTGAGATGGTCTCCTCCACTCCGAACTCCGTGCATCTGCCTGCACCCTCGGGGGGCAACTGCCTGCACCCTCGCACGTGTGTGGGGGGAGAAGGCCTGGCCCTGGGGCGGCTGGGTCTTTGTGCTCAGCTTTCCAGTTGGTGCCAGGCAGCTGGAGTTAAAGAGAGGCGAGCGCTGATTGGTTCGCACGGCGTGTCCGGTGCCAGGCTGGGAGTGGCAGCTCCTGGGAGCCCACTGCCACGTATACCCTTTGAACCGGGGCTCTGGATCCTGCTGTCCAAGGAACCTGCTTTGGGTTGGGCTCCGGGCGAACCTGACTGTTGAGCTGAAGTGCTTTCTATCTCCCTTTTCAACGGCTCCAGCCTACGAGAGGGAGCTGGAGGCAGACGTCCTCCAGGACACCTCCGGCCACTTCAGGAAAATGCTGATTGTTTTGCTTCAGGTACATTGATCCGTCTCCCCCTCCCCGTCCCCCTCTGTCTGTCTGCCATCTGTCTGTCTGTCTGTCTGTGACTGAGGCTCTCGGCTTCTGATCTCTGATGCAGGGCACCCGGGAGGAGGACGATGTTGTGAGCGAAGACCTGGTGGAGCAGGATGCCAAGGTAAGCGCCCCTGAGTCGAGACCGGCTTGCGTTGCCGGCCGTCGCTGTTGTAGAGCCAGTGACTGGGAGGAAGAATGACGGGCCCCAGAGGAGGGCAGAGCCAAAGAATGAGCTTTTCCCGGCACTGGGCCAGATCCCCAGCTGGTCCAGATCAGCATAGCTTCATGAGTGAGGCCGATTTACACCAGCTGAGAATCTGGACCCCAGAGCTTCAGTTTCAAACCCAGGTTTTGTAGTTTTTTGGGTTGCTCCATAGTGTGCCTGGGCAGCTAGGAAGGGGCCCAAAGCCCTGGCTGCAGACACCCCCTGTTGGCAAACTCAGCTCTGATTTCCACAGTTCAGGCCAACCTTTATCATCCCTTTTTACAGCCGTTGAGAGGCCCTCTGGACAAGCGCCATCCCGGTGCTGCTTTTTAACTGAGTAGAAAGCGTCACAAACACACATGGCTGCAGACCAAACAGGAGTCACACGCAGGTCTCCAGCCATCAAAGGCCAGGCTAGCTAACCCACCGAGCCACCAAGACCTCTGCTACTTCCAGCCTTGTGATCTTGCAGGGGTTGTCACTGGCTTTTTACATGCAGATAGAGCTAGAGCATGGGGGAAGGAAGACAAGACAGCATCAGATTTTGAATTTACAACGTCCCAATAGGTGAAGTCAGTTAAACAAATGATCCGGCCTGAAATAGTCCATGCAAGCAAGCCTGGCAAGGAGCTTTCCCTTTTGTAAGCAGTTGCATTAAGGTTTTGAGGTGGCGCCGCGGACAGGTGTGGAGCGTGTTTGTGCAGCCAGGATTTTACCCTTCTCTGACTCTAGGCTTCTGCTGTTTTCACTTTTCCGCAAGGATCTTTTGGAAGCTGGGGACTTGAAATGGGGCACAGATGAGGCCCAGTTCATCTACATCCTGGGAAACCGAAGCAAACAGCATCTCCGGCTGGGTAAGCTGCTTTTTGCAGGATCATGAGATCCCCAGACAGCTTTCCTTCCCCAGAGAGCCGCGGGCCTGTCCTTGCCGATTCGGTGAGAGTTGGCTGTCGCGCTCAGGGCAGTCTGGGCTCTCGCCATCTGGTGGCCACGCTCGGGAAGGACAAGCAACCGTTTGCCATGAGCTCATGAATTTTGAGGGAACTCCCGCCATCTCAGGCAAAATCTTCTGGTTTGTTGCTGGGGGAGCCCTGAGTGCTGAGAGACCCTGAATGTTCGTCTTCATCTTCTCTCAGGCCTCACGGCTGCAGTAACGTGTTCACCCGCAGGAGATCTTGTTTTGGTAGAAGTGCTTCACACTTTTCACTCCGGCTGATTAATACACCACATGGGTGAGATGTGAAACACCACATCAGTAGTTGCCTTAAAAGCAGACGTGCTGTGAAAGCGCGAGAGTCAACCAGCTCCTGGATGGCTGCCTTCATGCGCTAGCATCCAAATGACGTCAGCAACCTGGCTGACGCTCAAAGGGTGGGAGAACACCTGTGTAACCCGCTGGTGCATTGCAGCGACCCGCCGTGCCGATCCACAGAGGATATGTGCTGTTACAGCCGCGAGCTGTGCCGGTTGGGGGGTTTTAGCGCACACTGTAGGCGCTTATGCTTTTGGTTCTGGAGGTCCCCAGTTCAATCCCCGAAAAGGTGGCTGTCACACGTGCTCTGCCCTCCTCCCAGCAGCCCAGTGAGGGGAGCGCTGCAATGAGAGCTGTACAGTAGTGAAGAGAAAACACAACAGATTCGTTCCCAAACCCACCCTCCTGCGCAGTGATGTGCCAGGTTACTGAGATCTGCCAGGTTCTCTGCCACCTCTCCCCAGCCCAACACGAGAAAGGCAACAATCCCAGTCTCTGAGGCTCCCCCACAAAGATGCTGGCCTCCATTTCCCCCACCTCTGGGTGGCTTGTGACCGGGGCCTCTCTCGCGCTTTCACCCCACAGTCTTTGATGAGTATCTGAAGATTTCCGGGAAGCCCATCGAGGAGAGCATCCGAGGCGAGCTGTCCGGAGACTTTGAGAAGCTGATGCTGGCAATCGGTAAAGCTGATGCTGTCTGATGGAGGGCAGGGCAGGGGCCAAAAGGGTCAAACCTGGGGACCTAAAATTAAGGCCCATCTTCATTTTTAGGCACCTGAAGAAGAGGCCTGATTATCGGAGGCCCTGAGCACTCACTTATCCTGTAAAATCATAGACTCATAGGACGGGAAGGGACCTCGTGAGGTCATCTAGTCCAGTGCCCTGCACTTATGGCAGGACCAAGCATTAATCCACGATCCCATGGACGCCACTCGGTGGTGTGGGTGCTCTGCCCTTCTAAAAAATGGGCCACTTTTGTGTAGCTTCCTTAACATGGATTATGGGGCCTAATCCAAAACCCACTGAAGTCCATGGCAGAATTCCCGGTGAGATCTGTGGGCTTAAGATCAGGCCCCAGTTGCCCAGTTTGAGGCCCCCGCATTTGAAATGTGAAGCTAATCCCTGTGAAAACACAATGGGTCCCCCCATGTGTACGAATCATAGAATCATAGAAGATGAGGGATAGAAGGGACCTCAGGAGGTCATCTAGACCAACTCCCTGCTCAAAGCAGGGCCAACCCCAGCTAAATCATCCCGGCCAGGGCTTTGTCAAGCCGGGCCTTGAGAAATGTAGGACTTGCCCTACTGCATGAGGCAAGGGTCCATCTAGTCTGGTGTCCGGTCTCTGATGGAGCTTCTGGGCGGATAATCGTTCGTGCTAAAATGGGCAACGTCCAAGATTCAGGAACATTCCACTATTACATCCCAGCAGCATCTGCGATGCTACACGGATTTCCCTGTACCTAGATTACCAACAGCTGTGACACCTCGGGCACCACAACACAATAACTCTTCCTGGCTCTTCCGTGGTGACCACTGGCCTGTGGGTGGGTCGGGTCCTTCTACACCGTAAAGGGAGACTCTGGGATTGTGCCGAGCCAGGTGGAAAACAGCCACGGTCCAGGAGAACAACTGAGGGTGGGGTGGAAAGTTGGGGAGCAGCATCTAATGTGTTGTTGGAGGTGTGGGAGAAGAGACCGGGGGTCTGTAGGCTTTGAGGGGGGTTGGCCGTGCCCTGAGCTGGGGGCTGTGGTTTGAAGGGCTAAGGAAGCCGCTCTGCTCTGCTGGCCAATGGGGTGCCCTGTCTGACTGGACTCTTCTTGTTTTTTCACCTTCGTTGTGTCTCCGGCAGTGAAGTGCATCAGGAGCACCCCGGAGTATTTTGCGGAAAGGCTCTACAAGGCCATGAAGGTGAGTGGTGCAGTACATCCTCAGAAGCCCCGGCTCCACAGATGCTGTGTCCAACCCATACAGAGTGGGAGACGAAAGGATACCCCCAGGGAAACCCCAATAGTTTCCTTTAGTCTGTGAGACGCACAGGGGCTTCTCTTCCGAGGCCTGGCAGGGTTCTAAGCCCAGGGAGTGTTCAGCAGAGCCTCGGGCAGAGGGGGATTCCTCAGGGTGCGAGCGGGCTGGGCAGATCCATTCTGGGAAGCCCTGGCCACAGAAATCCGAGCCCAGTCTAGTGTAATCTCCCAGGGGTGTGGCTCACAGCTCTCCTCTGAAACAGCCCTGAAAGGAGATTGCACAGCTCCAAGAGAACGAACCTCCGAGCGGCTTGGGAACTAGCAATGTGAATGAGCAGAGACTCTGACAATGGGCCACGGATACATTGACTGGCTGGCACTTGGCTGGGCTAGTGAGGCCCTGGGAGCCCGCTGAGTGACTGGAGCAGAGAGAACCCTACATCCCGGGTTTCACCTCTTTCTGGGCCGGTGAATTGTCTGCAAACCAGCTGTGACTTTCTGGCATGCTTCTGTGGCTAATCCTTGGTCCGGGGGGGCTGTCTGTCCGTTCCAGGGGCTGGGAACAAAAGACAACACGCTGATCCGCATCATGGTCTCCCGCAGCGAGCTCGACATGCTGGATATCCGGGAAGTGTTCAGGACCAAGTACGAGAAATCCCTGCACAGCATGATTAAGGTAAACAGAGGGCACTGCTGGGAGAATACCCAGGCATCCCGCCTCGCGCCCATCTCCCTGTATGTAAGGGAGACACATGGGGCCAGGGGATCCCCCCTCTCCCCATCTTATGTCAGTGTGGGGAGGGGTGAAGGGGAGGTGGACCCGGAAAACCGTCAGGAGAACATTGGAGAGCTATTGGGGTAATGAGGGCAAGGCAGTGAATATAATCAAGGCGAGCTAGCCCTCTGGGCTACAGAGGTCTGCCCTGCACACGCGTGTGGCTCTAGCGTCTCCCTCTGCTGCTTCCTTTTCAGGACGACACATCCGGCGAGTACAAGAAGGCCCTGCTGAAGCTGTGTGGGGGAGATGATGAGTAAGCCCGTCCTCTGCCTACCTTGCACTGTGCCACCCGCTTCCCTCTGGCCCTGTGGGTTGACCTGACATTCCTTGACGGGAGTCTGGGGCCATGGTGGAGGGTTTCCACTGCAGCCGAGGGAAAGGCCCCGATGCTGGTCTGCTGCCCAAGTGGAGAGTCCACACCACGGGCTTGATTCTCTGTCACAGACCTCAGTAGGAGTTTGCCACTATGTAAGGTGGGAGCAGGAACCGGCCCCATAGAGCACATGGCCAGCACAGGCAGAGGGGCTATCGTCCTGTCCCAGGCCTGCTCCAGCCCCGACACCTTCTCTTATTTTTGCCTCTAGAGGTTCCCTCTCAAACGTTGGCTTTGGGGTCAGCCCCGCCTGAGACAAGTGTTTGTAGCTGCCTGGTCTCTGCTGCCGAAGGGGGCTCACGTTCTCCTGTATCTTCAGCTTGCAATGGCAGGGGCCCCCTCCACCTCTGCAGCTGAGGGAGTCACTGCCACAACTGGCTGGTGACGCCCCAATGTGAAAGAACCTCGTTTCCTAGGAACTGCCCCAAACGCAGCCGTAAAAACCCCAAACCAACCCCCGCCTTGCAGGGGTTGTCAGAACCCACGGGAGCCCCAGCGCCGGTAGAAACCAGCCTTCTTCCCAGCCCTGTGGTCCCCCAAGGGGACCCGTTCTGTGGGAAGGCAGGGACATGAATGGGGGATTGCGACCAGTGCAGGACACCTACTACAGAACGGGTCCTACGCTGTGAGCGACAGTGGAGGAACGCCCTGTCCTGGTGCCCCCAGTGCCGGGGGGCAAGGAGCAGAGAAACCCCCCTGCCCTGTTCCCAGCCCACCAATCGAGCCAATATCTTGCCCCTGCCATTGTCCCAGAGTGCAGCAAAGCAGCTGGATGGCCAATGGCACCCTGAGCAATGGAAACGCTAGCAGGAAACCCCCCTCTGTGCCCAAGGCTCGGCTCAGCCCAGTCGCTTTGTCCTGGCAATGCACTGAAGCCCCTCCGTTGTCTTGGCAGCATTACAATTCAGGAGGGAGGGGCCGTAGGGATGGATTGTGATGCTGGCCGGTCTCTCCTGAGGGGCATCTAGGGGCTGGCTTTTAGGGGCAGCTGGTTTGCCCCAGGGGCATCGGGAGATGCGCTGCGGCATCCGCTGATCTGGCGTGGTATCCAGCGGGGCTCGAGATACGGTCCAGCTGGGCTGTCCTGCGCTGGCGAGATCCCCCCCATTGCTCACCGTCCTTGTGTCCTATCCCCTCCGTTTCAGCGCCGCGGGGGAGTTCTTCCCTGAAGCTGCGCAGGTGGCCTATCGAATGTGGGAGCTTAGTGCAGTGGCTAAAGTTGAGGTCAGACCCTCCCCCCTCTCTGCTCCCTGCTAGCCCGGAAATCACAGCTTCTCCTCGCTGCGCGCCGGCACCTCCCGACTGCCTGCTGCCCTGGCCCGTCAGACCCCCTTCCTGTGCCTGCTAATATGGGGTTTCCGCTCTGGTTTTGGGTGATGGGGCAGCGGGAGCGCCTCCTGAGTTAACCCCGGAGCTGCTGGATGGCACCGCGGCAGCACGCGTTTCTACTAACAGCCACCGCTAACGCTGAAATGCGGGCCGGGCCAATCCTGCTGGACTCGGGTGCTGTCCAGTGCCCTGAGGAATGGTAGTGCGGCAGATCAGCTGGAAACCTTGTCCAAATCCTGTGTGTCTGTCCAGGGGGCTCCGTCCCCAGCAGAGAGGCTCTTAAAGGAGCCCTTGAGGAACATGGCCTGTCTGAGTATTCGATGAGGAGCAGAGTTGGGTTGGCGGCAAGGACCTTTCCAGCCCAGTCGGCCTGTGGTGGGACACGGGCAGCTCCGTGGGTGGGAGCTGCAGCAGGACACCCAAGGGTAGAATGAGAATTTCATCTCCTTTGTGCTGCGGACTCCCGGTTCTCAGCTCTTTCCCTTCGCCTGGTGCGTGAGGCGGTGAAACTGTCTGGCCGTCATTCAGCATGAGACGAGGATGGTATTTGTACAGGCAACAGCACCTCTTCTTTGGCTTTTTTTGGCTATTTCCTTCCTTGGAATATCCAGTATCTAGACACTTTGCTGGCTTGGCATCCACACACAGACCCCCGACTGCTTTCTAACCCCACTAGCTGCTTTGCCTTTGGCTTGCTGGTTAACACGCCTTCTGCCTCTCTTTCTTCCCCTCTCCCGGCCCAGTGGGCTTCTGGATTTAATCTAAAACCTCTTAACGTTTCTGTAGCTGAGAGGAACCGTGCGCCCGGCTGCAGACTTCAATGCTGATGATGATGCAAAGGTGCTGAGGAAGGCAATGAAGGGACTTGGTAAGCACGAGCATGGGTGAAAGGTGCAGAGGCCCTGTCTCCTCTGTCTTCTGGGAAATGTTCCACTTGCCAGTGGATTCTAGAGCAGAAAAGCCCCAAAGGACTGAGCCCATCCGAATAAAGATCTAGAAACACAATTCTGCAGAATTAATAACTGTCTGCATTAGGCTCAGGCAGCCGGAATTGGAGCTGCTGCAGAGGGGAGCGCTGGCAAGGAAGGATTACTCAGAGAGTTTGGCCCATTTTCCATATCACAGATCGTCCCTCAGCAGATGGCCTTCGCTTTGCCTGTTTTCTGCAAACGTTTCAGCCTAGAAGGTGTCTGCAAACTCGTCATAGCAGTGAGCGTGCCTTCGCGTGTTAGAGATTTGCACTTGTGTGGTTGGTCACCAAAGTCGTGTGATTGCTCTGTTCCCCGATTGGATGGCCTGACTTCTAGAACCTACTTCCGCCCAACATGAATTTTAGTTAGTTAGGGAACAAAACTTTCATTCATAAGTAGGTGAGGCTGGGCCCTGCACACTTGGACTAACAAAACCTTGCCCGCCCACGTCTTTGTGGAAAGGGAACGATGGGAAGAGATGAGCGCTTGGGTGAAGCTGAATACCATTTAGAAATGGCTGAGACGTTTGTGGATAATTTCTCGCAGTTCACCCAGCTCTGGTCTACAAGTAGGAAGGAGAGGGGGCCATTTGTGGATGGCCCAGGAGGGATATCAGAGGAGGGGATGAAACGTGATCAAAGGAAAATTTAGACTAAATATCAGGACGCTTCTTACCCGTGGGATCTCCTGGAGAGTGCAACGCTCTCTAGAGGGACACCTACACCCGTCTCTTAAGTCACTGGAAATTAGACTGGAGAACATACTGTGGGGAAGAATCCATCCCTGGCAGGCTGGCAAACTAATCAGGCCTTTCCTGTCTAAGTTGAGGAAGGTGTCAGGGGTTACATCTACTCCAGTGGTCCCCAAAACATGAGGTACACCCCTGAGAGGGACGTGGAGGAATGTTCGGAGGGGAAGGGGGCATAGCGGGGCCCGGGCTAGCCCCCGGGGGGGGGATTGAGGAGGGATCACCACACAGACTCACTTCTCTCCCACTCAGCCATGGCCTTGGCCCCGCTCCCAGCCCTGGCTTTGAACGCAGCTCCTGGTGTGGGGGCAAGGACCCGGAAAAGGGGGGGGCACAACCAAAAAAGTTTGGGGACCCCAGGTCTACTCAGTTTAAAAAATATATATATAAAAAGACCCACCGCAGCGAGTCTCCGAGCCTCGGTCAGCCGACTCTGGCGCTCAGGGCTTGCACTGGGGGGTTAGAAATAGCCGTGTAGACTCTCGGAGCCTGGGGTCTGAAACCCAACGAGGGTCTCACACTCCAGGTTCCAGCCGAGCTCGAGTGTCTACAGCACTATTGATAGTGCCGCAGAACCAGCCCTGCGAGCCTGGGTCAGCTCGCTGGGCTCTGAGACACGCTGCCCCGGTGACGCGCCGGGGGCCAGGAGGAAGCAGGACCAGCTAGCTAGAGCCTCACCTTTCCCCTGGTAGGTGAGAGTCACAGGATGTCAACAGCAGAGCTAGGAAAGGCCCCCTTAGGCTAATGGGATTTAAGTGCCTCGGTCCCTTCTGAAAATGGGTCTTGTTCCCTCGCTGTTCGTGGGCGCTTTTGAACCTTCTCCCTCTGGTATCAGCTCGGTTTGCCGCCGGAAGCTGCCGTTGCCAGCTTTGCTCAGCGCTGTCGTCAGGATCTCCTCCGTGGCTGGCAGACGCTGCACAAGGCCAGCCGTGGGGGCGGGGAGGGGCGCTGCAATGTTGGGGTGATCGTGTGACACCACCGCCTTGGATGTGCTGCGCTGGAGTGTCCCAGCCGCTCTAGACGGGCTCTCAGCATCAGGCCTGTTGTTAGAAACTGCCTGAGGGCTTCTGCCCCCACCGAGAAGGGTCTAGGCAGAGGGGCTCCCCGTCACCCAGAGACCCTGCTTTCCACCTCACAGGCCCTGTGGAAGGATCTTCTCAGGGGCTTGAGTTTTGTTCTTGAGTGGTGCTGTCTAGAGCCTGGCTGGCTCAGTCTGTGCCTACCTGTCCTCCAGGCCCATCCCCTGGGCAAAGCCCCTGGTCTTGGTACGGGCTGGTTCTGCTGTCCATACAATCGCTGGTGTTGTTCTAGGCACTGACGAAGGCGCCATCCTCGACGTCGTCACGCAGAGGAGCAACGCCCAGAGACAGGAGATCTTGAGAACCTACAAGTCTCACTTTGGCAGGGTAATGACGCTGGCTCCTTCCCCCTGACACTTCCTGCCACGTTCCCTTCCTTTCTGCTCTTTCCTTCCTCTCTGGTTGCTCATTTTCACCTTCTCTTTCCCTTTGACTGGCTCCTCCAGGCCTGACGAAGCTGTGAGGGGGAAAAAGACTAACAGAGAGAGCTCAGCATCTTAGTATCTATCCCTTTCCATGCAGGGAGGACTCTGGTCTTTAGTGAAACCTTTCTATCCATTTTCTCTTCCAAATATCCTGTCAAGAAGGGCTGTGTTTTCAAAATGGCCCCAACTTTTGGATGAGTGTCCGAGTTTAGACAACTTGGGGGCTGATATTCCAAGAGCTGGGCTCCTGCTTGTGAAATGGGGTCTCCTGCGGGGCAGCCCATAACCGAGGCATCCATAATTAGAGGTGAGACTTGAGAATTTGGGCCCCAAAGTACCATTTCCTTATCTCTCTAGTGCCATTTCCATGTCTCTGAAATCACTCTGTGTCCATACCACTCAAACATCACGCTCACTGATGGACTTTCTCCTCATGGCACCCAGGGTGCAGAAGTGTTAGCTCCATTTTACAGATGGGGAACTGAGGTGCAGGGAAGCCTACGTATTTGCCCATTGGATTTCTTCATTGCTCCCCTCGCTTACTCCTGCATCCTGCACCTTTCCCCCAGCTGGCCAGCAGGGGGTGTTAAAGATCTGGAGTAGCCACGGCTCCCGCCGTTGCTAGCTGCCCTGGGTTGTGACTGATTAGGGAGCCAGAGTTAAGCAGCGTTACACCCATCCCGTTTGCAGGACCTGATGGCCGATCTGAAATCAGAGCTGTCAGGAAGCCTGGCGAAGCTGATCCTTGGGTTGATGATGACGCCGGCGCAGTTTGATGCCAAGCAGCTGAAGAAAGCCATGGAGGTAAATTGTGTAGTCGAAAAATTCTCCACAGCGGTGCCCGAGAGTCAGACATGGTGCTTCCTATGTGCCCTAGCCAGGCACCAGGTGCTGCATGTCCCCGTGTACAGGAGCAATGCCTTAGGATGGCATCTTTCACCCAGTTGGCAGCTTCTGTTTGCTTCTCCTCTTGCAACAGACTAACAGAGAGAGAGAGAGAGAGGCAGGGGACGGGCTCTCACATAGCTCTTGTCATCAGTCGACCTTGAAGCACTTTACAAAGGAGGTCAATATCATTATCCTAATGTGACAGGTGGGGAAACTGAGTCACAGGGCAGTGAAATGACTTGCCCTGGGTCATTGGACAGGCCAGTAGCAGAGCTGGGAACAGAATGCCGGTCTGCTGAGGGCTAATGCAGGACTCTGCCCACGAGGCCATGCCAGCAGCCGCTTGGGAGAGGTGCTACAATAGGAGGGAAAAGCAAAACGTGATCAGCGCAATTTGTCAGCAAAGAGAGAGAGAGACACCGCTCGGGGGCAGATGCGGCTCAAAGACTTGAGCTGCATCTCACGTCATAAACATCCCCACACCAACAAGAAAACGTTTCAACACTAGAAAAATACTTTGCCTTGGTTCCTACCCCCCCAGGAGCCTGGGGCCTGCTGCAACTCCTAGGTCTTACAGTAGCAGAAGTTCCCTTTAAAAAGCCAATGGGCACCTGCAGGATTTTCAGGGCAAAGGGGATTTTTGTAGATGCCACCTGCCTCTCTGAATCCTGAGAGCTCTTCAAAGGCCCAGACCACAAACGCAGCCCATGGATCAGTGAGTGCGTAACCGCACTGATAATCCCGGTAACTATGTGGGAGAGTTGCCAAGCGAGCAACCCCCAGAAGAACAGCTTCTGTTTGCAGTGCTGTGAATTAGTCAGAGCGTGAGGTCCATAAATGCAGAGTGACTTCTCCAGTCTCTGCAAACACAGAGTAAATAAACAGGAATGACAGCACAGCAGCCAGGCACGTCTCCGGGAGTTACTGTGTAGTTATGGATTTTGCCTTGTGAAACAAAAGCGGTGCTGTGATTAAAAGAGAGGCTTGGTGTTGTGCGACTGGAGGATGATGTGGAGCATCCAGACAGGAACGTTTTCACACCAACTTCCCTCCGTAAGGCAGTTCCCATCCCACAGTGTATCTGGGGTCGCTAACGTATGGACGCGGTGTTCTGTTCCCTTTGTGCTTCCAGGGGGCTGGCACCGATGAGAGCATTCTCATTGAAATTTTGGCCACTCGGAACAATCGGGAGATCCAGGCAATCAATGAGGCATACAGAGCCGGTAAGGAAGCTGGACAAGAGAGCTTAGAGAAATGCAGGGGGGAATCTGCGTGGGCAATGCCATTGGGGAGGAGAGGGCTACATTGCAGTGCTAGTGAAAATGAGGGACTCCAGACCGATGCTCTCCAAGTTCCCCCCAGCATAACTCTGCCAAGGTAAGGGGTCTACGTACCACTGCTGTTCCAGGTTTGGGATCCTGACACAGCTCTATCGAGCCTTCTAGGCATGGCCAGCGTCTCACAAAAGGAGATGCCTCCATTCAGGAGCGATGGAAATGGACAGGAAGCGTGGCACAAGCCCTGGATTTTCTGTAGGTCCATCCTCAGAAAACAGGATCCCAGGTTCTCGTTTGAATTCCCATCATGGCTGCTTCTCCCAGCGTGTCTGAGCAGGAACCTATTCAAAGCCTTTCCTCTGTCCTCTCAAACACCCACTGCCTGTCACCAGATAGCCCCGTCCGTGGTTACTAGCCATACTTGGCAATCCTGGAGCCTTGCCGTGACCCAGTTACATGACTTGTGCTTTACTATTGCACTCTCCTCTGCCCAGTCTTCCTCAGTCTGTCCCTTTTGTTGTGGAACGGAGGGTTTGTCCTTTTCCACGTGGGATCCAGCGGGCCTCCAATTCTGAGCACCCATTTTTCTGTGTCCAAAACTGTGCCTCTAAAAGCTGTTGTGCATCCATTTTATGTGTGCAAATCCGGCAGCCGGACACGCAGCTACACAGTCCATAGGTGCAAAGGACTGCTCTCGCGTGCACTCGGGGCCAGTGTGGCACGCTTAATCAGCTGCCTGAGCAAAAATAGATGCGTAAGTGGAAGGCAGGTGCCGACTCTTCGGGGTGTGATGCACATTTATTGTGTGTTGATTTTTTTGTGCTCCTTTCTCCTCAGCCTATCACAAATCTCTGGAGGATGCACTGAGCTCTGACACATCAGGACATTTCAAAAGGATTCTTGTCTCGCTGGCTCTGGTAGGGTTGCTTTTTGGCCTTTTTATGCTTTGCTTGGGGGACTCTCTGGTTTTCCATCTAACCCCGTGCAAAACACCAGTTTCCTCCTAGTCCCTGACACTTGACAGGGATGTGGATGTGTTTCTTCAGGTAGAGTCTAAGACAGCTTGCAACACTCCGGAACACTTCGGGATACCTTGGTGTTTTCGCTGATTGGCCCTTGGGTTGGCTGCACCCACTCAAATCTTTCCCTTCTTGCTCCTGTGGCCTATAGTTAAAGTCCTGATAAATTATACTGTAACTGCAGAGAACAGGGAAGATACAGGGAGCCAGATGTTTAAAGGGACATGGTTACACAGATGGCACCGTGGACTCCAGTTCTCTAATTCTATACAGAACAGGCAGCCGCAGCACAGGCTCCCTACCCCCTTCCGTGTGTGTCAGGCCTCTTCTGGAGAGACCCCTTGCAGGGGTGAAAAGGGAGTTCAGGCTCCAGGACATTCGGTCCTTGGCCTGCCAGCTGAGGGTGCCCATTACTGCCAGGGATGTAGACATGTGTCCGTGAGGACCCAAGCCGAGGTCACCAAACAGCTGTCTGCCAGCCAGGGTTTTTGACACCAACCCCATGAACTGGCTGTGAAAGACTCTCTGCCCCCGCTGGTTGCCTCAGCTGTCCAATATCATTTGGGCCTGCAGTGGGGACATGGACCCTTCGTGCTCTGAGCAGACATTTCTTCCAAGATCCTTTCTCCATTACTGTCATGTTTAAACACAGGGAAACCGCGACGAAGGAGGAGAAGACCTCGCACGAGCTCACGAAGATGCCAAGGTGAGAAGTGCACGTGCACTTGCGCGTGCATGCACACACACACACGTAAATTCACGTACCCGGACGTGGGAGCGGGAGTGTGTGTTATTCAGCAACCTCTCCTCTGCAGATTGGATCTGAAAACGCCCCCACTGAGACTGCCTGCCCTCTCTGTTTCCGGGGGGGTCCCCTGCACCCAGCACTGAGGTGCATAGCCTTCAAAGAGTTTGCATCGCTTAGTATCTCTTCTTTTCCCAACCCGAAGGAAAAATCTCAATGAAATTTTCCACGAAAATCTAGCGGGGGCTTGCAGAAATCACACCAGACTGCTAGGAGAACTGGATGGGGTTGGGGGAGGGGCATGCTTCCTTTTAGATTCTAAATAATGTTCTTAGTTAAAAAGATGTAGAATTAGTGAGCTGATTGGTGGCCGAGGCCCTGAAAGAAGGCCATGGCAGGTGTAAGTCTGCCAGGAGGTCGCTTTTGCATTGGTGGAAGGATTGGCTGGAATTTGCAGATCGATCTGGAAGGTGTTTCCTTTCTGGGTTCCACGCGAGTCTCACGCTGCTTAATGCGACCTCTGACTCTTCCCACTGGTCTCTTGTCTTGGCTGTGCTCTCTGGCTGCCTGGGACCACCCCTGGCCCTGCACTTGGAAAGTCGGGCGCCTACACAAGGGGCCTGGTTTTCTGAGGTGCACCCATGGGAGCTGCGCGGGCTCAGCCCTCTCTGCAAATCAAGCCATGGCTTCACGAGTCCCCCGTGTTTGGAAAGCCTGATCTTCGTGGCTCAGATGTCCCCGTGCATTAAACCCGATGAAAAATGCCTACTTCAAACTGCCACCCTTGATTTCTGCAAGCCCCTGTTCTAAGGTCCTGGAGCCAGAACTACTGGCCGAGCTCTGTACATGTATGTGGCAGCTACCAACGCTGACAGAAGACAAGGTCCCTGTCCTGAGAAGCGCCCAGTCCGGCCCCCTGACTTCAAAATGTTTGTATCATAGGAAATGCCCCCATCATCAGCCTCCCCCCCTTGGCTTTTCAGAAGTTAGTTAGCAAAACAGCCGCCATTTTTGCAGGCCACACAAATAAAAGTGAGCACCCCCTGCTGGCGCTGCCGTGGCAGTTGGCTTAGAAAGGCTGTCCCTCGGGGAGAAGCTCGGTGCTTTCGCTTTGCAGAGGCTGGTGCCAGGAGCTGCTTTGGTTTGGATCTGCGGGAGTTACCGATCCCTTGCACTGTGCTGGCGGCGAACTCGGCAATTCACAGGGAAATGCAGCTGAAACGGCTGAGCTTCACTTGGTTCCTAATCAGAAGCCACAAGAAGCTGCTGAATTCGTGATTTCAGAACGAACCCCTACACTGTCCTGGGCTTGCATGAAAGGCCCCTGGTCCTCAGTGAGCACGGCTTGAGTTAGTCAGCTGGAACCAGGCCAGGTTAGCCTGGCGGGTCGAGCGGGGAGACCCCTTGGCGCAGCTCTGCTCTCCCAGGAGCAGCACACTCCCCCCCGTGGAAGGAATCATCACCCTCTGGAGGTCGCATGCGTGATTCATGGTGAATTCCTTCTCGGAGATGCGCCTGAGCTGCAAGGTTCAGGTCGGAGCCCCGGTCTGGATGCGCCCTGATTTTAGGGGCTTTTGGTCCTGCTTGGAGCGTTGAGAGGCCCTCGGGCGCCAAAGCCTGGGTAAGAATCTCTCTGGCCGTAGCTCTCTGAGGGGGCCTCCCAGGGCGATTTGCGTGTTCTGCTGCTGAACTCGCGTGGAGGTGGCTGCTCTGTGACCCTCCCCTTCGCTGCTGGCTGTGCTTGAAGCCTGTTGACATGCGCCTCTCATTCAGCAGGGCTGTTGCGTCTTAGTCAACCTGGAGTCCCCAGTCTGCCCCCGGCTTCACTTAATCCACCAGGGGCATCATTCGTTTTGGGTTCCTGCGGGCCGAACAAAGCACAGCGACCAATATGATTGCAAGCCAAGTCGTTTATTCCAGGGCAAAAGCCATCTTATATAATACTTCATGCACTGCTCACATCCTCTTCTTGCAGTTACTGATTGGTTAAAAGTTACAAGCATACACACAGCACAAGCACAAGCTGATTCTCATGGATAGCTTAACATTTCCCACAGCTGCCTAATTATTATTCTGTTTACCTCTTGGACACTGAGCTAAGAAAGAAGAAAGGGAGGTGTCCGCCGTCCTTGGCTGGCTTCCACCTGCCTAGGCAACCTTATCTAACTCTCACGTCCTTGGGGCCTAGCACTGTAACTTCCCATCCCAGGCATCAGGGCCTCGTAAGGATTGTAGATCCCCACACAGGGCTGCTGCTGTCCTCTTGGAGGGTGTCCTTAGCATTGCTACCGGCAGAGGGGGGCTCGCATCACGACTGCATGCCGCTGCCTCTCTCTCTGCCTGCCCTGTCTAGTGCTGCCTTCCGACCTGCTGCTGATTGGGCCAGAGAAGGAGAGAGGCCATGATCGGTGGCTGAAATGACTTACACTGAGCAAAGCAACTCAAAACCCCAGTGCCCTCATTAGCCCAGTCCAGCCAAACTACTCCCCCAGGGCCAGCTCCAGAGGAATGCACTGATATTCCATCAGATAGCAAGACTGAGACGCTCCCACTCAGCGCCTGCTGGCAGAGTAGATTTCTGAGGCTGGCAGAAGAGAAGAGTCCCTGTGTATTTTTGTGGGCCACCTTCTGTGTGCGGAACGCCTTCCCCCCCTCCCTGCACCAAGCAAACCCCCTGACCTCCTTCCAATTCCTTGGAGTTGGCCTTGTCTCACCAAACTCTTCTCTGGGCCCTTCATGTCCTCATCCCTCTCTCTCTCCGGGTTTGTCCACACTGCAGTCAAGCAGATGTACCCGAACTAGCTTTAATCTAGCCAGCTCAGGTATCCGCACAGGGAAACTGCAGCAGCCGCACGACTAGCCCCGTAATTGCCCCGGGTTCCAGGCCAGCTTGGAAGCGCGCACAGCCACGGCTTCACCGCTGAACCCAAGCTCGTGAGATTAAAGCTGTCCTCAGAGTGTGACTGCACTCCAGACGTACCCTTTGCCTGCAAGCTCTTCAGAGCAGGGGCCTTGTCTTCCGATGTGTTTGCAAAACCCCACGTGCATTGATGGTGCACTGTGAATAATGATGTTGCCCCCATCACCCCATTGGGGGAGACACCTCCCTGGAAAGGGACTTCCATTGCACTCTCCATTCTGCCCCCCGCCCTCCCCAAGAGAGGGTGCTCTCTTTAAGGGATCATTGGCAGAGAAGGGGTAATGGGGTTTTTCCATCTTTTAACCTAACGAACTTGTTAACTGCCTGATTGCCAGCCCTGGTGCCGGCTGGCATTTTCAGCAGACAGATCAGAAAAGGGCACGGCCCAGCCAGTCAGTGGCCAGGAAGGTCAGCGCCTTCCCAGGAGAACGCGAGTCCTCTTTGGCCACCCTCGCCTCCCTCTCTCTCGGTAGCTGGGAATGATCGGTACCACCCCCAGGGAAGGGCGCGTCCTGCACATCTCTGACCCTGTTGCCTTCCTGTCTCTCCCCCTCCCTTCTCTCTGTCAGGTGGTTGCTGAGAGCCTGGTGAGTGCCTGCCCTTTGATTCTTTAACCCCATCTGCATGACTAACAGGGCGCTACTTATGTTGTCTGCAGTGCTGGGGCCGAGGGGAATGGAGAGGGAGGGGGCCATAAAAGCCAGCCCACTGCACAGCCAGACTAGGCGTCAGGCTCTTCCTCTGGGTTCTCTGGGCTGTGATCTCCCCGTCGCCCTCCATCGGTTCCCATGGGCCAAATCCTGAATCCGTCCTCTCTCTGAGCGCCTCCTTGAGGTCAGCACGGGAATTCTGCACAAGTGAGGGCCCTCCGGTCTGAGCCCATGTATGCAATGTTGTCCTTCGGGATCCGCCTAGGGCCCTAGGCAGTGCCGCACTCCCTCCTTCTCCCCCCCCCCCCCAAAAGGGCCCATGGTAACCTGAGTGCCAAGAACAGGGATGGGTGCCTTGGAAATGTGAGTTGCAGCCGAGTCCTAGGGCAGTCCCAGGTCACATTGGGAGGGGCAGCACTGTGGGCCCAAGCAAGAGCGACATTTGCTATGGGGTAATGGGGTAGTCTCCCTCACACCTTGGTTAATCTCCCCCCACAAGTTTTTTATAGGTCTAGCTGCTCCTTTATGTCTTCCCCTTTTGCCCACCAGCCCCCTCGACTTTGCAGGCTGGAATACAATCCCCTATAATGTGTGTGCTGACACAACTTCCCCCTCTCCCCGAATTCTTCTGAAGTGGTGCCCCCAGTCCCCGGTTTAGCCGTACACCACGTAGCCCCATTGTCTGCCAGGAGCTACTCCGGATGTACACCGGTGTAAGCAAAGGGAGAATCAAACTTTGCATCTGCAGTCCCAGCAGACAAGCGGGCTCCAGTGGATGCGCTGTGCTATGGGGAGGAGAAGGGAGAGGTTTTACAGATGTGCAACAGCTGGGAGCCAAGCCTGTTCCCTATGAAGTCAAGGGCAAAGCTCCCACGGACCGCAGTGGCTGACGGTCTGGGCAGGGACTGGCTCAGAACAGGGTCTGGAGCTGCAAGCATGTCTTAGGACACAGGTGCGGTGGAGCCAGAACAGCGTGCCAGCAGAGAGGAGGCCATTGCATGCGAGGCCACGCCGGCGGGGGGCGTTCCACTTGTGCACGGCCCATTCAGGACTACGCCCCTGCACAGGAAGGACTGCAGCAGGCCACTCACTAATAGGGGTCACACTGGCTTTAGACTCTTAGGCCTTGTCTACACTGCAAAGATAAGTCGACCTATGTTAATTACTGCAGTGGCTGATGTCCACACTACACCAGAAGTTCTTCCACTGACCTAAGAGGGGCAGCGTGGGGAGCTGAGATCCCAGTCTCTCAGCTCAGCGGGGTCCAAGCCACCTGGACTTCTCTCCCTGCTCCCAGACTGGCGTGGGGTCCAGCCATTCAGGTCTTCAGGGGCACCGGGGGCAGCTGGCTTTGGTCGACAAAACTCTGTAGTGTAGACCAGCCCTGAGCCTTGCACAGTTTTTTAGATCGGTTTAACTATTTCCATGTGGTGTGTGACTTTCTTCTGAAATGGTTAAATGAGTGCAATCCCTAGTGTGGCCACAGTTCTATTGAGATAAAGGTGCTTTACATCAGCACAGTCTATTGCTGTTCCCTACTGGAATAAAGCACCATTGCACCAATACACAGCACACAGTCACAGAGTGAACACAGGTATAGCTCCTTAAATACACCGGTCTAGTTAAAGCGGTACAGCTTTTGTCTGTAGGCAAGGCCTGAGTAAATCACAGAAATGCGGGCTGGAAGGGACGTCAGAAAGTCATCAAGTCCAGCCCCCTGGACCAGAATCAAACCTAGGGAGCAGAGTTGGTTGGGAAATAATTAACTTTCCCTGTCAAGCATTTTCAACAAAAATGGGGGAGGGGGAAACTCCTTTGTGTTGACATTTTTCAGGTTTTCACTGAAAACCAAAATGTTTGTCCCTGGTTTGCAGTGAAAAACCCAAATATTTTCAACAGAAATGGTATTTGTTTTGTCAAAATCTCCGTTTTGTCAAAGAAGCTGTTTTCCTTCTGAAAAGCTTTTTGGGCTGAAATTTTTCAACCAACTCTCCTAGGGAGAAATGGCGTACTGCATGTCCCCTTCTCTCTGTCTCCTCTCCTCCTCCTTCACGTTTGCTTGGTTTTGCAGAAACTATCTGATGTTTCCAGTGGCGACTCCACATCCTTGGAAACCCGTTTCTTGAGCATTTTGTGCACCCGGAGCTACCCCCATCTCCGGAGAGGTAGGAACATGTTAATCACCAGCATCTGGCCCTATGGCTAGACAGGAATTATTCGACCTGACCCATGGTGCCCACATTGCAGCTTCCTGGAAGCGTTAGCTTGTGCTGGCCTCACCCCCAAAGTGATGCAACCACTGAAAAGAGGGTGGAAATTCTCCTTTAGCCAGAGGGGAAGAGTGGCAGGCCCTACAACTCGGGGTCTCCGGGTTCAGGTGGCCAACTACTGCTGCCTTAGGAAATATCCAAGTGCTGTTTCATAACAGTCCCTTCTGGCACCTACTCAGCCTTTCCTGACATGGACCAGAGCACTTGATCTTCAGGTCTGGGGGAGGACGGGGGTGGGGGTGGCTTGGGGTGGGACCCAAAGGAAGGGCATAGGTGGTTTTGTGCCATGCTCCCCACCCAATCTTGGGGTCCACTTGAGGCTGGTTTGGCCTGCACCAGAACTTACAGCACCCTTGGGACATGGGGCCTGGGACGTCCTATGCTGGCTTGTGACCATCTCTTCTCTTTCACTCTCTAGTGTTCCAGGAGTTCATTAAAATGACCAACCATGATGTGGCCCACACCATCAGGAAGCACATGTCTGGAGATGTGAGGGATGCCTTTGTGGCCATTGGTCAGTTCCTCGCCGCGTGCTCACTGGGGACAGGAGACCCATGGTCTCACCGGGCACACTGGCCCAGTATGTGATGGTGCATGGCACTGTCCATGCTGGGGGTTCCTCTACCGAGTCCTGCAAATCCCAGTACAGGTTAAGTCCTGAGAACGAGGTGTCCTGCAGTCCCATGGACCACACCTCCCTGAGGGCTGGCTCTGGGGCTCTCCCTGCAGCAAATTGAACAGGACCATAGCACTGTATTGGTTTTCCCACTAGTGGGTGCAGATTTTCTCCCTCCCTGCGAAATGTGGGAAAGGAAAGTCCGGTTGATGTCCGTGGAGCTGCTGGCGTGTTCCTGCTATAAGCACTCTGCTGGACTGGGCCCATCACGAATTCATGGTGCTGGACTGTAGGAGTTTTGCCATTGATTTCAGTGGGACCAAGTTTTCCCCCTGGCTTGCTATCCCAGCCCTGCTAGCATTCAGGGATGGTGGTTGATCCCTGTGAAATACCCCGGGGGAGAGCAAACAGTGCTCCCAAAGCAAAAGGTGTTAGCGGGGCTGTCCTGTGGGGAATGATTCCCCCATGCCAGCCCTCACTGGGGTATCCTGGAGCCAGACCACTATTGCTGGGAGCATGGGGCAGGGCGGATTACCGGTGCTCCTTGGCAAGGTTTCCATTCCGTGTCTCTTTCTCCGCTCGCAGTGCGCAGCGTCAAGGACAAGCCAGCTTTCTTTGCTGACAAGCTCTACCACTCCATGAAGGTGAAAACAAACTCGCTTTGGGGTTCCCAAGGGCAGCCTGGTGCTCTTTGCATTTTTCAGCCTGCCTGGCACAGTGGCGGCCCGGCTGCAGTGGCTGATATTCTCAGGTCCCTGGGTTCTGGGAGAACATCTGTCCGGCTGCTCTGTCCTGCATCGTGTCAGATGCCTGTGTCGCTGCCGCCTCACTTCCATGGGCACGCGGAGCTGGACAGTTGGTTTAATGAATCAGCAAGAGGAGTGGGAGGGGTGGGACCCCACCAGGCTCCCCCCCAGCCTATTGTGGTTATTGTATTTTCTCCCTACGTTGCCAGGGCGTCGGCACAGACGAAAGAACCCTCACCAGGATCATGATCTCTAGGAGCGAAATTGACCTGCTGAACATCAGACGTGTCTTCAAGGAGATGCACGAGAAGTCGCTGCATCACATGATTGGGGTGAGGTGTGGGGGGCGTGAGGGGGATATCCCTGTCACATTCTGCCCCATCCTCCCCATTGACCAAGAGTGGGCCATGCTTTAAATATGTGCCTCTTAGCTGGGCTTTTAACCTTAAAGCTGACTGCAGGGGCATGTCCTGGGCTTTTCTGAATTGCTGGCCAATAGCGTCCCCATGCTGACTGTGGGGTGCCAGCCCCCACTCTTTCATGTAGCCAGCTAGTCCATCTGCCAAGGGACAGTAATGAGCACTTTGTCCATTCAAGCTTTAAATGTACCAGGCAAGGGGGGTTGCGTGAACTCCCTGGGGAGATGGATCTCCAGGATGTAAATGAAGGTGTCCCTGAGGAAGTTAAAACACAAACACCCAGAAGAGACAGAGCAATGTGAGCTGGTAGCCAAGAAGTTGTTCTTCCATTACACAAAGAGAGCGCGATTGGACGCAGAGCGCAGGAAGGGTGTTGCCTCGCTAATGCAGATCCTGCTGGCTGGGCCGGGGACTTGCTGCGAATGATCTGGAGACGCCTGCATTTACTGAACTCGTTACTGGCACCCACAGGCAGGGGGGCTTGGGCAGCCAAAGTGGGGAGACTCATGACACGGAGATGCTTGTGTTTCTATGGCTATGGTCTTGCTGTAATTGCCTGAGTCGTAGGACTGATGGCGTCTTAACTGGTGGCTTTATAGATCCCGCTGGAATGGCCAGAGCACCAAGTTAGTCCAGGTATTTCTAAAGGGCTTGTCCTCATACCATCTGGGAATCCGTAGTGCTGATCCCTCCTGGAGGAGAGCCTAAAAATTGCAATCCCCATATCATGTTGAAACAAGATTTGCTTCCCCCCCAAAGGGTGAGGCTGATTTTCAGAGGCAGAGATCACAGGTGGATTCTGGCTTTTCATTTCTCTCTCACATCTGTTTCCTTCTTGCAGAGGGACACCTCCGGCGATTACTGCAAAGCCCTGCTGGCCATTTGCGGAGGGGATGACTAAGCTTCCACGGGAGCCCTGTGGAAGCCTGTCCCTGTGTCCAAGCCATCGTGCGCACACAGTCTTGATGTCACTGTAGCTTTTAAGGCTTCGGAGGACGTTCAGTTCCACTTGGAAGAAGATTCACCTCGTGCTTGAAAAACTCACCACAGAAGAACGTGACATCACAAACAGGGGAGACCCCCGGGGTGGTCTCGGGGTGGGCATTTTGTGGGAGGGAGTCGGGGGGGGGATTACTGTCTGAATTGGTGCAAGAAAACTCGTGTCCCAACATGTCACTAACCCAGGAAGTTATTATGATGTAAGAAACGTTTTAAACCACAGAAATAAAACTTCAATGTTGCTAACCATGAAAGACTCCAGTTTGCTTATTGCAAGGCCTTCACGTTGGCTACTGCACGCTCTGCTACCTTCACTCCCATGGATATTTTCTGTGGGAAGTCTGTCGTCTTTCTGCTGGAGTGGGGAACAGAACACCCAGGAGAAACAGTGGGAAAGGCACATGCAAAACCCATCCAGGAACTTCGTGATTTAATGCCAAGATACGGAGCTGTCAGGAGTTCTCCAAGTGCTGTGTGACCCAGAGTCTGCTCCAAATGGAAACAGAAATCCAGCCCAGGACCTGTCTGAACTGGAAGAGGTTGGTTAATGAAACATATTGTTGTTCATTCATGGGCCACAGCTTATAAACTTCACTTTTCAGCTGTGAAAAATCTGAACTGGATTCCTGTAGCCTTATGGAATGGATGGTGGTTACAATTCTGATCAGCAGGTTTTCATGTGAATGGTGGTACGATAAACCAGAAGTAAAAATCTGACCCTCCTGCCTTCACCTCTGATCCTATTAATAGTTTACTGTGCTTTACAAGCTGCTAACGGGGCATTCAAAATACGTGGGCCAAAACTGTAACGTGCCCCCAACAATGACTTACTTTAAAGTTGCCGCCAGAGCCTAGTAAGTAGAACTGGTTGGAAATTGGAGTAGCCGTTCTGTGGGAAATGCCAACATTTTGAAAACTGTTTTCATTCCGAATCGGAAGGAAACATTGAAATGTCAAACCTTTTTGCCGAATGGAAATTCTGAAAAATTTCAGTTGGGAAACATCAAACGGTTGTTACAAATGTAACAAAATAATGAAAACATAAAAATTGAAATGAAATGATCACATGGAAACTGAATGTGCTGAAATTGCCTAAACAAGAACGTCCGACTGATTTGTTTAGACACGGCCAGCGGCCATTTCTTTGCCGTTGACGTGGTCTCACAAAAATGGTACAATTTGGACAAAGGGGCATTTTCTGCTGGAAAACTCTTCCATCAAAGTGCTTTTCACCCACTCTCCTAGTAACGTTCTTCACCCTCCCATCCCCTGTGCAGCAACCAGGCAACCCAAGCAGAGGGACAAGGTTGCAATGCAAACCACTTATCCTCAAAACACAGCCGATTGGAGGGTGAGCTGCCTCACTTAGAAGTTGGCATTGAGCTCTTGTTGCTGGCATCTCTTGGGAAGGGCAGAGAGCATTTTGAAGGATGCAGAGGATGTTTTAAAGGGGGCTGAACCTATTGTATGAAGGGTGATTCAGTGCAGGGCCTGTCATCTTGAGCCACATGAGTGGGTCAGACGCAAGGACGGAACTGGTCTAGTACTTGCCCGGACCCACTCATTCCTCCTCACTGCTCGCTAAGAATGTTCTAACTCGGCATCTGCTTGCAGAAGCTGTGGGGGCAGTTTCTGCTTTCAGTCACCCGGGGGCGAATTCAGAGTCACTCCATTGACTTAGTGGAGTCACTCCAGCTTGACACCACTGTAGGAGGAGGAATTTGGAGCAGCACACCTCCAGGTTGCTTGGAAACAGGAAGGTTGACAGCATCATGCAGTGCAACTGCTGGCAGATGTGATGGTGATGGGCACGGCATCCTTGACGTGGAAGGGTGGAGCCTGTTTGTCTGCATACACTGGGGGCCACCCCAAACCGCACAACTGGAGACCAGCTGTTTCCGTTCATGGGTAAGCCAAGCATAGAGAGGTGATCCCCGAAGCCCTCTGGAGGCACCAGGAAGTCCAGGAGCTCTTGCATGTGTTTGTTTTGGCCCCACGTTCAGAGGAGATTGTCCTCAACTCACCTTCCGCAGCCTGCTAGAAATTCCAGCGGAACCTGACGCACCGAGACCAGCCCCTTTGTTTTCATGCAGGAGGAATTTCCCTGGGAGGGCGTGGCTGTGAATTCAAGTCCTGGCTGCTCCCTGTTCAGAGGGTGAGAGGACAGCAGAGTCACTCAGTGACAAGAGGGGGAAATCCTTGTGAAAGGGGCGCCCTCTCCAACACCAGTTCTCTGACATCCCCCCCCATTGATAGGTTAGCCCCAGGGCCTCTAAGTCCTTATCTGGCCCTTACTGCAGCAATAACCAAGCTCCACTGGTTATAGCTCCAGCAGAAACAAGCCATGAGCCATCACCGTGTGATCTAACCCTCCGACCCGGATCTCCACCTCTGTTGCTAGTGCTGAGGGCGGGGGCTGTCCCAGCGCTAGCACACTGCTGGGAGAATGTCAGAAGATCCTCAGTGCAGACCTAGACCAAGCAATCAATGTCCCATCAGCGTGGGAAGCTCAGCAGCTCTGGAAAACATCCCAAACCATGAGGCGACTACTCCCGGTGGCCTTGAGCACGTCAGCGATGGTGCAACCCTAGAATGCTAGGAGAGCTGTAGCAGCGTGGGGAACTCAAGCGCGGTCGATGGGATTCATTCTGCATTTGGAGTGTTCTCCCTTTTCAACTCCACCTTCTTCTCTGCTTCCCACGTGGCCCCCTGGAAATAGTCCTCGTTAGCCATCACGGACGAGCAGGGATGACCTCAGCGATGGCTCCTGTTGGGCTCCAGGGTTAGGACTGACTTCTTGTTCACTCTTTCTGTGGTGCAGGAAGCTGTGGGGACTGGAGGCGGAGTGATCTTTCACCTCTGCCACTGTCTTGGTGCGGTGCTGGGCCTACGGGCAGGAATGGGCTCTGCTGCAAGGAGCGCACAAGAAAAAGCAGGCTGGTGTTGGGCAGCATGTCACCGTTAAGTGATCTGAAAAGCGAAGGGCTAATTGAAGCAGACGGAGCCAGGCACAGTGGTGTCACTGCCCAGGGTTTAAATGCATCTTGACCCCGCTGGCAGCACCTTCGGTTACTCTTATGCGAGGTCCCTGTCTAGCAGCCCCTGCTCTCCCGCTCCTGGGAATGTCTTTGGAAGAGCGTCACCCTTGTGACCTTTACGCATGGAGATATTTCAAGGTAAGAGGACTTGCATCCAGGCCATCTTCACCCATCCAGGACCCCAGATGACCTCCTGAGGTCCCTTCCAACCCTAATATTGTCTGATTCTATTATTTGAGCCCTGGTCTCCAGCTGGGACTGTCCTTCCAGAACACCTCTCTCCCCCATCATGGGTTGGAGCTGAGCCTGGTCTGAGCACAGATGTCAGAGGTTGACCTTTCCTAGCCTTGAAATCTTTCTCAGGACCCCACCTGACTAAGTATGTGGTTCTGCAGGCAAACAGTGACCACTGGTAATTCAATGGAGGCCTGTAACCAGGACACCTGTCACCGAGAACTAGGCATTTCCTCTCTCGCCTGTCACACCCCAAATATCTTCTCCCCGCCCTGCCTCCAGTAAGTACATGAAAAGGGAGACGTCAAGCACAGTAATAAATGCAACAGGGAAATTGTTCTGATGGTTAAAGCCACAGCACTGTCGAAGGAAGTGAGGAGTCGGACTATGAAAAAAGAGAAGCCCATGAAAGCTGACTGGTGTGTGAGGTATGACTGCAGGCCTGAATCCGTCCCTCCCCCCCACCCCAGGAAAATGAGGCTCTTTGTGTTCCCACAGGAAAACCGTCTGCAAAGGCCAGAGGTTCAAGTACCATACGCACACAGCTACTTTACATGCTGCTGCAGCATTGTGGACTGTGCGGGGTTGTTTCCAGGCAAAGCAAAGTTGCATTTCATTAGTTGCAACATTTAAAAAATCCCCAGAGCCTATGCTCTGAGTTCCAATTGGATGAGCTTGCACTCTGAATCAGTTCCCAGGATTATGTCAGAGCCACTTCGCTGCTGACAGGCTCTGGGAGGTATGTTGAATGTATTCAGCGTGAGGATGGCTTTCGAGCCTAGCTCCTCTCCCTATGTTCCATGTTGCAGCCTTATTAAGTTACTGTCTTCTGGCCAAAACGGACCGTGCTGCTTTGGAGAGGCTGGAGCACACTAAAAAACTAGCAGGCTGGGTTCTGGAGCTGTGTTTTCAGTACATTTCCCTGTACGAGGTGGGACATGTGTAGGTTATTTTTGTTCGGTTTTGCTCTGGCTTTTTGGCCCTCCCAAACTAGACAGATAAGGAGGAAAGGACAATCTTGACTCTGGGGTTGCCGATTTTGGTTGGACATATTCCTGGAGGTTTCATCACGTGACCTAATCTTCAATTAGAGATTCATCTTTCGTTCCTGGAGACTCCAGGACAATCCTGGAGGGCTAGCAACTCTACATGCCCCCTGTATTCACACAAAACTCCCTGTACTTGTTGTAATGGTCCGCCATATAATGGCAGCTCCATGAGAATGGCTTGTGCACAAAGGGGCTTGTTCTCACCAGAGGCAGTGGATAGATGCCAGAATTGGGTCCCCAGATGATGTCCATGCTGGAGATGTATTGGCCACTGGGCTATTTTCAGAGAAGCATGGTAAAGGCATGACGATCTTATGGCATTGTGTTACTCTTTCAGTTGTGTCTCTGTTGCCTAATTTGCTCGGCACATGGTGCAAATCCTCTTCCCCACCCCTACGGGGCTGCCCCGCAACCTGCTCGTGTCTCCGATGCCACCGTCCCAGCAGATGCCGCTTTCTGATTGTTCTCTGGCTTGGATGGCAAACAGTGCTGAGTCTGTGGGAGTGAGAGAATCCCCCGTGTCTTACAGACCTTGCAAATTTAGGCTTGAAATAACCAAAGGCTAAAGCCATGCAAACAAATGATCCGAGATCTCTTCTGACCAAATTCTCTGTAACTGCACATTGGTGTGGCTCTGCTGCCAGCATTGGAGGTGCACCGGTTTACACGAGAATGTGGCCCATCAAATTGGTCAGGCCGGGGCCTCATCTTGATTTCATAGTTCTTGTTAGCTGCCAGATGGGTGATACCCATCCTGGTCTCAAGTCCCTACGATAGTGGAAAGTGGGCACCATCTTCATCAAGGCAAATCCCAAAGGGGCATGGCCACCTTCCTGTTGGAGCGCCACCCAGATGGATCTCTGGCTAGGTCCTGAAGATGGTCCAGCTGGCTATTCAGTTTGTCCGTCACAGACAGTCTTATCAAAAGATAAAGCTTTTGGTGCCCACGTGATTGCCGGCTGGGTAGCGGAGATCCTTGGTATGTGTTCTGGGAAGTGGGGGGAATTATTTGATTAAATGAAAGGGTGAAAGCCCCAGCAGGATGGGATGGGCCATAGAGGAGCCTGACCTTCAGACTTGAGTCCTAAATAGCTCGGTGCACTGCACAGGCAGCGGGCTGGAAATGGTATGGAGAAGCACTCTACTGTCTTCTTCTGTCTAAGCACTCTGTCCCTTTCCTCTCCTCTCTTCCCACGATCACTTCTCCACTCCCCTCTGCTATGGTCCCCTCTCCTCCTCTCTGTACCCTTCCCCTCTTAGCTACTGGCTCTAGCCTACTTCAACTCCCAACACATCCCTCTCACTCACACCCCATCCCTGGGCCCTCTCAGCCTGCCAGGGTAATCTGAGTGCATGATTTACATAGTCAGATCTTGATGTTCTGGAAATCCCCTTCTGCGACCAAAGCTTCCTTCCTGAGCTCTAAAGGCGTCATCCTCACAGTTCTTCTGCTTTCCTTTGTCAACCAAAGCAACAAACAAGAACAGCCAGGACTGGTAAACACTGCAGCCACGGGAACAGCGAAACCCCACTTCTGATGTCAATTGACACCACGATGTCAGAAATATGGTGCCCGGGCGCAGATCAAAGTACAAAAATGGCTTAGAAAAACATTATGCCTTTGGTACTGTGCCTTTACTCAAGCTGCCTTCTGTGTCTGGTGTTTGCTTCCTGATCTTTGTCCTCAAGCTCTCTTTCCTCTCCTCCGGTACAGAGTTATAGAGGGAGAGATTGGATCATAAAGTAACCTGAGCAAACGAACAGGGGGCTCCGGGATGTCTTGTCACTCAGGGCTCTTCTGCATGCAGAATTGCACCAGTTTAATGCAAGGTGCAATTTGAAACTGATCTACATAAATTGGTTCAAAAGGCAGTGTGGGGACTCTGCTTTACATCAGGTCTGTTCTGGTCTAGCCTGAGCTGATTCGACACAGGTTTAAGCTAAAACATAACAAACCACTTCTGAACTGAAATAAATGTGTGCAGCCTAGGCTTTGCACCAGTTTAACTAAGCTGGTATAACTAAACCAATGCAAGTTTGCTCCCTTAATTTCCCCTTCCAAGGGTCAAAGCCACGTACAGTAATGAATGAATAGGAATTTACAGTGCACCCACAGTTCAGCCTTCTGGAGGGCATTAAAAGCCAGCTGATCAGCCAGAAAATGACTGTCTAAAAATGGCAATGACTTCACTCATCAGCTCAGCTCTGCGTGGGCTTCCAAGTGACACCTGCTGTCCAAACACTGCAGAACCCCTACGCCAACAGGGGAGCAAGCTGAATTCCAGTCTGCCTCTTGCAGCATCAGTCAGGTTGTCCCCTAATTCTCACTGTAGAAGTAAGGCGATGCAAGGGGCTGGGAGAACACAGCCTGACATTTTTCTGATGCCAGGTAGAGGATGCAGAGCGAGCAGCTAGAAAACTCGAGCCAGACGGTCCAATAAAAGATATGACCTCACCCACCTCGTCTCTCCAGATTCTGCTGTCAGTTATATTGGTGCACTCTGCAATTGGGTGCATGTAGAATAGAAAAATAAATGCTCACAACAGAGCAGGAGCCAGCGATGGTACAGCTGCACGGTACTACACTGCTCTTACATCAGTGCCTACACTGTCATAGCTTACAGGCAGTCCTTTTGCTAAGATAGACAAGGCTGCTGGAACCTGTGGTCAGCTTGAGTGTATGTGGTCAGCTTGAGTGTAACTGACAGCAGAATTTGGTCCTCCCTTCATTCTTGTACTTAGAGGATGAGGAAACCTGAGCACTACAAAGTTCATGCTGTCCACGTTTTGGACTCTAACCGATGCAATGCTCCGGCCTCAGCTGAAGGCCTCTTTGGAGCGTCGCGCTCAATCGCCTTCAAATGGAAGAGACGCTGAGTCTTTCCTGTTTATTCCAGCTATTGAGCAGACTGTCAGATAACTTGGTAACTACTCCATGTGGTTTATCTGGAACGACAGCAGAGCTAGCGTCTATTCACCCTTCCTTCAGAACTGTAACACTGGGCCGCTTGCCTTAGCAACGGAAGAGCCTGATGTGACACTGAAGGAATATCAATGGAGCGCGCTGACCGCTGGCTAGGGAGGACAAGGTAGGCTGGCCAATAGGAAGCATTTCATAGCAACACTAAACAGGCTTTCTAGGGAAGCCACTAAACTTATGGGGAAAGTGGTGAAGAGAACAATCCTCCAATGGCCAGGCAGAAACTGGATGATCTAATCAGCCTTTCTAGGATTCCATAACTGAATCACTATTCTGGGGCCTCCAGGAGACAATTACTAACTAATAAGTGACGTACAGTTCCCTCTTCATCAGGACAGCCAGGGGACAGCCCTTCACGCTGTGTGCGGCTTCTTAGTAAACCACTCCAACTGTCTGGGGCCTCATCCTGGGGAATTCCCCTTCTCCTGCCTAAAAGTAAACTCCGCTGGGCCCTCCTTCCTGTATTAGGTTAACACAGCTGTGGGGTCCGGACCAAAAGGCTGTCTCTCGCTGGCTTCCCTTGGCCCTACCTGGGTGAGTAACTGAAGGTTCTTTTAACCAGAGCGTGTGTTAGATCTAATGAAGGGGAGAAGAGTCAATTGTTGTTATGTTGTAAATCAAGATGCTGGAACTATGGAGATAAGAGAGACACTACGCCTCTTTCTTTCTCTTTAACAAAAATAGACCAGAGTTTTTACAGTCCGTTAGGCTATTTTTTCGCAGACCGAGACGCTATCTTAAAAACAAGCCCCTTTGTGGCTCAATACAGCTGTATTTAGCTTTGCCTCTAGGCTTTCCGCTGGCTTACAGAGCAGCATGTGGCTGCAGAGGAGTGAAAAACAAAACAAAACAAGCCCCAGAGCTCGTTACGGGCTATGAGAAGTGGGGATGAATTGACTGGTTTTGAGTTTCAGGGTTCCAATAAGATTGCTGGCTGCCCATAGCCCCTGGGTGGTATATTCTGATATTGAACATAGGCGTTTCCATTTGTAAAATGCAGGACACGAGAGCCCCCAAAACCGGAGTTTTAGGACTTGGTGAGCTGTGAAATGAAACCCTGCAGAACATTTTAAGGCAGCATTCTCTTTAGAGCAGAGAGTGACTGAGTCAGAGCGTTTACCCCTTGTCACTTACTTTAATGACAGTGTTCTCCAGTGTTCCCCGGACCCTCCGCTTCCCAAAAAGTGATTGTGGTGCATAGGCAACGAGCTACGGGAACCCAACACTGGAATGGCTGATCATGCTATGAGTCAGGATTGAAATGTGCAGGCAGACCTCCGGGAGAGCTGGCCATTGGCTAGGAGGAGTGGCTACAAATCAGCATTGAGGTGCATAGGCAGAGAGCTGTGGGAGAACGGTTAAATTTTTCTGCTTGCCTGTGGATCCTCTGCTTGTTCCATAGCCTCCTGGGTATATTCCTTAGCATCTTACTGCTGAGGACCAGGCAAAAGGTGGCTAATAATTAAATGGAACATCGAGCGTGTCGTATGTGAAAATCTATGCAATATTGTGCAAAAATGGGGGACATGCTCTGCAGGTTTCCCTGGCTTTTTTTCCCTCTGCCACTATCCACCATTGTTGTTCGTGAGCAACCCTACAATAACAGAAGCGATGGTGCAGGGGGGATGTGATAAGGCAACAGATTTCAATTGCGGGTTTCCAACAGCGCATGAGAAAACAAACAGTTCAAAAGGCCAGATGACTTGTCTCTCCCCAAGGCAATAAATGGCTAGGGAATTCTCCCAGCCCGAGTAGTTCACGCTGCCAGAAAAGCTGCAGTAACCCTGGAGCAGCTTTTTGCTCTGTACATAGGACAATGCCTCTCAAGCATTCTTAAAGCCATACACGGCTCTTGACCGGCACATCGTATCAAGGGGAGTCAGTTAAAAGACTAGCCAAATATATGGGCATTGCAAAACAAAGCAGTGGGTCTTTGCCATGCCAAGGAAACACAGTGGGCATCCGCTAGCCAGCAGAACATGCTGCCTGACAACTGAGACAACTGCAGCTGTACAGGAAACGTCTGGATATAAAATAATGGATTAGGAGTGGTGTTTGTTTTTTAAAACACATTCTTATTGTACTAGTCAAAACATTAACATACATTTGTGACTGTGTAATGCTATAGGTACATGTCTTTTCTCTATTGAGTTCTAATACTGTGTAGTGAAGACAATAGTCTTTCAAGAATAAAATACATTCGGTCTCAAGAAACAAACAAACAAAAAACCTCATAGAAACCTTGAGGAACCAGAAGTTACACCTGCGTAATTCACTTTTGACAACTTTAAGTAATAACGGATTTTGCATCCCTCCTTGCTCCACGTGCCCTGTCTTCACCTCCCTAGTCTGGTACGGAGTGCCACCTCTGACACTGTGATGTCCTGAGAGCCAGACTTGGGGCACTCACCGAGCATCCACGGAAAGGCCCAGGGTTTCTGCTCTCAATCTCCCCCCCCCAGAATGATGGAGTCCTTGCTGACAGGTGTACCGAACTTCCCCCTGTGGGAGTGCGGAAGTAATGCCAGGTGCTTCCGAGGGAATGAACAGAATAGGCAATCACTAAGTGATCCATCCCCTGTCATCCAGGCCCAACTTCTGGCAGTCAGAGGCTAGGGACACCCAGAGCACGTGGTTTATCCCTGACCATCTTGGCTAAAAGCCATTGATGGTCCTATCCTCCATGAATGTATCTAATTTTTTTAACCCTATTATAATTTCAGCCTTCACTGCATCCTTTGGCAATGAGTTCCACAGGTTGACTATGTGTTGTGTGAATAAGCACTTCCTTTTGTTTGCTTTAAACCTGCTGCCTATTAATTTCATTGGGTGACCCTTGGTTCTTGTGTTATGTGAAGGAGCAAATAACACTTCCTTATTCACTTTCTCCATACCATTCAAGATTTTATAGACCGCTATCACATCCGCCTTTAGTCATTGCTTTTCCAAGCTGAAAATGCCCTCTCTTTTTAATCTCTCCTTGTATGGAAGTTGTCCCATACCCTTAATAATTTTTATTGCCCTTCTCTGTACCTTTTCCATTCTAATATATCTTTTCTGAGATGGGGCAACCAGAACTGCACACCGTATTCAAGGGGTCATTGTGCCATGGATTTACATGGTGGCATTACACGATTTTTTGTCTGATGATCTATTCCTTTCCTAATGGTTCCTAACATTCTCTTAGGGTGTTTTGAGTGCTGCTGCACATTGAGTGGAAGGGAACAGATGGCAAAACCCCTCGGCTATGTCAGCAGCATGGGGCCTACTCTCCCTTGTAAATCACAAAGCCCACCCGCAAGGATGCCATTTGGTTGCATAAGTATCTCGTGCTGATTTCTGATACTGCCAGATGCAAGCAGACACCCAGTGGGCATCTAACGTGGGGCAAAATTGGGGCAAAGACCATTTTTTGGTTGTGTTTGTACAGAGCCTTGCACAGTGGTGTCCTGGTCCTTGCTATGGCAATGCAGATAATAATAACAGAATGAGACACAGGCGTAAAGCCTTTTTTTTTTTTTTCTGCGCAACTCTGTGGGTTGGAGAGACTGAAAGGAAGCGGCAGATCACGAACAGCCCAACGTTCACTGCAGGCACAAGAGTGGCGGTGCCCACTTCCATCCAGGAGTGGAAATCCCCCACCAGATATGTAAACCATTTGAGAAAGCCGACCAGCCTTTTGCCTCCCTACCTGCCCGTTCCCCCGAAACAGCTATCCAAGGTGGATGAGCGAATCGAAGCCTCCCACCCACTGGAGTGCTAAATTTAGGAAGGGAAATTTAGGAAGATGAGAGCGGTCGCCTCTTCCCGCTCTTTGCATTATAAAAGCAACGACGGGATTCGGTGGCCATGACCCAGCACACTACCGCTCAGGCGCGTGAACCCACAGAGCCCGAGGCCGTCGGTCCCGCATCCTCCAGCACGTCCCGGTGTACAACACCGGTCACGTGCAGCGTTGCCCATCCCAAACCTTCAACAGCCGGCTGTCAGGCTTGGCGAACGTCGCCAGGCCGGCTTTAAAACCGGGAGATGGTGTCAGAATGATAGATTTCGGTGTTCTTTTGATTTGCCTGCTCTCTGTGTGCATGTGTGTGTGTGTGTGTGTGTGTGTCTGTGTGCATCTATGTCTGTGTGTGTCTGTCTGTGTGCGTGCCCGTGTGTGTGTGTCTGTGTGCGTGTCTGTGTGTGCCCGTGTTTGTGTGTCTTTGTGTCTGTCTGTGTGCGTGCCTGTGTGTCTGTGTCTGTGTCTGTGTGTGTCTGTGTGCATGCCCGTGTGTGTGTGTCTGTGTGTGTCTGTCTGTGTGCGTGTCTGTGTCTGTGTGTCTGTGTGCATGCCCGTGTGTGTGCGTGCGTGTGTGCGTGTCTGTGTCTGTGTCTGTGTGTGTCTGTCTGTGTGCGTGCCCGTGTGTGTGTCTGTCTGTGTGCGTCTGTGTGTCTGTCTGTGTGCGGGTCTGTGTGTCTGTCTGTGCGTGTCTCTCGCTCCCATTTTAAAGTTTCCTCCATCTCCGGGCGGGCGAGGAGCCCACTCTTCCTGCAGAGCCGGGCCTGGCACTCATCCCACGGCCACCTGCCTCCAGGAGCCGGGGCTGTAAGGCCGCCACTCACGAGATGCCGGAGCAAACCCCGCGGGGCTCGGGCCGGGCCGGGGGCGGGGCGGGCTCGGGCCGCCGCCCGCCGCGCGGTGTCAATCACGGGTGGGAATTTCCAGAGGAGGCGGCGCGCGCTGACTCACCGCTTCCTCCCGGGCCGCGCGGGGCCGGCTCGGCGGGACGTCGCCAGACCCCGGCCCGCTCCGCCAGGTAGGGCCCCCCGCTGCGCTGCACGGGCCCGGCCGGGGGGCGCGGGTTGGCCGCCGGCCGGGGGCGCTGCGTCGCTGCCAGGCGAGGCGGAGAGCGGCAGCCCGGCTCCCCCCGCAAACGTCTGGCTCGGGGGTGCCCTGCTGCCCCCCCCGGCCCGTGGGGCAGAGCGGGTGGGCCCCAGCTGTTCGGGCAGAGGTGGATGGAGGCGGCCCTGGCTGCGCCCCCAATCCGGGCTGTGGGGCCCCTGGGGTTTGGCTGGCCCTCAGCCTGCCCGTGGGTGCAAGTTAGGGGGTGTTGGGTCAGCGGGGATGGTGGGATCAGGGCCAGGTAAATCCCCCCCGCCGCTCCTGGGTGACCCTCCAGGCTCTGGTGCATTGCCCCGGCCCCCAGTGACTAGCTCTTCCCGAGCCGGCCGGGGGGATTCGCGGGCCCGCCGTGGACCGGCTGAGATGCGGGGCCCACCTGACGAATCACGAGGCAGCGCGCGGCGAACCCGTTCACCCCGAAGATCCCCCGGCGGTGCTGCGCTCCCGCTGTGGGCATGGGGCATGGTGGGGGGAGACGCGTTACTCCTTGCCCATGCGCTGCCTGTGCTGCCCAGGCACAAGGCCGACCCTGGGATTGTCCCGGGCGCCGAGGTGCTGTTGATTATAGGTGCCACTTACAACAGTGTCTTGGGGGACGATGCCTGTCCTAATAGCACCCCGAAAACTGCAGCCTCTGGCAGCCCAAACTGGCCCATTCCCAGAAGCCATTTGAGTGCTGCTTCCCCAGTAATATTGACTCCCTGCTTGCACGCGGTATTTGTACTCCAAGGACTTCACGGACATGCATTAGTTAAGCCTTGCGGCAACCCTGTTATAGTATTACCCCAGCTGTGCTGGTGGAGACACTCAGCCTCCGAGAAATGACTTGCTTAGTTTACATCACTAGAGTGTGGAGCCCAGGATGCCTGATAACCCATCCTCTGATCTGATCGCTAGACACAGCCATTCCCTGCTAACCTTGTCACAGATTGACCAAGTCGCAAAGGGAGCTTCATGCACGGAAGCCCTCAGAACTGGCGTTAAAAGAGAATGTGGTGGGCACCCGCTTCTGTGCGCTGCAAGCCAAGGGCTTTGATTGGGGGGGGGGGAACTTCTCAATAGTCAATCCAGTTGTGATTTCAAAGAACACCGTCCTAGCTGATCTTTGCAGGAGAGAGATGTGTTCTCCCTGCAGTTTGCCTTCCCAGATTTGTGTTTACCTGCCTTTGAGTGAGAGTGAGGCAAAGACAAGCTCAGCTTAAATATAACTTTCTGATTGCCTCATTGGGTTAGATCAAGCTGTGCAGTCCATGGGCCATCAGTTGTCCACAGAGTGCTTGCTAGTGGTCCAGAGAGCCAGCTGGTCAGATAGGGCTGGCTTCTCTCCTTGCTGCCAGCTTCACACAAAGACAACTAAAAATAAGACCTGGTAGTAATGGGGGACTTTAACTATCCGCTTATCATCTGGAAAAGCAAAATGGCAAAAAACAAAATCTCCAGTAAGTTACTGGAATGTACTTGGGGGTAAGTGCTTGTTTCAGAAGGTGGAGGAAGTAACCACCCAGTGGGGCAACCATTTTAGATGTGATTCTGGCTATCCGGGAGGAATTGGCTGCAAATCTGAAGGTGGAAAGCAATTTGGGTGAAAGTGATTATGAAATGATAGATTTCATTATTCTATAAAGGAAGGGGTGAGAGCAGCAGGATGAGGTCGATGGACTTCTAAGAAAGCAGACTTGAACCTAGTCAGAGAACTGGTAGGTGAGGTCCCATGGGAAGAAAATCGAAAGGCAAACGTGTTCAGGAGAACTAGCGTTTTCTCAAGGAGACAATATTAATGGCACTACAGCAAACTATCCCAGTGTGAAGGAATGATAGGAAGAATAGTAAGTGGCCAATGTGGTTCCATCGGTTAATAAACTGAAAATCAAAAAGGAATCCTACAAAAAGTGTAGATGCGGACAAACGCAGGCATATAGGGACAAAATCAGAAAGGCTGCGGCACCAAATGAGTTCCGCCTAGCAAGGGATGTAACAGGTGATAAGAAGAGGTTCTCTAAATACATTAGGAACAAGAGGAAGATGAAGGAAAGTGTAGATCCACTACTTGGCAAGGAAGCAGAGCTGATAGCTGATGACATCAAGAAGGCTGAGGTGCTTAATGCCTATTTTGTTTCATTCTTCACTTAAAGTTAATCGTCACAAGGGGGGAGGAATATAAACCAGAGCAGAGAAAAGAGTAGGTTAAAGAATATCTAGATAAATTAAATGTATTGAAGTCAGCAGGGCTTGATGAAATTAACTCTGAAGTACTACAGGCTAGCTGAAGCAATCTCAGAACCATCTTCAAAAACTGGACGTTGGGCGGAGGTCCCAGAGGACTGGGAGATGGGCAAACATAGTACCTAGCTTTTAAAAAGGGAACGAAGAGGACCCAGGGAATTATAGGCCTGTCAGCCTAATTTTGATACCAGGAAAGATACAGGAACAAATTATTAAGCAATCCATTTGTAAGTCGCTAGTGGATAATAGGGTTTTAAGAAATAGCCAGCATGGGTTTGTAAAGAACAAATCATGCATACCCACCTAATTTCCTTCTTTGACAGAGATGCTGGCCTGGTGGATGGGGGGGAAGCAGTACGCATGATGTATCTTGATTTTAGTAATGTGTTTGCCACAGACCCTTGTGACTTTCTCATAAGCAAACTAAGGAGATACGGTCTAGATGAAATTATTATAAGGTGGTTGCCTAATTGGTTGAAAGACCATACTCAAAGAGTAGTTATAAATGGTTCTCTGTCAAACTGGGTGATGTATCTAGTGGGGTCTGGCTTGGAAGGGTCTGTCCTCTATCTGGTACTAGTCAATATTTAATTCATGACTTGGAATACAGATTATGCTTATAAAATCTGCAGATGACACCAAGCTGGGAGGGGTTGGAAGTACTTTGGAGCACAGGCTTAGAGCTCAATGACATTGATAAATTGGAGAACAGATCTGAAACCAACTAATTGAAATTCACTAAAGCCAAGTGCAAAGTACTACACGTAGGAAGGAAAATCAAATGCACAACTAAAAATGGGGAGCAACTGGCTAGAGAGCATGATACTGCAGAAGAGGATCTGGGGTTATAGTGGATCACTAATTGAATATGTGACAACGATGTGACGCAATTGTGAAAAAGGCTAATTATCATGCCGGGGTGTATTCACAGGAGTGTATGTAAAACATGAGAGGTAATTGTCCCACTTTGCTCAGCTCTAGTGAGGCCTCAACTGGAGTATCGGATCCAGTTCCAGGCGCCGCACTTTCAGAAGATGTGGACAAACTTAAAGAGTCCAAAGGACAGCAACAAAAATTATAAAAGGTTTACAATACCTCAGCAGTGAGGAAAGTTTTAAAAAAACTGGGCATGGTTAGTCCTGAGGAAAAGAAGATTGAGGGGCAGGGGTCCTGCTAAGGGTCGTCATATATGTTAAGGGCTCTTATCAAGAGGACAATCAATTGTTCCCCATGTCCACTGAAGGTAGGACAAGAAGTAATCCATCTGATCTGCAGCAGGTTGGATTTTAGGAAAAGCATCTTTACTACAAGACCAGTGAAGCATTGCAACAGGCTTCCAAGGGATGTTGTGGAATCCCCGTCTTTGTCCAACCTGTTCTTAAACTTCCAAACACCTGTCAAGGATGGTCCAGGTTTACAGGGTCCTGCCTAAGCACGGGGGCTGGACTCGATGACGTCTCAAGGTCCCTTCCAGCCCTGCCTGTTGACAATTCTCTGAAATACACTCAGTCCTTCCCCCCATGTTACTTTTTCGTGCAAACAATCGTCGCAGTTGCCCCAGGGAGGGTGTGCGATCCCAAATGGCAGGAGAAGTGTCCGGTGGCCAGTCTCTCTTAAGATGTGCTCTGTATACGGGAGAAGTTTGAAAGCCGTGGGTTTGGGGATGGAGCGAGCGGGTAACTTTCTGTGGACTGAGTTTTGCTTTCTCTCTCATTGAGCCCACTGCACTGGCTGACAAAGCTGTCACTGGAGCGGGCCCGGTAACTTGTCACAGGTGTGCCTGCAGTCTCAGTGGCCAGCTGTAAAGAATTTCTCCCTTGTATGCGGCAATCCTGGAAGTGGTACCCACCCACCTGCCTCTTAGCAAGAGCGAGCGCCGAATGGCCGCTTCATTGTGGAGCCGAACTACACATGCCAGACCTTGGCAGCAGCTTCTTGGTCGTTAGAGACGCTCGGTCTATACCAGGGTCTGTGGGATGATTGTGGATAACACATCTGGGTGTACGCTGTGATTTTTGCTGCAGCTGCTGGATAGGAGATGGCAGCCGGTTTAAACCTTTGTGGCTCTCCCCCTCCCCTCTGCGTGGTGTTAGCGATGGTTTGGAAGTTCCTTGCAAGCACTGGAGTGGACAGGGACTGCTCCCTGCCTTAGCCAGCTCTCTCCTAGATGAGCAGGATTGCTGCCTTTGCTTACAGACTGCTCTGAAACCCAGATGAGGGTCCCTCCCAGCCCGGCTTCAGCTCCGTTGGCTCGCTCATGTGGACGTTAAACTGCATTGTCTTCACTGAGGCTTGACCTCTGTTGTTTCACTTGCGTTGAGAACTCCCCTCTCTCCCCAGTGAAGACGAGGCCTGGCTGTCCTGGCTCAGAGAGCAGCCCCTGGGGTTAAATCAGCTGATGAACGTGCAGCATCTCACCAACCTTCACAAAGGCTGCGAGTGGGCAGTTACTATTACAGTCCACGGCTCTCCCAGGGAAGGACAGTCCAGTGGTTAGGGGGCTAACGGGGGCTCTCCGGAGACCGGGGTTCAACTTTCTGCTCTGTCACCGACTTCCTGTGGGACCTTGGGTGAGTCCCTCTGTGCTCAGGTCCCCATCTGTACAACATGGGTAATAGCACCGTCCTGCTGCCTCACAGTGGAGGAGAAATATGTTAAAGATGCTTGGATGCTGTGGTAATATAGAGGCCATATAGAAGGGCTGTTACCCGCATACTCGGGCGCTCCACCTTTACCCTTCTTTGGGCCCAAGGTGTAACCCAGCTAATTTAGTCAATCCCACCCTTTCTCAACTTTCTTAGGGCTCTAGGCAAAAGGCACCTACTCCTACCTAGTTCCTAGGGCTCAGGGCGTAATCTTCTGCAAGTTTGTGGGGCCTTTTACCAGTGAAAGAGCCTTACACAGTAATATCCGAAGCCTTTATTTATGAACAGTTACCAAAACAGAACACACACCCTAAGCATCCCATGCTCACTACTCCCGGTAAGGCAGATGGACTCTTCTTATGGCCAGTCAAAAAACTCCAGCTTCTGCCCGGTGTGATTGGCAGGGTGTTGAGGTCTGGCAGCTCTAATCTTGTGTCCTGGATTGAGGGCCCAAAGAACTTCCACTCTTGGACCCCAGTTTCTATAGTTAAAATTTGAGCTCCACTTAGCTATACCTTAACCAGTCCTTCTACCAAAGTATTACAAAATAATTCTTTGACAAATCCTAGCATTGTGAAACAGTTCTTTAACCAATCATACCCCAACACCGTAGTTGATTTAAATCTTGCAAAATTAGTTATGCAACAGACAGAAGCAATCAACGAATCAGACAGAAACCACACTGATAAACAACAGGAAAGTAGGGAACATAAAGGCAAAACAGTAGAAGTATAGATTTCACAATCCCAACTGTTCCTTGCCAGGCAGCATGCTATTAAATAAAGCTTAAGATCTGTTTCTCTATCTAGTTGTGGTGGGTACTGGCAAGACAGGAGTGCCTTCTTAACAGCCCGACATTACATTGTTTTGGTGTAATTTAGATGGAATGTGAGGATGTGATTCGCTGCTGCTGTCCTAATGTGGCTGCTACTGTTTAACCAAAGAAAAAAGTCTCAGTCTTTACAGGGCAGGATGATCAACCATTTTCTTACACACAAGTTCAGGGACCTTTTCTTGGGCTAGCTTCCCCATCCGGAAAGCCCACTTTGACTTAGCTGCCTGAAGTACGGCAATCCCCATCTCGCTGTTCCTAGGCTCCTGACGTTGTGTTGCCTGCTATTTGGTGTTTTCCTTAAAGCCCCAGCTCCTGGAGTCAAGTTATTTCAGGCGAAACTCAGCTTTCGTTCAATAACTAAATACATTTAAATGAGTTCCTGGTGCTAGTGGTTGTGGAGAAAAGCTTGAAAACCTGGCCTCCTCCTCGAAGGCTCCAAAACTAAAATGCAAATAAATCAAAAACTGGGTTAAAAAATCATGAAGCTCATGACTTTTGAACAGTTGATTTGGCAGTACTGTTCCCACACCATTTCATTACATTGCTTCAATTAGAAACTTAGTGCCCAGGTAACCCCTTTGTTGCCAAAGGAAAAATGTAATCTGTCAGGCCTCACCTTAAAATAGTTGCTGGGTTAGTGGTTTTCATTCTATGGGGATAATCCATGCATCCTAGGCTTGCCTCTTATATATACAGACAGGCATCCAGCGTTGTTGTTGTTTCATATTTGTATTATCATAGTGCCTAGCAGCTCCAGTCATGGACCAGGACCCCGCTGTGCCAGGTGCTGTACAAACACAGAACAAAAAGCCAGTCCCCATCCCAAAGACTTACAATGAACAAAGCAAGCTTTGTCAGTCATTTCCCTGTCTTAAAGCCAGGAAACCTAGTAATGGACCATGATGGTGTGCCTCTCAAATTGCTAGTTTGTAAGGAGCCTTCCAAGGGAAGCAGTGGGGGCAAAAAACCTAGCTGGCTTCAAAACTGAGTTTGTTAAGCGGTCCCATTTTACCATCCCCTCCATAAATTTAATTTGGCGATTAACTGATCTTTGACTGTTAGTGGTAAATATGCCAATGGTCTGTGACGGGGCATTTGATGGGGTGGCTTCTGAGTTACTACAGAGACTTTTTCGGGTGTCTGGCTGGTGAGCCTCGCCCACGTGCTCAGGGTTTAGCTGATTCCCGTATTTGGGGTTAGGAGGGAATTTTCCCCCAGGTCAGATCGGCAAAGGCCCTGGGGTTTTTTCCACTTTCCGCTGCAGCGTGGGGCACGGGTCACTTGCTGGTGGATGCTCTTTACCTGGAAGTCTTTAAACCATGATTTGAGGACTTCAGTAGCTCAGTCATAGGTCAGGGGCCTGTTACAGGAGGGGGTGGGTGAGTTTCTGTGGCCTGCGTTGTGCAGGAGGTCAGACTGGATGATCATATTGGTCCCTTCTGACCTTAGAATCTGAGTCTACGAATACTCATTTATATAATTTACTAATAACACGCATATGCACTTTGGCCCAGCCCCCACCCCCTGTCCCATGGTGCTTTGTGGATTATAAAGATTCTTTCTCTGGGACAATCTGGAAAGCATTTAGCAACAGAATGGCACATACTCCAGCTAATGTAAGCTCTTCCAGCCCAGGAACATGCCTCTCTCTATTTGTACAGCATGGTGTAAATTTCCAGCGTGAGAGAGTGAGTTGGGTGGCTCCTGGGTGTTGCATTCGGGTATCTGTTGGAGATGGAGGTAAGAGCCTTATGCAGCATTGGAACATGATATTGACAGAGCTGGAAGCAATATGAAGGTGGAAAGGAATGCACAAGTCCTTCCCCTTATCTTTTTATTTCCATGCTTCCAAGGTAGTGGGTGGAGGAGGTATACACTGTTGCAGCCCCAGCTGTCACTAAATGTAGTTATTTGTCTCTGTGGGAGAGAACAGTCATGGGATGCTGGAGTTAGCCTGGTCCGTGGGATTTATTCTGGCAGCACTGGAAACAGGGACACTCATACACTCTTGTCAAGAGCTCAGAACAGTGTCTGAAAAGGCAAAATTAGTGAGTGGAAAGGAAGTGAATCTTTAACAGCCTTTTCGTCTTGTAGAACTAGGGGCTGAGCGGACCCTGCAATGCCCTTCAACCAGACCCCCAGAAAACAAGAGAGCTGTTTTGCACAGGGCTTGAAACTTCCTATGCGGGTAGGGGTACAAAACATTGCCTGGTGAATGAAGGGAGCATAGGTTAGCTAAGCCATCAGTTTCTACAGAATTTCAGCTTTTATTTAAAATAAGAATTTCAGATTTTATGGTTATGAAAGTAACTTTGCAATTGGGACCCAGTGCCATGCTGTGTTCCTGAGTCTGCTGGCAGCTTCACTAACACTTGCTGCTCAGAGCTTCCTCAGGCAGCAGCAGAGTACGCTAAACAAGTTCTGCTCCATATTAAATGCTGCTGTTTGGAGCTCTGAAGGCTGCAGGGAAAGTGTGTCAGTTTTATTCTGCTGCTTTGGAAAGCTGTGATCAGCAGCTGAGGCAGGTACTGGTGCTGTGTGGAAGGAGAAATTAAAATACTGTTGCTAGAGGAAAGTAGGTTAGTAGAGATCTTATCATCCCAAAAGAGGATGGAGTCCCGTAGCAGCATTCAAGGACAGCATCCTGTGAAGAAGATCATTACCCCACACCTTTGCAGCAGAAGGGTTAAGAGTGCACTGCTACCAAAATCTCACAGATGGTGTTCCTTTGCATTGGTCTCTGTCTAATGGGTTTAGTCCTTGGACTGATCAGTGGTTGGTAATCGCTTCTAGTAGGAACCTATAAGATCAATGGCTTCCTTGCTTGCTAAGAAATCTGCCCTTGGCATGGCCACCTCCCCATCGGAGGTACATGAAGAGCTGGAAAACATTTTGGTGAACCATTTTTCCAGTGACAAATGCTGTTTCATCAAAATGGAAATGTTACATGGAAATGTGTCTTTTTGGACAAAAGTTTCATTAGGAAGTTTTCTTGGGTCTGGGATGGAATTTCTAGACAGAAGGTATGCCTACGCTGCTGGAAGATGTAATTTCCAGCTGGAGGAGGCGTACCCTTGCTATCAGTCATCGAGCTACTGTGGAAAAAACAGAAGTGTAGCCATGGGCAGCGGGACGGGCTAGCCGCCCTGAGTACGATCCTGTAAGAGACCCTAGGTACCTACTCAAGGCAACTAACCTGTCTTGAAGCTCTCGCCAGCAGGGCTAAACTTCTATTTTTTTGCATACTAGCGTGATCGGAGCTAGTGTGGGTCTGTCTGCTCAAGCTGGAAATTACATCTTCAGCGCCAGTGTAGAGACCAGAATAGCCGATAGTCTAGTGCAGTTGTTCTGAGCCTGCAGCCCAGACGTCATGCCTCTGCGACCCCTGTGACATCCTCAAGGCCATGCAGGTAGTAGTGGATGCAGGCCACAATGGTAAATAGGTTGAGAACCACTGGCCCAGTGGTTAGGGCGCTCCCCAGTGTGGTAGGAGACTTGCTCTACCTGCGTCGCAGTAGAGACTAGAACCAGGATGTTCCATATCCCAGATATTGGCTATTGGCTCTTTGGTGGGCGGGGATGGGGTGTCTCTCTCCCTCCTTTTAAAAAAGAAAAGAAAAGTTCAAGGGTTTCATTCCAGATCAAAACGAAAACTAATTTTGAAACCTTGTTTTTTAAAACCGTGAAATGGTTGTTTTCCAGCCAGCCCTTATTGTAAACTGAACTCTGGCAGGGTCTCTGCAGGCAGCCGGCCAGGAGTTATTCAAACACCAGGCTGAATTCACTTTAGTACAAGCTGGATTTTGTTCACGTTCATTCCTCGTACAGGAAAGTCCCTTCTCCCAAACAACTCCCCCGCCCTTCAAGTTTTCCAGCATGCGCTTCCCCCTCTGGCTTCACCTCCAAGAGCTCGTCTACACTGCAGCTAGGAGTGTGCTTCCCAACATGGGGAGGCAGGCATGCGCTAGATCTGCTTGAGCTAGTGTGCTAAAAATAGCCACATGCCTATGGCTGCACGGGCGGTGTCCCTAGGGGGAGGCAGGTGGGTTTGTGTGAGAGCTGCTGCTAGAATACTTGTATCTGGACTGAGGAACTACTGGAGTTCTCACACAGACCTAAACCCATTGTAGCCCCTGTGGTAGCTACTTTCCTGACCACAATGGCCATCTTATATTTAGCTGCTTTCCAGTAAATAAGGCTGAAATGCTTTTGCTTTCGTTCTGAGGCGGCAGTCGCTGTCCTTAACAGGTGCCCTTTGGAATGCCAAGCGTGCTGCCAGAGTTCTGGTGATCGCTTTGTGCCCCAGTTTCCTGGCTACCCTGGACTTTCTTGTGTTGCAAGAAGGGGGGAAAAAACACTCTCCGTAAGAATCGGCTGACGGTGAGTAGCGTTTCTCTGGTGTGCCGTGCCAGTGATTTCCAGTGTTGGGCACACCAGCGTCCTGGCTCTCCCAGTGGGCAGGAGCTTCTGTTCCTGCCCCCGTGAGTGCCAGGGTGCTGCTGAACGATTTGGAGGTGGGTAGGGGTTGCGTGGGACAGAACCGCAGGCTGGGAAGGGGATCTGAGAGAGGCCAGGTGATGCCCAGCCTCCCAATAAGGCTTGTGCGGGCAAACAACTGAACTGGTTTTGGGAGAGAGCTGGGTGGGCTGCTTTATAGCTGAGGTTCCTGAAAGCTCGCGCTTCAGGGCTTCAGCTTTCAAGGCAGATGGGACTTTGTCGTCCTCCCGCCTCCCCACGCACACACAAACCCCACACGCCCCGTGCTCAGACGGCACCGGGAATTCTCTCTCAGGTGCTGGCTGGTTCTTGCTCAGAGTCTAACTGGGGGTCAGAAAGGATATTTCCTCCAGGTCTGATTGGCCGTGATCTTAGGGACTTTTCGCCTTCCTCTGTGTGGGTGTGGGTCACTTGCCAGGCTTATCTGGGTTTATCTCACTTAATCATTTCCCTGCCGTCGCAGGGGCCTCCAGCACTGGAGTGCCTTGGCCCTGCCTGTTCTCCTTGTGTGACGTACAGCAGCCTTGTCTCCTGTGGGTTGTGATAGTCCAGTCTAATTTCGGTGGTGGGGTTTGGGCTGTGGGTGCTGGGCATTGTCGGTGGCCTGTAATGTATAAGAGGTCAGACTAGCAGGTCCGGTGGCCACCCCTAACCTTAAACTCTGTCTGTCACTCTAGAGGTCCGAAAATGCCGTTACAGTCGGTCGGTATCAGCCCAGAATCTCCCCCCATCTGCCTCCGTTGGTGTCGAAACTCATTTGACCGCTAGTGTAAATGCACCAGCTCGTTTCTCAGCCCTGTAAACTGTTTTACAGGGCCGCTGGGGGGTAGCCATGGTTGTCAGCAGCAAAAAAAGGGATCACGCTCCCAGTATATCTGGGGTTTCCCCGGGGGGGTAAGGGCCACGCCATGCAGAGTTGCCTTGTCACAGCTTTATTCTGAGTCTCACGATATTTGGTGTTTTTCCTTAAAGACCCAGCTCCTGGCACGGTGGGACCCCCTGAGAATCTCCACTTTCATTAAAAATATCTGTGGCTGCTCCTCTTCTCCTTCTCTTCCCTCCCTCCCCCCCCCCCCCGCCCAACCGGTAACCCTAATTATTTAAATAACAACCCAAGCCTACAGTCCATGTAACTAACCAGGCTGGATCAGTTCTTCACCTTTCCCATTGGCTTGCATGTTGTATCAGTGGCCTCTCTCCATTACCTGTCTGTGTCTTTCGACTGTAAACTCCTTATGGCAAGGATTATCTCTTCTGTAATTGCATAGCGCCTGGCCCAATAGGCCCCCAATTTCTATGGAAGCCATTGGACACTACCATCAATATCGGTATTTGCCACTAAAAGTTAGGTTCTCGTTCTCGTGGTTGTGGAGAAAGGTTAGAAAAGGTGCACCCCAAAGGGAAATAAAAAGAGCCCACTCACTGTGTGTTGTTTCTGAGCCAATCTTATGATTTCTGGATGCCTGGTCCATGCCTTTTTGGGGTTGTCTTCCCATGTAGCTGCCTAGGTTTTGCTGTGTGCGGTGTGACTGTGTGCGGTGTGCCTGCTACACTAGTTAACTCGGTCTCCTGGGCATACCGTGGGCTCTCAATGCAGGGCTGGTGGAAGGAAGGGAAGATGGTGGCCACAACTATGATTGAAAGCTAAGGGTTCTGTGACCCTAAGGCTCTAAGGAGCTGGCTCTACTATTGTTCATGGGATACCAGTTGCTCCTCTGCAGCCCACAAGAAAATATTTATTCTTTTCCCTTTGTCTAGCTGCTGCTGCTTAAAAAAAGGGGATGGGGGGAGAAGTGGTATGTTTCTAACACTGCTCAAACCAATGTGGCTTCTTATTGCTTCCTCATCTTTATGTGGGCCCCTGGAAACAGCATTTTGTTGCTTGTCAGTGGGTTGGTGTAGAACCTGGGAAGGGGGGGCCTTGGTGGGTCACACCAAAAAGGCTGCTGCTGTCTACGTCCGTATCGCCGTGTCAGCGAGCGCTCGATATTTTTAACATATGCTTATGTTCCACAGGGTCGTTAGTCATTAAATCGTAACTAGTTCCACGCTGTCCCCACTGGATGGCTGCTAGCTAACCTCTAGCCACGTGGGTTTTTAAATAACATTGGAGAGTAGGGGGAAGCGGAGCTGGGCATGGCCCATGAGAGCTTAAAAAAAGCATGTTGCAGGGCAGCTGGAGGTATCTGAGTGAGAATTTAGGGCCGGGCATCACTCGAGAGTTTTGACGATAGAACAGTGGAGTTGTACACATTCAAATGTAACCGCTGTAATTCCCCTGCTACACCAACATCATAAAACCACCTCAGCGAGAGGTGCAGGACTTAGGTCGGGGTAGATGGGGCGATGCAGTGTCCGTGTAGACACTGCGTTCCCTTACATCAGTAGTTATCGGACATTGCTGTGAGGCCCCTTCTGCAAAATGGGGATCACACTGGCTTAACTCCCCTTCAGGTGTGACGGGGACCAGTTAATGGTTGCTGAGCACTCTGGAAAGCATAACAACAATTGGCGTTGGAACAAGGGTCTCCAAGGCAAGGGGTCCATAAAGTCCAAGCCTACACTGTACCCGGTAACAATGCCAGGAAAAATTCCAGCTTGGGATTTCCAGAGGCACCACACTGCAGCGGGGAGTGTTCCCAAGCAAGGTCTCTCCTGGAATCAGGCAGGCATAGGAACTGTGACTGTGATGAAAGACGTGCAGGTAGCCTGATGTGCACCAGATGCAATCAATGAAGCCCCTTGGGTTTGCCCGTTTGACCTTCCATTCAAGCTGAGTGGGGGCTTGAATGGCTGGAATCAGGACTGCTCAGCTGTGGACGCTGGGGCTTCTTCTGCTAGCGGCTAGTAAAGCTGCTTCCTCCGCTCAGGCGGGGCGGAGCCTTGTGTTTGGAGCAGGATGACCTCCGTTCTATTCCTGCTGCCACCACGAAGCTGTGCGTGGCCATGGCGAGCAACATAGCAATAGCCAAGAAGTCCCGGGGGGAGCGTCACAAACCCATGGTCAGGTCCGTGCCAGCAAGGAAGAATACAAACAACTTCCTTTTCCTACCCGCTTGCACTCTATAGTTCAATACAGTGAGCATATGCAAAATACATTACACCACTGAATTTCCCTGGGGAGTCAGCCTCCTCTGAAATTCCTCTCTGAGAGGATATACAATAGAAGCCAGGCCCGAGGGATAGCTAGGTGAGTAGATCTGGGCACTAGCCTTTCATTTCTGGAGACCCAAGTCCAAGCCTGCCTCCCGTCGTGGTGACTTTGGTGCCCTCCTCTTAACCACGAGTGAAAGGCTGTCGGTCCTTGACAGAGACACCCACACGTGGACCAGCACAGGTGATACCACTCAGGACTGAGTTGCACTGGCAGAGCTGGGTGGGGAACATTTGCACAGTGCTTCCTGGAATCAAAGCTGGCTCAACCTAGTGCTCTGTGACCTTGTCTACACTTGGAAAATAAGTCAGCCTAACATAGGTCGACTTACAAGCACCACAGTAATTACTGCGGTGGCTGACAACCACACTTAGCTCTTTACCAGAAGCACTTCCAGCGAATTAAGAGGGGCAGTGTGAGGAGCCCCACAGGCTCCTGTGCTCCCAGCAAGCTGTCCCTTCCCCTCCGCCCCCCCATCTCCCTGTTCCCCACTGGAAGCCAGCCCTGGGCTTTTCCCCTCCCCATTCCCTGCAGCCCAGAGATTGGGGTCCAGCTGCCATGGCTTCTCCCCACTCCTCTCCTCCCCCCTCCCTGGCCACCTACTTCCCGCATCAATTTCATGGCTGCCTGGCTCTTGGCGGGGAGCAGGCAGAGAGGTCGCCCAGGGCTTCTCCCTTCCCTGCCAGGAGCCTGGTCCAGCCGCCTGGGGCTTTTTGTCCCGGTCCCAGCAAGTCAGGGGCTGCTGTGGGAACCCAGGAGTCCTACCCCACAGCCCTGATTTCTCTGCCTCTCCTTTTTTGATCTGCTTTGGTGCTGCCCGGTAGTTAAAGTAGACTGAGGCAGGCAGGAGATAGTAAGCCAGGGATAGTACAGAACCAGTTTTGCTGTCCCAGGAAAATATCCAAGATGTTGCGGGGGGGAGACCTGTCTCAAATACGGTTGAAATGTCAAAACCTTGAAAATTTTCGCAAACTGGAAAATAAAAAGTAAAAAATCCTATTGGGTCAATTTTGACTTTAAAAAAAAAAAAAAAAAAAGTTTAATTTTGAAACAAAAAGTGTTTTCAAACTGGAATGTCCAAATGAAACTTTTCACCAAGTTCAAGCATTTTTTTTTCAACTCAAAGCTTTGTGGGGGGGGTGTTGTTTTTAAAAAAACCACCCTTTTCCTGAGCGGTTTCGGTTTCGGCAAATCAGCGTTTTCTGGCAAAAACCAGTTGTCGGAAAATTCCTGACTGGTTTGGCTGTCAACACACCAGGCTTGGAGGAGACGCTCTCTTTTGCTGTGCTGCGTGCTCCCCCACTCCTTGCTGGTCCCTGATGCTGCGCATTGACTTGCTCACTGAGTGGTATTTTGCTCCCAGAAGCGGCAGTGTGGCTATTTAGACATGTGACTTTTTTCATCTTTAATCTGAATTCTCCCCCACCCACTCTCAACCTCTCATTTCTTCTCCTGCTGAGTTGTTATAAAAGCCCTTCTTTGAAAGGTCTCTGTGCCCTACAGGCTGAGAGCAGAGCTGGTGGGCAGGTGACCACAGTCTGCCTTGCGTGACTGGGCCCTCTCCCTCCCGTTCTCTGGAGGCTGTCGTGCTCTCCCTCAGATAGTCTCATGACTTGTGGAGTCATCATCTCTTCTTGAAAAGACCAGAACAGCTTGAAAAAATGCCCCCCACGTGCCCCTTCAGTTCAGTTCTGGTGCTAGCTCAGAACCTGAACAAAACTCCGAGCGGCCTCGAGGCAGAGGGGATGGGAGGGCCCCGTGGATTAAAGAGTTTTGACTGAGGCCCAGGGGGTGGGCGTGGCAGAAAGAGCCTTGAATTGGACCCTGTGTGTGACAGAGAAATGCTGTGTGTGTCATAATGGGGTTTAGGCTAACTGGTGGTGAAACGTTAGGCTTCAGAGATGGATGGCTTGCGGCGATTGTTCCAGGCAGGCAAAGGCTGCCATCCATATGAGGCTACAGTGGTTCAAGTCTTTGCCGTCAGCCAGGTTCTAGCTATTGAAATCATTAGTTTAGGACACAGGTTCTCTGTGGCTCATTCGGTTGAGAGAGATCTGTGCATTAACCCACCTGTCATCCCATCCCCCCAGTCCCATGGGTCTTGGCAACCAAATGTTTGATCCTTGGATAATGAGGGAGAACGGCTAGGGCAACCAGTGCTGAATGGCCCCCCATGGGAGATGGTCCCGGTGCCCCGGCATGGCTAAGGCAGCACGACCTCCCTTCCAGTCCCCTCTTGGTGGCTTGCATTTTAGGGAATTCCTTAATCCTTGGTGCCTCTTTTTGGGGAATGCTACTTCCTGCTGCCCGCGGCTGGGTGATGTCTCCTTCGTTATGGGAGGTCAGCAGGGACTGAAACTATCACGGCTCTCAGTCAGCTTCCTGTCAGTTGCCCACATGCTCCAGAAATAGCGCCTTTGGTCAGGCAGCACCTAGGAGCTGCTGACTGCTTTTCACCGTCTTGGCATCCCCCTTATCTGGGTCTCCAGCCTCCTGATGGGGGGCTGCTCCCCAAGATGGGAATCTGAATAGCGGGCCTGGGGGCTGGTGGGCGTCGCTATTCCACCAAGCGCAGACAGGTCTTGGTGGGTCAGAGTGCACAGGATATGTGGTCTTGTACAAGTGCCTCAAGGGCACAGAGCACCAGCTCTAACCCATAGGCGTAGGGCCTCGCTCAGGGGAGTTTGTCCGCCTCGTGCAAGATACCCTTGTGTGTGGGCAGGATTGAATTCTGCACGTGAAGAGCAGAGGGTGCTGCTTGTCAGGACTGAGGTGTGTCAGTGACAGAGCTGTGTGCGGTGGAGGAGTCTGGGGGCCCACTCAGTGCCTGTCCTTCGCTGCTGTCTGTCCTTACAGATTTTAAGGCCAGGAGGGACCACTGTGATCTGCCAGTCTGACCTCCTGTGTAACACAGGCCTGAGAACATCCCCAGACTGATTCCTAGAGCAGATCCTTTAGGAAAACACCCAGTCTTGATTGAAAGATTGCCAGTGATGGAGAATACACCGCGATCCTTGGTAAACTGTTCCAATAGTTAATTCCTCTCACCATTAAAAATTGAGACCTTATTTCCAGTCTGAATTTGCCTAGCCGTTATTTCCAGCCGTTGGATTGTCAGGTTTTTCGGTGCTAGATTGAAGAGCCTGTTGTTGAATATTTGTTCCCTGCGTCAGTGTGTATATATAGACTGGGATCCAGTACTTTCTCTCCCATGTTGCGCAAATGAATGTGGGATTAGCCCTGTGTTAGCTGCAGTGTACTGGTGGCCTTTGCAAAGTGCTCACAATAAGGTAATGCACTCGCAGCGCTCCAAAGGTGCAAGCAGAGGGACCGAGGGATCAGATATGCAAACCTTCTCATGGGCCTCTAACCCAAAAAACAAATTGTATTATCGTGGGCCTTGTGGGAATCCTGTCCTTGTTAGTGAAAGAAATCCACTGAGAGAATGGAAGGTGCACAGAGCTGGGCCTTCCTGATGCCCCAGCATGTTCTAACTAGCCGTTTAAACTTTGCTCAGGAGGAAAAGTCCCTTTCTTGATCCTGTTAATTATCTTCAATCAGTGAGCTAACTGCTTTTCTGGTTGCAGATCCTATCAGATGGCAATTGTCGTCTGGAAAGTCCCTGATATCCCTGACAGGCAGGTTATGTAAACTGGGAAGTATTCCTGGACAGCTATGTGCCTCAAGCCTGGGGGCCTCAAACTCTTATAGCATGGACTAGAGCTTTCCCAGCCCACAAAAAGGTGAGATATTGAGAAAATATCCTGTCCCAAATTAGGAAGGAAAGTCATTGCCAGTGGAAAACCGGGGGAAAAAATTTCAGCGGGGTAGCCGTGTTAGTCTGTATACAGCAGAAACAAGGAGAGTTCTGTAGCACTTTAAAGACTAACAAAAAAAATTGGTTTGGATCAATCCAAGGGTCTTGTTTCAGTTTTGGCCTTTGTACTTTTAAGGTCTCTCTTTCTCTCTCTCTCTTTTTTTTCGTGTAATCGCACTGAAATTTGTAAACAAAAAATCAGTTTGATTGAAACACCCGAAACTTATTGTTTAGAAAATGGTAAAACGTCCATTTAAACAATCTCAAAACTTTTCTTTTCCCCAATATTTTGAGTCGAGAGATTTGCGAAATCCAGCCGTTTTGTGACCAGATTTAGTTTTGACGAATTGGCATTTTTGGGGTTAAAAAAACAAAATGGTTTGCCAAAAAAATCCTGACCAGTTGTAGTGTGGGCCTTGTAATAATACAGTGATTCTCGTGCAGCTGCTCCTCCACCCTGTTCGCAATTTCGCAACATCCCTCTGGCGACTACAGCCATTGCTTACATGGAAAAGTAATTAGGAAGCACTGAATGCAATTTAGCAGCCTTTGAATGCCATGTAGCAGCTGGCAAAGAGGTTCCCAGACCTTAAGCAAGGAAGAGTACAGTATTATCACTTAACTGCTACAGAAAGGCCAGCCAGAGATGCGATTTTTGAGAGACCCACAAAAGTAGTAGTTTAATAAATAAATGTTATGGTGTCAGCTATTTGTATTTTTTCTCTTCTCCACATCCCATCACTACCTGACTCTCTGCACATTGCTGAGTGAGCTCCAGGTGTTTGGGTGTCAAACTGTGATGAAAACAACTTCCGAGGCGCTGGTGATTTTTTTTCAAAAATGCGTTTTAACCAGCTCCAGTGTTAACCATGTGGCTACATAGCAGGAGAGCCCATCAGCTCCATGGAAGAAGGGGAGAGGAACAAGGGTGATCAAGTGGAGTGAGGTTGAAGTGAAATGGCTTTGTGGGAGGTGGAGAAGGAAATTGGCGCCCACAGCCAGTCAGCACTGGGGACAGAATGCTCTGAGTGAAAACAGAGCCTGACTAAGCTGTGTAAGCTTCAAAAGATCATTGCAATAAACAGTCTTAGGGCTGATCTACTCACAGGTGTCTTACGGACTTAAGGATTTCAGTTTCTGAACTGAACTAGTTACAACTGTGCAAAAACTGTGCGTAGAGCAGCCCTTAACAACTGGCTCTGCCTTTGTCCTGCAGATGTTCTCGGTAAGTGAAAGGTGGGCAAACACGATGCTTGGTGTCCAAAAATGACCCGTGTCTCTTAATGTGAGTCAGTGCAATTGAGAGGCAAGAACATGGTCTTCTCTCTTCTGACACCAGTGCCCTTGGCTGTAGCTTGCGTGAGGTGATGGGTGAGAGATGGCGGCGGGGATGGGAGAAAAGTCTGCTTTGGGGGCACTGATGCGTCCACGTGGCTTTGAACATCAGCAGTGTGTGCTGAGGCAGTGTGTGCTCACGTGTGGTGAGGGAGAAAGGAAGTGGCGAGGCAGGCTTTGTCCATGCACAGGGTGTGACTGAACCGTACCTGGCAACAGAGACCAGCACGATCCTTGTTGCTGGTCTGGGCCAGGCATCCCAACGCAGGACGGCAGAGAGGCCGAGGGAGTGCGTTAACCCACCGCCACGCGTGCAGCCGTCCACCCATTATGGAAGCTGCAGGCCCAGCCGCTGGAATCTCAATGCTGATAAGCCGGGCAAGATCTGTGCTAGATCTGAGATGCCGCAAGGCCATTCGCGCATCCCAAGAGGCTCATGTGGGGAAGGGTGACTTTCTGATCTGTTGCCTTTCAGGAATGGCTGGTTGGGAGGTAGATGATTAAACTGCAGACATGGAAGGGAAAGGACCGTACCGCATCTATGACCCTGGTGGGGGGACACAGGAAGAGGCGGCCGCAGCCTTTGAGCGGTTGGTGGAGGAGAACACCCGGCTGAAGGAGAAGATGCAAGGGATAAAGTCCCTAGGTAATTGCTGTGGGGCTGGACAGGTGTGTGTGGAAGGGGTGGTTTTTCTTTTATTCTTCCCTTTTTTGGTGCATCCGCTATCTCCCTGTGACAGACCCTGCATGCCAGCCATGCCACCACATTCAAAGTGCGTGGTGCTCTCACCGCTTCCTCAGCGAGAGGGGGTGCTACCGAGTTGGACCCTTCGCTTTCCTCACACCAGGCTGCGCTTGCTGGCTCTGCACCACTCCCTAGTGAGGGCATGGGAAACTGGGACTGAACGTGGGGCCCCTCTCAGCCTTTCCTGAACACGCCCCCAGATAACTGCTACCAGAGGGTTGATTCCCTGCATGGGAACCAGTTGTGCCATTCTGTAGCAGGGGACACAACTGTGCACTGAGGTGGCAATTGCAAAGCTCTTTGCTCTCTGCAGAATCTGGTGTTGTGCTGGCAGGATCTCTTGGCTTGTGCACCGGGACGTGCCGAGGGGCTGAGATGCCTGCCATGTGTGTGGCCTACGGAAAGGCCCACTGTCTGTGTGAAATGCTGTGGGCGGGTTGCTATGGTTTCTGTGCTGATGCACGGCTGAGAATTGGGAAGTAGCTTAAATTGGCTCCACGTCTCTGGCATCCTTCTGTGATGCATTACAGGAGCCTGGATCCGGCTAGCTTTTAAATAAGGCTATGCTTGTGCTCAGCTACCAGCTGAAACTCCCTGTCCCCAATCAGTCTGACCACTTTTCCCAGTTCAGAGGCAGCAGAAGTCTTCAGCGGATCTGTGAAGTGCCATTTTGAGATGCCTTACAAGATGCTTGAGTGTGGGAAAAGATTTGGTCTTGTTGTATTACATAGTGGAGATTAAAGCCTTGGCCTGGCCCGGGGTGAGGTTCTCTGGCTTAAGATCAGAGCTTTTAAAAACTGGGGAAGACATGTAAAATCTCCCCTGTAGAATGTGCTGTTCTTGATGTTTCCATGCTAGAGTACCTCTGTGGCAGAGAAGCAACAACTGTAGCTCCAGTGTGAGATTATTTGCCTGGGAAGAATTATTTCTGGATAAAAGCAGCCATGTTTTTATGCTTTCCATTTCTTCTGTCAACAATGGTTGTGAAATCCAAGTGGGAGGTGATTTGTGCTGGCTGGTATGGGGACCTGGCCTCTGGGGTGTAACAGCTATATACTGGGGAAGGTGTGTAAATACCAGGACATGTGAACTCTTATGCTTACTGTATACACCAGGAGAACTGCTGGAAGAGTCCCAGACGGAGGCATCGAAGTTGCGGCAGAAAGTGGAGGACCTTGTGAAGGACAATGAGATGCTGAGATCTTCTTCCTCTTTTGACAAACTGGCTGAAATAAAAGGTGGGAAGATCGCCCAGGGAGACCCTTCCAGTCCAGATTTAGGAAGAGGACACAATAGCAGATTTACACGTGGCTGAGTTTCTTAATGGCTTTTTCTCCTCCTATTTTAAATAGAGCTTCCCTTGGTTCTATTTCATGCACAATCCATGAAGGAAAACTTTCTCTCTGAGAAGTAATTTGACATTTTTTCTCTGATCCTGATTTCCCCAGGGAGTTGTATGGCCAGTGGAGTGTCCTGTACCCATTTAGGGAGTGCGAAGGTTTGGCAAGTCACATCTGATCTGCCCATTAACCTTCCTTAGCGTGCATACATTTAATATAATGGCCTGTGGGTACGCAGGCTGCCAGTGCCCTGTGTCCATGTGGCCCAGGAGTCCTGTGTGCAAAGAGAGGCTGCACCTCGCTTTCTTGCAAGGGAGTGAAATGGCCAATGAAACCTAAAGACCGAAGTTAAATGTCCTAATGAAAAGAGCAGGCTGCCCTTCTTTTATAGTGAGTTTTGCCTGTAGCTGGTCTGCCTTCTCCAGCTCCTTGGGGATGGCCCTGCTCAGCCTAGCCATAGGGGGTGGATTGGTTGTAATTAAACTTCATTTTGGAAATGTCAGGACTTCCTCAGCTAAGGCATCCACCTTTGAGATGACAACACATGCATTCCTTGTGCAGTGCATGCCTGTTTCAGATAAGCAATGAAATCCTGAGGTCCTGTCTGATTTCTGTGGACATCAGTCACCCATGGCGTGGTTAGTAAAAGTGGGATTTACTCTCATTGGCCAAAAATTCCTTCCCTGAAGAACCAGTGAGTACCCTAAAGTAGACAGGCCCCCTGCCGCCAAGCCTGTTTCTAGAACCCTTTTAGTTAAAGCTGCTTAAAGCAAATCCAATCAAAAGAGTGGCTCCAAACAGCTGCAGCCGCCAGAGAGTTATCTCCATGAGGTTCCCTGTTCAGCTGAACTGCTGTTAGAACCAACAGGAATCTTTGTGAATTTCCACGGCGGAGGCAAGGCCTGTGTGACGGTTGCTGCTGTTAAAGTTGTCTGCTCGCAGGGGCTGGCTGACGAGACTTAATGGGCTGCAAAGAGAGTACCTGAGCCTGGAGCCACATCTTTCAGGGTTGCAAGGTGAAACGTCTGAAGGGGGGAAGTTCCAGCTGCCTTACCTGACAGAGCTGATGGCTCAAAGGCAAAGCCTGGGAGTTAATGCACCCAGGCTGTATTTGCACAGCATGCAGAGAGCACAGAGCAGCCACTGGCTGTAAAGTGTAATTTGCTTGTCTCAGGAGGCTTTCAGCCATGTGATTACTATCCAATAGACGTGGAAGTTGGAACTACAAAGCCTGTTTTCCGGGAAGATCAGCACACCACATCCAAGTGTGCTTGGTCAAACAATCCTCATTAAAAAACCCAGATCTTTACAATTAAAAATATGTAATGAAATCCGTGTTGCGAGGCTCTCCTGTTCCTCCCTTTCCTTTCTTCTCTCACCTCGCCAACAAAGGACTGAGCGATGGTTTGCACAAGAAAGATGCTCCTGTGCCGCAGTCACTCCCGGGTCACGTGCAGGGCTCCAGAAGAATGTCTTGCTTTGGTTACTCATTGCAAGAGCCATGGCTGTGGCTTCCCTTTTTCGGCATTGCTGAGGCAGCTGCTCCCCAATCAGCTGACTTGCTGGGGGACGGGCATCCACTATTTAGGCCAAGTCCACACCACAAACTCCCATCAGTATAACTGTGTTGCTCAGGGGTGTGAAAAATCCACACCCCTGAATTACGCCATGTAAAGAGAAAGGAGAAGGCGGTACAAGTATAACCCTTAGGCCCCCTTGGAAGCTGTTCCTCTGTGCCTCACACGTCTGCTGCTGGTTAGAACAGAGGAAACCAGTTGGCACCCGGTGATGTTACAAGACTCGCAGGTTTTTAGCGTTATTGGCTGGGGGCGGGGATCGGAGAGAGACCAGTTGAGTAGCATTTGTGGCCATTGCAGAATTTCACCTGGTGGAAGTCTGCCTGCTCGTTCCCCACAGGGGAATGAATCAGTTGGAGGTTCCTGTCTCGTCCCACTAGCTGGAAATCATTGTTCTCTTAGCCTGTCTGGTGTCTGCGCCTTTGCTGTTGTCCCGTTTGCCATGCCAAGCTCTCCCTTTTACAGGAGGTGATCCAGACCTTGGCCTGTCCGCCATGGGTCCGCGCAAAGCTGAGAAGGTACAGGATAAAGAAGCTCAGAAGCCTTCGTCCACTGTAAGTCTGATGAAGGGGAGGGGGGAGAAATGGAATTTGCCCTTTAACCCTTAACAACCGAGGCAGTGAAATTATCAGGCAATTTAAAAAAAAAACAAAACTCTGAGGCTTAAGGAAAGAGATGTGGCGGAAGGGGTTTGAATCCCTGCTTACGTTGGGGGATGCGGCGGTTCCCTTTCTTGTTTCCCACCTCGGTGAGAGTGGGAGTGTGTCTTTAGACTCACACGGAATTGCCTCCTGGCTTTGTATTATAGCATTAGACTGTAGGGCCAGCTAGTTAGCTGTGGCTACTTGCTTTCCCGGCAGGGGGCTGCATCACAACTCTGACCGCTGTAGACACAGGCCTTGCTGTCTGTTTGTGTGGAAACCCTGTTATACTTCTAAAACAAACAGCAGGATCCTATTTGGGGGGCAAGGCAGCACGTCACGATGATTGTGAATACAAAAATTCACACACACACACTTCTACAAAGACGAAGCATCGTTACCAGCCTCTATTGCTCGTGTTAGTGCACTGGCCAGGTGGCTAAGACACGAGGGAGGGAGCAGCGGTCTGCCGGTGTGCACCAATGCTCCTAGAGGATGATTGTAGAACCAAACCCCAAAGTCCACATCTTTTTATCCCCTTTTTATAGGGGTAATCTCTTATCCGCTCTATGGGTTTTGCTTCATCATGCTGCATCTGCATTCTGGTGTGATTATTAATCACTCATGTTCTGCAAACATGAACATTGTTGTTTTTTATAGTTCATCTTGTTTTCATCCTTCGAGGTGGATCCCAGGGCCATCAGGGTGGGCAGTCTCTGGCCATCTGGGTCGTAAAAGTTATCTTCACTCCCTTGAACATCCCAAGCTGGAGTCTATTCCTATCACTGTCACATACACACATTACTCATTCATCTAGTCACACCCTAATCTCGACATTTACGTAAAACTTGTAACTGGAAGACACAAGAGTCCTTCAGAAACAATAACTTGTTTTTTAATCTAAAACATTCACAATTATCACATAACATCCTAATTTAACATTGAATCCTTCTGTTTCAGAACATTTGCTGGTGTTACTTTAAGCAGTGATCTTAAAACGTGTATTTTAACAATAGCAACCGTTTCACAGAATATCCTGTTTGTAAAGTTACCAAAGATCAATCAATGACCAGATGTTAGTTTTGGACAAACAGATGGTGGTTTCAGACAAACTTATCAATAGTGAACAGATCACCCTACGTACCCAAAAGGCAAGGCCTCACAGAAACTGCTGTAATGGTTTGTCACGTATCAAAAGAATAAGGGTATTTCACATAGAATCAATATAACAGAATCAAGCTTTGGGCCTACAACCCGCCTGTCCTAGGAGCCCTATCACTGCATTCCAGTCCCCAAATCTGGAGAATCATTTTGATAATATATGAAGCAACTTAAAGAGCTGACCTGCTGGTCTGGACTGTCCCTGTTTTGGACTAGTGCAAATAGCATTAAGCCAGCTGGTGGAACAGGGAAATATCTCCTTTCTCTGCCTCCCCTGTCATCTGTCCTCCCTTTGCCATGATGGAGCATGACAGGACTTGCTTTCCCTGCGTGAAGGCCTGACTCCCCTCTCTCCCTTCGCAGGGATCCTCGTCTGAGTTTGAAATTGTATCTGGTGAGGACAAGAGGTTATCCCAGGAGAGCAGGAAGTCGGTGAGTTATCCTGACAGCTTGGTGCCGTGAGGGGAAGCTCCTTTGGGCTAGTTCGAGTCAACCACTCAAGACAGGGCTGTTATGACACAGTGGGGGCACAAAGTGTCCACAGGTAGGCGGTGGGGACCGTGTGAGAGGGCAAGGCTTGTGATCAAGGGTCAGTTTGTTCTGGTTCCCCTGCACTGGCAGAGTTTGCACTTCCTAAATGAATGGGAATGGAGGCCAGATTGGTGGTGAAAGGTCAGAGGCAGTAGCTAGGGCGTGAGTGCCGAGTCCCAGCTCGTCTAGGTGAGCAGCAGGGCCAGAGGAGCAGCCAGCCTATTCTCCCCATGCCTTGCCCCAGGTCAGTCCCTGGAGTGATGCACAAGAGCTGTTGCACACGCAGGAACGCCCACACGATGGCTTCCCGTGGCCCTTTTTCTGGGACGCAGGCAAGATCAGAAGGGGAAAGCGTGAGGCTGCTGCAGAAAGGCCTTCTCGCTCGCTGATGCAAAAGTCGTGCTGGCGACTTCCCTCCAGGCAGGCGCTGTGCACTCCTGTGCAGCTGGGCATCCAGCCAGGACGGCAGTCGGCCTGGGAAACTGGGTGCCTCAGGGCTGAAAAGTCCCAAGTGACGCAATCGCGGGAGCAAGCTGGTCCAGCACATTTGTAACCCGTTCGGTCTCTGCGCAACTTGGCAGTCCCTCCCAATTTATTCTCCCCCCCTCCACACACGGAGTTGATGGGATTTTTGCTCCCTCCCTGCCCTATTCAGGACCCTCTTGACCTGTTAACTATCCCTGTACAAACCACCATATGACTCGGCATAGCTCGCCGGTTCTGCTCAGCTTGCACCTACTGCTGGCACAGCAGAGCTGGGGGCTCGGGACTGAGGCCAATTGGTAGCGTGCACCCAGCCTGTCTGTGGTTCGCTTGGTTCTTTCTCCGATGGGAGTCACTGCCGTTGAGGAGCCTTAGAGCGAGCTCCCCCCAGATGTGCCAGGGCAGAGGGGAGCATGTCCTTTGACAGCATTGCCAGCCACTGCCTCCCTGCTCTTCTCCATCCTCCTGTTGCTTTGAGGAGGCTGCTGCTGCTGTTTTTCGGGGAGCCTCTCTGGAGGCTGCGGCACTGATTCAGATAAAGCTCTGACGAGGAGGGGCTAAGCCATTGAGGAAGGGGGCCCTTGCCCCCTAGTGCCCACTTTCTGCCACTCAGTAAGAGTCTGTGCCACCCCTTTGTGCGTCAGCCTGTGTTTTGGTTCCCAGAACCTGGCCTTGCCCCACGGCTGCTATGGGAGGAGCACACTGGAAGGGGGAAGCTCTGACCGGACTCTGCCAGCGCCACAGCAGAACGAGTCGCTGCACATTTTGCTCTGGTCGCCGGCCACTGTGTCCGAGCTGGGCACGGGAGGGAAATAGGACAGTCAAAGGAATAGATTCTTGCTGGATAAAAACAGCCCCAGTGCTGGGTTTCAGATACACACACTGCTCCGTTGGGACAGGTACTACCTGGCCATGGCACGTTTGCCCCAGTTTCACGAAAGGGCGTGTTTAGTTAATGCAGTGCAGCTGTGCGTGTGAATGCTCTGGAACCAACTTCTGTCCATTCGGCTTCCGCCAGTCCATCGAGAGGTGCCCGCTCAACCCATTGAACCCGCAGAGGGGCAACTCTCCCAGCTTTAGGAGAAACCTGCGTGCGTAGAGGATCCTGAGAAACCAGAACCAGGGGGAGGGCGGCTGGCTGTGTGGCATGCGGTGTTGCAAAGTCAGAAGCACGTGATGTTGTCTCTCCCGTTGCTCGTCAGTGCCAGAGCTGATGGCTTGCACGCAGGGCCCTCCCTGCTCCATTCCTGTCCTAGCAGCTCTTGCTGGCGGAGGCTGGGAATGGAGCACGCTCCAGTGACTTGACTGCTTGGCATTGCTCTTAGCCAGTTTTCTCCTGGCTCTCGGCAGAGGCGGGAGGCTTTACACTTGCCCTGCGTGCTGCTTGGCTGGGCACATGGGGAGGTTGCCACGGCTGAGTGCGAGCCGGGCACGGTGTGCCTGGACAAGGTGCCCCTGTAGGCAGCATTGCTAATGGGGATTAAAGCTGATGGGGCCAGAAAGCCCCAGGGCAGGGGAGAGCCTGTACGTTGTGAAGCTGGGTGATGTTGCTATTTCGCTTTCCCCTTTATGAGTCAGCAACGGGACAGCGTGAGAGGTGGATACGGACTCCTGCCACTCTGGGGTTTCCCTGGGCCATGGGGCAAAAGGCCAGGGTGCAGGGACGTGAGTCAGGCAGCCCGGGGAGTGGTGCCAAGACACACGAGGTGCTGTGGGCGGGAGGAGCCTGTAGTCTAGCCGGGGCAGGCCCCGTTCTGGGTGAACCGGGCACGTGGCACACACAGTGATACCTGCTCCCTCTCGGGAGTGACGGCTCCAGACGGTGCCGTCCGTCTCCTAAGTAACCAAGCAGTTACACCAGCGGTAAGCTGGGGCAAGTCAGGGCTCAGTAATCGAACGGTGCAGCCGGGAGTCCTGTCAGCGTGTGCGTCAGTCAGTGGGTGTGTGGGGTGACGTCGCCGCACGCAGGCAGGTGTGTCCAGCCCCAGCCCTACTTAGCCGTGATAAATACAGCCCAGTTCAGTCTCGGCCAGCGCCTGTCATGGGACCTGGATCCCCACGCGCCCTGGGGCTACTGGCAGCAGCACAGCTGCAGAGACAAATCCCGGCGGAAGAGAGGATTGGTGTGGTAGAGGCAAGAGAGGGTTGGAGGAGCAGCCCGCAGACCAAGAGCTGCAGAGACGGGCCTGGTGCTAGCAGTGGGGCGACCGCGAGGCCGAGAGGGAACGGATTCTGAGCGAGGCGGGAGCAGGTCCGTGAGGCCCAGCTCCCACACGCTATCAGGGCGCACTTGCTGAGCTGCACCCTGGAACATGCTCAGAAGTGGCCCTTCCCAGTGAGGTGGAGTTGCTGCCTATGGGGGCCTGTCTGGCTCTGGGAAGTGGAGAATCCTGGCCCAGTCGTCTCACTGGAGCCTAGCCAGAGCAGGGCTGTCTCCCGAGTCACCTGGGCGAGCTCTCCTACCCCCCAAGACTCCCCTGTCACCCCAGGGCTACCCACAGGGTGTCTCCCAGAGGGCCTGGCCTTGAATCAAGACCCCTCTGGGGGAAACGCCTGCACTGAGCGGGTCCAGGTCTCAGGCAGGTTCTGGAGCCTTGGGGTTCTGGCTGGCCATCGAGGCCAGGATGGGGCTGGCGCTTGCCAGCGTTGCCTGTGTGGGACGGGCGGTGGATGGAGAAGCCGGGAGATCCCAGGACTCCGGGGTCTCCTTATTCTGCCTTTTGGGACGTAGAAGGGCTGTGCTGTCCGTCGACAGGAGAGCCACTAGAGGGCACTGGAGGCTGAGTCCTGTGTGTGGGGAGACGGGAGAGGAGAGAGCCAGGTCTAGAAATGAGGACGCCAGGCTGAACCCCAGGGGCAGACTTAGCCCCACGTTCATTCTCCGCTCGGCATCTCAGTGGGAGGAGGCGTGCCAGCTCTCAGGCTTCCCCCTCGCTAGAGGCACTTGGTTAGCTACCTGAGCTCCGCGGGGCCACATGCTTGAGCGCCTTGGGTGGAAGGTGCTGCTGATGTGCCACAAGAATTTGAACTCTGCCACGCTGCCGGCCTCGCTGGTCTCCTCCCCTCCTGCTTTGCACAGAGGGGCTCTCCCCCCGCGGCACAGGCGCCGGGCTGACCTTTCTCACCGACTGCGATCTCTCTCCCAGGACGCGGAGCTGGCGAACGAGGACACGAACTTGACGCTGCACCTGCAGCGGCTGGAGAGCACCCTCAGCGTCTTTGCCGAGGAGGCCGACAAGAACCAGGTCTTGGTCCACCTGGGGCGCATGGCCCTGGAGTTTAACCGCCTGGCCTCCAAAGTGCACAAGAATGAGCAGCGGACATCCATCCTGCAGGTGGGGGAGCTGCATACAGCAGAGCGGCCTGTGACGTCTGTCCCTGTGCAGGCATGCATAGGAAACGCTCTTGGCTTTGATGCTTTGACTTTTCTGAGCTTCCTTCCTGAGACCTGTTCCCCACCTCCCCATCACCACTGTAAATCCTGCACGCAAGGGAACACTGCCTGCGTGCCTTACTCCACGCTTCCCCCTTTTCCTCTCCTTATTTCTCCTCCTCCACCACACCAGTCCCTCCTTTGATCTTTTCTTCTCTCTGCCCCCTAGCTCCCACCTCCCCCTGCTATCTCTGTGAGGGAAACTGCAGGCTTCGCCGTGTCCAGCCTGCTTTCCGCCAGCATCCCCTCTTCGCTTACAACAGAGGAAGGACATTGCCATGGATAACAAACCTATCGCTAGCGTGAATTTCTAAGGGATCCCAGTCCGCCTACTTCTGGCCATGAGCAAAGCACTAAGTGCCGGGGGGGAGGGGGACAGGTTGATTGTGTAATTGCTCGTTATCGGGCATAGAATGACATGCCTCTTCCTCTGCAGCACTGATGGCAGCTGCTACCGAGAGGCAGGCTGCTGGGTCAGCTGGACCGTGGTTCGGTTCCTCCATCCCCTAGTAGGGATGGCCGCCCTAGGACCTGAAGCACTGAGTACCCGCTCTGCCTGGGAGCGAGATGTGTAGCGGCCCACGCCCAGTCCCAAAGGGACAGGTGTGCACGTGCTGCTCCCCTCCAGTAGCATTCGTGTGGGAGAAACCTAGCCATAGGTCGCCAGTGGCCAGCAGGGTGCCAGGAGGCAAAGCTTATGGCACCAGTGCCTGCCCTGGCCTTGTTAAGCCCAGGGGATTCCCTTGCTAAAATGCCCTGGGCCGCTCTGTGTCATGAACCTAACGCTGCTGGTGGTCCTCCGGCAGACGCTGTGTGAGCAGCTGCGTAATGAGAACGAGGACCTGCGGGCAAAGCTGGAGAAGGATTTGGAGCAGAGGAACCAGGCGACGGAGAAGCTTAGGTGAGGGCTGGAGGGGTGTTGGTGGGGGAAGATGCGCAGGTGGTGGGTGGGGGAGAGAAGGACAGATGGAATTTGGGGTCTTTCCTGCCCTGATTTTTAACTTATTCAAATGCTGGTTTCTGTATGAATCCTCGAGGGTCTCTAAAACTGCGTTTCTGTTGTGCTCTTCCTGCCCTGAAGGAGTGAGAACCTGGAGCTGAGGAAGATGGTCACGATGAGCAACAAGGTGGGCGTGAAAGGGGAAGATGTGGAGAGCGCTGGCCAGCAGCAGGTAGGAGCTGCCAAGACCCTTCCTCCTCCCTGTGCCATCCCAGGGTAGCTCCCTCGCCGCCGGGGAAGGCCACCCTCTGTAACAGTGCGCTGATCCTGCCTTGGGATCCCAGCGCCCCGTGAGGCTGGAGGGTGGAGCAAGCGGGGTGTCCGGACGCCCTCTTGGCAAACCTTTTGTTTATCTTTGAAGCATCCCTTAGTCCTTCACGGGCTGGTATTTTTCAACTTCCAGGCCCCGATTCTCCCCGTGTTACTGGTGCGGTGCCCCTGACTCCAGCAGTCCCACCTTTGTAGACGGAGGGCTTCAGGGTAGGGGAACCGGCCTGGAGCGGGGAATAGGTGCCAGTCTTTATTTCTGGAAGAGGCTTGTTTTGGAGGGAAGGACGTAACGCTATGTCAGAGCGAGGTGTGATTCTCCCCAGCCCCCTGGGCAATGCCAGCGCTCCACAAACGTTGCGGAAGTCCCAAGTGGCAGGGCCTAGCTGCCCCCCACCCTCTATGGATTGTGCCACCCACTAGCAAGCAGCACGTTATTACAGGGAAGGGACGGTCTTGTCCGAAGCCCCAGAAATGGGAGAGCTAGGTGACCAAGGCTTTGTTTCCGGCTTGGCCTAGCTGAAAGGGAATGTGGACGCTGGCTCCACAGTGGCGGATATTGCTGTTCCCGCCGCAGGAGCCAGATGAGTGTGGGTTATCGCGACATCACATCAGTAACAGAAGTGAGCGGAGGGTGGGGGATAATTAAAAGGCAGTAAAGCCGCAGGAGCCAAAGCTGAAGGCTGATCTCCCATGAAGTAGAAAGCCTCCCCTGCCATTGTAGGCAGCTGGCTGGCTGCTCCTTCCACATCAGCCCCTCCAGATAGGGGGGAGATGTGCTTGTCCCCAGAGACAGGAGGGGGGGAGGGCAGGACTGAGGCGGACACCAGATGGCACTGTGCACGACACGTGCCTCCTGGGCTGGCAAATGGCGGCCAGAATCAAGGGATTATGGGGACCGGCCAGTGGGCTCTGCCTCGGCTGCGAGTTCAGGTTATGTCCAGAGAGACCAGTGTCAGGCTGGTGTCACGGGGCACCGGGGGCTTCTGTTCCCTACCGTGTGAGACGGCAGGCGCGCTGTTGACAGCAGGAGGCAGCTATGGCCAGCAGCTGTCGGACACAGGAAGCTTCTCCCTCTTTCCTCGCCGTGGGGTGTGCCTGGCCCAGCTGCCAGGAAAGTGCTGAGAGTTTCTGTCTGTGCTGTCCTCAGAGCGGGGCGCTGGCAGAGAAAGCATCGGGCCAGGGCGTGACGGGCGCAAGTGAGAAGAAGGTGAAGATCCTCGAGCACCAGCGCAATGAGGTGAGATGGGTGCGGAGCGGCACGGGACGGACGGGGGCTGTTGGCTTAGCGCGTCAGCCTTTCCCCCCGAAGACATGCCGGGCCTGGGTGATGCTGCAAATGAGTCGGGTGGCCTAGAGCAAACGTATGCCCGTTGCAAAGCAGTGCCACTCCTTGGCACGGCAGGCAGTGTCTGCTGTGGGGTGCACAGGACCAGAAGGGGAGCTCTGGATCCGGCTAAGATTCACTGACAGAGATGGCCTGCCCCCTGCTTGTCTGTAATCTTCCTACCATTTCTCCTGCTGGAGCTACTCGTTGCTCAGTAAAAGTCCCTGAAGTAGGACGGCTTTAAAACTGATGTTCCGCCCATCTTCCAAGAGCGTGAGCCCAGCTAGTGGGAGAAAAACTGGCTTCTGCTTGGCTGCTCTGCTCACACAGGGCCCCTGGGGGGGTCGGGTGGGAGAGAGAGAGAGACGCTTAGGGTAGGAGACTGGCAGGCTGCAAACTCCCCTTCGTCCGTGCCTTTCTCTAGCTGCTGGAGGTGAACAAGCAGTGGGATCAGCACTTCAGGTCCATGAAGCAGCAGTACGAGCAGAAGGTAACTCCCCGCTGTCAGCCCTCTCCCATGCAGCTTGCTTTTGGGCACGGGAATCCTAACACGGGATGCTGTGTTAGTGCGCATGTGAGCGCTGCACAGAGACTGTTCCAGGCGCACTCCTGCGAGCGGGGACTGCGGGGTTCTTCTGAACCATCCTGGAGGCGAATGCGTGTGTGTTTGCAGGGCGTGGACACAGCTCCGGTACCCCAGTCCCCTGAGTGCACTCTCCTTTCCCCAGACAGAAACTCTCCCGAATCTCTCTCCCCACCCAGTAAGCCGTTCATTCCCCCCTCCATCCACGCCAGTGTGTCGGCATCTATGTCCTTCTCATCACCATGGTATCGGAGCCCTTCTATCTTGGAAACTCCTGTTGCACGCCTGGCACAGGTGGGGAGAGGCAGCTGAAAGAGCCCTGGGGCGCTTTAAATTGAAATGCGGGTGGGCAGATGCACCTCTGCTGAGCCCCTCTGCTGCAGTCCAGACGGTCACGTGGCCACCTTGTCCCCCGGCAGATCACGGATCTCCGCCAGAAGCTGGCGGACTCGCAGAAGGCGCTGAACGAGCTGGAGGCAGAGCGGGAGCAAAAGCAGAGGGACTTTGACCGCAAGCTTCTCCTGGCGAAATCCAAGATTGAAGTGGAGGAGGTGAGTCCTGCTTGGCGCTGTGCCCTCCCTGCGTCCGGGAGCTGGGCGGAAACTCCAGGCACTGGTGCGTTGGCATCCTCTAGTGACAGAAACAGTGGCTCTTGCCAGGACATCCTCTCCCTCTGCTCCCCAGGTGTCTCCTGAGCCAGGCCTCTTTGGCCGAGTCACAGCCACTGTGTCAAACAAACCCCGGGCCGGAGGCTGGGTAAAGAGGAGACAAGAGGCTGTGTCGTTATCCTCTAGGCTCTGTGAGGATGCTGCAGTCCTTCTACACGCCTTGCCTCGGAGCAGCGTGTGGGCCCCGGCAGGCTCTCTGGGGCACTCTGCCTCCCGGTGCATCTCTCCTGCCTGCGGTGGAGTAAAACTGCCCCGGATGGGAGCAAACTCCTGGAAGGAGGCTGTGTCTTCTCAGGCCCCAGGAACAGGGCTGCCACCCGCCCTGCAGCACGAGGGCCCAGAGGCTTCCACGGGGCCTGGGCAGCAGAAGCTGTCTCTGCTTTCAGCCCCTGGTGTGGGGCGGGGGAAGGAGGCACAGAAATCTGCTGAGCCCTCCCTTGGGGCCGGTTTTAATTGGGGGAAGGGCAGAGGGCCTGACTAGACACCCTGCTGTTGGTCCAAGGCCGTGCGCTGCTGAGCGAGAGGGGATCTTGCCGGGAAGGCCCTTCCCAAGCGGAGCAGAGATGTTGCTTTCTGAGCTCCCCGGCGCCTGAACCGAGGGGCGAGTCTCTGCCGCCTAGTTTCTCCCTCCCATCTGTGCCCAGGGAAGCCTGGGAGGAAAGGCGATGGGTCACGTCAGGCTGCGCTTTCCTCTCACCTCCCTGTGTCTTGCTCTTTCAGGCTGAAAAGGAGAGGCTGGCTGGGGAGGTGAGGGATCTGAAGCAGAGGGTCAGATTCCTGCAGGAGCAGCTGGCACCGGTCACCAAGCAAAGGGAGTACCAAGAGAAGGAGATCCAAAGGCTAAACAAGGTGGGTTGCCTGGCTGTGCTCCTGTCTCTCATTTTGGGGATGGGGAATGGGACACAGCTGTGCTCTGAGCAGAACGGGCCAGAGAGCCGTACCCAAACCTCCCGCTGTTGGACAGGGACCAGGGCTGTACGCTGCCCTTCGTTCCACCTCGGGCTTGTCTCAGGAGTGGGCGGGCGGCGGCAGAGGGAGGACAGGCCAGCGATAGCAGGATGTTCCAGGAGGTGGAAAGATGGGGCTTTAGTGTCTTTTAATGAGGAACCGGAGCAGGAGAGGAGAAGGGCTGGATGGTGGCGATTCTCTGCACCTTCGCCGCGTGCTCAGCTTATCTGCACTAACTCTGGATATTGCTTGTTCAGGGCCTTCTCTGACACCGGTGGTCTCACCCTCTCCCTGCTGGGCCTTTGGGCCTGTCGGGAGGGCTGCAGTGCCTAACGGGTCTCTCTGTCCTCTCACCCTCAGGCCCTGGAGGAGGCCCTGAACGTCCAGGCTCCTGCCCCTTCTGCACTCAGTAACGCCATGGAGCTGGGGGGAAGCATGAGACCACACGAGGCGCTGACCCAGAACGAGCTCCTAAAGCAGCAGGTGAGCAGGGATGGTGGCTCTTTCTCTCACTCTAGCTCCCTGAGCTGGGCTAGCAGAGGGTGCAGAGAACGCGTGCCCTCAGGAGGGGTCTTGTATCTCTGAGCAGACAGTCCCAGCTTCAGGGCTTTGGATTCCCACCAGTACGGTCAGCTGGAGACTGGAGAGCAGCTCCACTGTGGTTCCCCTGGCTTTACTCCGGTGTAACTGGGAAGAGACAGTGAAGATAGCAGCCTTTAACTACCTGAAAGGGGGTTCCAGGGAGGCTGGAGCTAGGCTGTTCTCAGGGGTGGCAGATGACAGAACAAGGAGCAACGGTCTCAAGTTGCAGGGGGAGGTCTAGGTTGGACATTTGGAAAAAAAATTTCACTAGGAGGGTGGTGAGGCACTGGGATGGGTTACCTAGGGAGGTGGTGGCATCTCCTCCATAGAGGTTTTTAAGCTGCGGCTTGACCAAGCCCTGGATGGGATGATTTAGCTGAGGTTAGTCCTGCTTTGAGCAGGGGGTGGGATTAGATACCTCCTGAGGTCCCTTCCAGCCCTCCTCGTCTGTGATTCTATAAGAGCACCATTGCTGGTCTCTGACCCTAGCGCCATTCAGGCCTCAGCTGGAAGGAAGATGTCACACTCAAAGACACGTCAGCGGTTCCCCGGTCTGACATGGGCTCGCATGGTTGGCTGGTCTCGTAGCTCTAAGCCCAGCACGACTTCTTAACTTCAATTGGCGTGAAGAATTGCAACGTGTCTTCGTCGAGAGGGGCCCAGCCTGCCACTCTAGCCCCCCCGGGGGGTGTCTGAGCAGGGCGCGATGACCGTGTCTCTCCTCTCTGCCAGGTGAAGATCTTCGAAGAGGACTTCCAGCGGGAGCGGAGTGACAGAGAGAGAATGAACGAGGAGAAGGAAGAGCTGAAGCAACAGCTGGAGAAACTCAAGAAGCAGTTAACAGTCTCCAACAACCAGGTAGGGGCGCGGCGAGGTCGTGCTCTGGACACTTTGATGCTCTGCAGCTCAGGTCGAGAGGAGTTTGGGGGACGGGGGAGCGGACTCTGCCTCCCTGAGCCTTCAACTCTGGGACACGACAGCATGTGCCATTTGCACGGGTGCGTTGACACAGCCAGTGCTGGCAGAGCTGACTGGGCGCGTGTGGATCCCGTTGGCTCTCTTGACAAGATCCTTCCCTGACCCCCCAGTTGTGCCAGTCAGAGACTTTGCGGCCAGCCCTGCGGTGTGTGGTGTGCGTTGTTCATCCCCCATGCCACACAGGTGGGATGGAGGGGAACCTGTGCCAGCTGGGGAAGGGGAACTTGTGCGGGAGAATGCAGCCATTTCCATGGTGCTTTGGAGTCAGCAGGGCCAGGGAGCAGAGACCAGCCCAGGGGACACGCACATTCATAGCGGGCAGGGCCCTGCGGTCCCAATTGCAGCCCCACCTAGGAAGGCGATAGGCCTGTGACCCCAGGGCAGGGAAGGCTGTGTCAGCCAACAGCGTTCAAGTCAGCGCTCCCACCTTGGCTTCACTGGAGGGGGAATGCAATGAAGGCTTCCTTTGCGGCCTGGCTTCCCACCAGCCCCGAGGGTCAGTCACTAAACAAATATTGAGATTCAGCTGTTGCCTTATCTCTCTTGTGCCTTGGAGCCAGCTCCCCTGTGCCCTGGGAGGCACCGTGCTGAGGCGGGTGGGTGATAGGGGGTGATTTGGGCCTGCTGTCTGGGGTGTTAAAGATCTCTTCTCCTGGCGGGAGTAGCCGAGAGGTCTGTGCGGAGGAGTTCCTCCTTCCCCCCTCCCTAGCTATTGCAGCCCCGGGCAGCAGCTGCTTGAGCGTCTCTATTGGAAGACTTGCAGAAACTGCCCCTCAGGGAGATGTGGGACCCTCTCGCCCCCAGCACGCAGCTCAGGATTTATTTTCAAGCGGTTCATGCTAAGGGTGGATGGGCAGCGGTTCCACATGCCCAGTGACGGGTGTGGCGGGGGGGGCAGTGGCAGCGTCTGGGGGGGGCAGCTGGTGCTGTGCGTCAGGGTGGCAAGCCCCCTCTCCGTTCTGACCCCCGTCCCCGCCTCTCCTCCAGCTGCGGCTCTCGAAGGACGACTACCAGAGGGAGAAAGAGGAGAAGGAGAAGCTGAAGAAGCTGCTGAAACAGCACAAGCAGGTATGGTGCGTGGTGGGCAGAAGCAGCTCTCCCATCGTGGGGATGGCGGAGTTGGTCAGGGCAATGCGTGTCCCATACAGAAGAGCCAGGAGCTGGCTTTTTTTTGGGGGGGGGAGCGGGAGCAGCTGTAGTTTAGATGCCCTGGCTGTAAAAAAAACCCTGCATGCTGTTAGGGAGGCTAAGAAATCAGAACGTGTTCCAGAGCCGCCAGCGGGCCCTCCACCCCGTCCCCAGCACAGAAGGGATGGGGTGGGTGGGTGTCTGGGATCACCACTGACATTGCTGTAGGTAAGGGTGGGGACGGAACCTGCCCCTGGCTGGGGCCAGGAGCAGAGGACACGAAGCAAATTTACAGGCCCCTTTGCCCCATCTAGGATCTTCTGCCAAGTGCATCTCAGCCAGAGCTAAGGATCGGGGTCCGTGGTGCCCAGATGCTGCAGTGATGGGCACAGATGGGTGGGACGGGATCTGTGTAAGCTGGGCTGTCTTGACTTTGCTCCTGAATCTGCCCCTCTTGCCCCTTGCAGGGGTCTGGAGAGAGGTTGCACCCTGAGCCTCTCCCGGGACCTCTCGGCCCTGCCATCCCCGTGTACCAGTTCCAGTATAGCCCTCCAGGGCCCCACCATGTCTACCGAGGCTGTGAGGACTGGCAGCAAATCCGGTACCCACCTTTGGCAATGGCAGGCGAGCATCCCCAAAGGCAAAACTTCTACCACTTCCCTCCTGTGAGTACGACCTTCGGAAGGTATAACCACCCTTACTCCATGAACGCCCCTGCCAGCCTCTCCTGCAGTGTCGCGATGTATTACAGGCCAGGCTGTTCCTGTCACCCGGTCCCCTTCCACACCTCCCTCCTGTCAGCTAAGTGTAGGCAACGGCCCGCATTCACCAGGGGTCTCGCTCCTTATCCGGAGGGACTGCTGCTGTGCACACACGACGCGTGGTTAGTCATCAGGACCGCGTGCACCAGTCAGGTGACTGATGACTTGCATAAATGATTGACCCCAGCAATTTGCACATGCTGCTGGTGGTCCACAGCTGGCATCTGACTCGCCCAGGGCTGCAGCTTGACTCAGTGGTGTTGATACCACATTCCCTCTGCTGGACGCGGGTCACTGATAAACTAAAATGTCAGTGCCTGCCTGTCTCTTACCTCACTGATATTTTCCTCCACCCATCTCTCTCTCTATCTAGGTGCTTATCTGGCCCCCCGCGCTGTAGCAGCTGATATTCTCGCATTCTTTATTGCATTTATCCCCAGGAGGCAGGGAGATTCTATTACTCCATTGTGCAAAGGGAAACTGAGTCACAGAGCGACTGCATGACTTGCCCAAGGTCACACAGGAAGTCTAGCAGAGCAGGGAATTCAACCTGGGTTCCCCAAGTCTTAGGCGAGGGCCCTGCCCACTGAACTATCCTTCCTACATCCCCTTCTTCCTCCCACCACGTCGTTCTGTCGGGAATCCGAGCCCTCATGTTTCATGCCCTCCGTCACACTGTCCTGTTCCTCCCTCTCCCTTTCAGCCAGAATACACCTGGCGCCCAGCTTGTGCTGTGTCAAGGAACCAGAACTCCCCAGCCGTGGAGGGAGTGAAACCGCTGCCCAAGGAAACTGGTAAGGAAACGCTGCAGCATCAGACACGCCAGGGGTTACTTTCCTCCTGCTGAGGTTGGCTCTGCTTGGGAACCCCAGATGGCCACCGTTCGTGTTCGGGCTTAGATGGGCACTGAGTACTGCCGGGCATTGAGGCAGTGGGCTGGACCTTCCAATCCCATCTGTGATCAGAAGTGAGACTAGCTCGGCATTGGCTTGCCTGTGGCGCAGACCCACGGCTCGGGGGTGGCGTCTGCTCAGGGGGATCCACGAGCTGTAGCAGAACAGATTGAGGTGCTTTGGGAGCGTGGGTGAGGGGAAGCTTGTGCCTCATCTCTGCCAGTGCTCAGCCCTGTGGCTCAGCAGCATGAAAACACCCGTCTCAGAGCTGATGGGACAGTTAACTAAAGGCCAGAGATGCCCCGAATAACTCTGTCCCAGCACATGGGAGGCTGCTCTGATCTCTTTCCAAATGGCAATAAAACGGCTATAAATAGTGTGTGCACAAGAAGCCCGGTGCCTGGAGTGAGACTTACCCGATGTGGATGTGTTTTCTCTCTTTCAGAACCTGCCGAGCATGGGTTACCAAAAAACCAAAGGCCGGTTTAGCTGTGTGCCTTGAGCCGATGGCAGAAGACAAGTGGGGCGGGTGTGCCTGTGTGTATATAGAACCTGCCCCCCGCTAGCTGTCCCCATTCAGACACTCTGTGTCTATGTTACGTCAGATACTTGACGCGCTGGAATGGCTCCAACAGGAGCTATTGGAGAGAGAACGCACCCCGTGCCCTTAGGAACTAAGGAGCAACTGGGGAGGAGGCAATTCCCGGATGCTTCCTGGGAATCCCGACTGGGAACCCCACCCCCAGGGGTTATGCAAACATGGCCACGTGCAGTTATCTTGCTTCTAGTCATGTAGCTTTGGTTTTAAGTTCACTCTCAGCCTTTATTCTCCTTATTCAGCTAAGATGGGAGCTTGCGTTCTCCAGCAGCACCTGCTGGGAAGCTCGCCTTTCCTGTGTTTCAACAGAGTGGGCTGATTTCGCTGCAACCTGGTTTTTTCTTGTAACTTGTGTTTGCTGGCTAACCCCTGAGATTTTTCCCATCGAGAAGCGTAGGTGGGAGAGCTGCCCTTTATGCAGTCCCAGCACTAGCAGGGCTCTTTCAAGAGGTGCCAGCTGAAAAGGCATCGAATACCCTGGATCGGTGGGGAAGAGGGGAAGATTTCACTGTGTTCTTCTCATCTTTAAAAAAACCAAGCAAGATGAAGCTAACCCGAATCAGTTTGTTCATGTCATTGACCTGTGAAAACGCTCTAGGCCTGAAAGCGAGCGCTCTAGTTTGAATGGCTTTTGAAGCTTACCGAAAGAGTCCCGAGTCTCGGGGCCAAATGTAAATGTCACTCGACTCTCTCCATTGAAACTCTAAGGCTTGTAGAGCTTGCGCCATGTAGATACTGCTTGGCCCTCTGTACATACATATATATGCTCGCTCGTTCTCTTTGTAAGATGTGGCAACCCTCATCCGTTTATTAGACTGACGTCACAATCCAGTCTCTTAACGCTCAGGGGCCCACGTGGCTATGGTGTGCAATAACCCTGCCTTTATTGCTCCCAGGGAGCAGGCTCTGAATGCCACCTCTCGTCTCCCACATCCCCAAAGCAGAGCTGATGAGCCCCCTTTCAGTAAAGAATTAATATTTCAAGGCCTGATTCAGCCAGGTACTTAAGCACGTGCCTAATATCAAGCACGCTTTGAAGTCCATGGCTCCTCACCTGTTTAAAGGCAAGCGTGTGCTAACGACCTTGCTGGACCGGAGGGCGAGAAGGAAAATCTGACGGAAGCAGCAAAGAATAGACACGAGTTCATTTGTGGGACCAGTCAGACCTGTTCTACTCTGTCCTGCTTTGTCCCGCTGCGATGTGCTCCTAGGCTTGCCCTGCACCGCAGACTGCCCCGGGGAGCCGTTGCAAGCCCTGATTGCGAGCGAAGGGCTGGCGTACTTTTTACAGAAGGCCTTGAGTTTTTGCTATTTATGTTACTGGCAGGGGCTTTGAAGGGAGGACAGGTCTTCCGAAGGAAAAAACGACAATGAAATGAGGTCTGAGGACAGGGAAGGGCTGGCCGGGGTCCCGATTCCTCGGGTGCCAGGGCGTTCCCATGCGGTCTTCCTGAAGAGGCTAACGTGTCTGTGTCTTATCGCGCATGCTGTGTTGTCGTTGTGTGTAATTAATCTGATGTATGTTAATGTTGACCACAGATGATAGCGTGTACTCTGGGGGGGACCCTAGCCCCTGCCTTTCTTGTGGAAATGTCACTTCCTCCGGTCCCCCCAGTTCCCTGGTAGCTGCGTGGGCTAGTTCTGGGGACCACCAGAACCCTCTGCAACACCCTAGTGCACTTCTCTCTCCCTGCCCCTGCTTCTCTTTAATGATAACTTTTAAGGGATGGGACAGGGAGAGGAAGGGCTCTTCAGCCAGTCTGCCTAGGGGAGAAAACATCCAGCTTATTGTCCCGCACCCTGTCTTTCCCTGCTCCATCTGCTTGGCTTTCACTTCTGGGCTATGAATGGACTAGCCCCGTCCAAGAGAGGTGTTGTGTGCTGTGACCCTGGACAATCCTCGGACTGGGGGGGGCAGGTAAATTCAGGACGTGAGCTGTAGGAAGGATCACCCCCAGTTCCCTAAATCACTCGTGCTTCATTAACCCAAGGCTGGGGTGAAGGCTGGAATCACATTCTAAGTCGTTTGGAGTGTGTCTTATATGTGTGGAAGTATGTTACTGGGAGATACTTTAATATAACGCCTGATTGTGTGTACACACCCTGTGTGTAAATCTGCTACGTAGACCAGAGGGTGTGAACTTAAACCCCGGGGAAGCTAGCAGTGCAGGAGGCCAGCTGATAGCTCTGTCAGTTTGCTGACTCTGTACTGCACGTTTGAATCCATGGAGTGCAATAGCCGGCTGGCCGTTACCTGGACTGTTATCCATGATAACACGGCACCTGTGTCCCCAAGAACCTGTATCTGGCAATCAGTGGCACGTAGAGGAGGGTTTCAGACTGAGAGTCGAACTGCGCTGAATTTAGAGAGTTGGCCCATGCTTGTCTTGTTCATGTCAGCCGCCCCATGGTCTTCAAAAGCACTGTTCACATGTGCAAAGCCAGCGGGATTTGACCACGAGTGTGTGAAGACAAGGCTACCAATACAACCCAACAGAACTGGCTCCTTGTCCGCCTCTAAGGGCTAGTCCATATGCAAGGTTGGAGTCTGCTGCTGCCTCTGAACGAATAGATCTGCTCTTTTGGCTCAGAATCTGTCTTGCCAGCCCCAGACCAAAGAGCCACAATAATAGAACACTAGCGCTGCCTACAGGGACTGAAACCTGTAACTAATGTGCAGATGGGAAACGCTCCGTGATTCCATCTGCCCTGGCGTGAGTCACCCAGCTTCGCGGGTCCCCTGAAGTCCCTCTGGCTCCCGGTGACTGTACAGTTCTGCCCCCACCTCCTTGTGTGTATTGCTTTCTGTGCAGCTTCCTAAATAACACAGCCTCATTCCTTTGTTCCGGTTGCTCCCTTTCCCTTCAGCCACCTGTTCACGTGGGTTAGATCCTGTTCCTTACTGCTCTTTCTCTAGGGCTGGGTTTATGTCATTTTGGCTGACTTCTTGTATGTGAAAAGCCTTGCTCTAGATGAAAACCGGTCTGAAGAAGGACATCCCCGTAGGACTCGTACCCAGTGGGTATGACTATCTCGTGCATTTGGATTCAGCACTAAATACCTGTTACTAGCTCTGGGCTTCCTTTCTCTAGTCAGTGGCTCTTATTATTGCAGCTGAAAAGTGGCGAGGGGAGGGTATAAGGGGGCTAATTTTTCTTAACCATACCCCCCTGGATTGCCCACATGAAGAAGACCATTTCCATTTATTTGGGATGTTTCACTATCCATTTTGCTCACAGATCTAAGACATGCTAATGTTTTAAACTGATACAAATCCAGCTGCTCAGCCTAGGTTTTGAAATGCCCCCTTACATAGAAAAGGGAAAACCGTGCCTCCCATTCCCCCAGGTGCCAAACGTCGACCCCAGAGACACGTGTATCTTTTGTGCAAATCTATTAGGCTGGTTGGTTTTTCTGTGCAGAAAATTATTATGAATTGTAATAACTCTGTTTGCAATACTCCATAATAAACTATCTGGAGATTTCCCCCCCCAGCCATTGTCCAGCATGGGTCTGCTTTGTCTCCTCGTGTTGTCCGACAGTCACGTGGCCTGGCATGGAGCAACGGCCCAGTGTTATCATGGTGGCCTGGACTGAATGGCTGGCACCATTTGCTCTTGGTAGCTGTGCTTCTTAACTAGCAATTGCCAAGCTTACCCAGCCAGAAACTACTCCCTCGCCCCCAACAAGCAGATGGAGCTGATGGGAGGTGTCGCTGATCAAGCTTCAGCAGCTCCCACCTGGGCATAGGGAATTGGGCTGGGGTGTGAGGGCAGAATCGACACTGGAACTAGAGGCTGGGACACTGACTGGGGAGGGGTCTTTGCTTCTTGGGGGCAGAGCTTTCCATGTTGCTGTAGACCAAGCACCCCCCCTCGGGCCTGCTCTTTAGCTGTACAGTGGAGATGGATGCCTTACAGGGATGCGGGGGGGTTAGATTGAAAAAAGAGAAGGAGGGAGCTCTCCCTGTACCAGCCCAGGAGCGGCCAGGGATTGGTGAGAGTCCTGGACTGCAGATGTGGGTTTATTTCCTTGCTCTGCCACCGATTTCCTGTGGGACCTTGGGCAAGTCACTTAGTCTCTCTGTGCCCTAGCTGTGAAAGGGGGAGGGGAGCACTTTGCTACGTCACATGGACTGAGGGCGAGCCCACTAAAGACCAAGGCACTCAGGTACTCCCACGATGGGGGACACAGAAGCGCACATGGTGGGGAAGGGGCTGCTGCACCGGTGAGCCAGGGAGAGGAGGAGAGCTGGGCTTCAACCCTGCTTGCCAGCGAGGTCCAAGCCAGCTGCCTGGGGCTTCTCTGGACCCAAGGCCTGGCCTGCCCCAGTCTGCTCTGCCAGCGGGTGCGGTGCGGGGCGAGTGTATTCGGCCCCACGCCAGAGGCAGGGGAATCCTTTGACAGGGTGGAGGGAGGGTTCGTGATAGACGGGGAGGAGCCGAGGTGTGGTAAGAGAGAGACGCCCTCGCCCTCGCTCTCCGGGGGTCTGCAGGCATTGGCACCATAGCTCTCCGCCCAAGCCAGCTGGGCCCCCGTCACCCACAGCGGCAGAATGAGGGCCCCGGGTCTCCTGGCAGTGGCCCTGTCTGCCCTGGCATGAGCAGCCTGGCCCTGCTGTCTCGTGTGTGGGCTGACGGGAGCTGCTGTTGGAGCCCAGGGGAGAAGCAGAGGACTTGGAGCCAAGAGCTGGGGCCCCGCAGGACCAAGTGCCAGCGGGACTCGCTGCAGCACGCCCTTGCACGCGGGCTGAAAGGAATCCCCCCTCCCCAAGAAACATGCACGCCCTGCCAGGTTTGTACAGCTGTTTATTTGGCATTTCTACAGCTCGACGCAGGCTGCAGGGGGGCGAGGGAGGAGAAGCTGGATTCCCGGGGGAAAGAGAGTGCAGCCCCGCACCGGAAACCGCAGAGCAGCTTGAATGCACTGGAAGGGCTGCTCTACGACACCCGTGCAGGCTTGGGGCAGATCCACCCTTGGGGGGCTCTCAGACCTGACCTTCATGGTGCTGCTTTCTCCTGGCCCCCGGAGCCCAGGCCCTGCTCTCACGCGCACCCGCGGATACACACTAAGCCACAGCAGTTAGAGAGAGTGCTCCCGCGAGGCAGCTTAGGGCTGCAGGAGGAGCGATGCCAAGGAGCACGGTGCAGGTGGGGAGGGGTGGGACAATGCACGTTACCCAAGTGTACTGAAACAGTCTCCATCCATCGCGGAGGGCTCGCAGGCCGTTCCGAGGGAGGAGGGCTGCCTGTGAAAGGAGTTAGAGCTACTGTCCGGGCCTGCTAACTGGTGATGGGTGGCTTCCAGCCTGAGTGTGTCTATTCGTGAGGGCCACTTTCGGCATTTGCACGTGTGATGCAAAGGGTCTTCCCCTCCCACTGAGATCTCCTGGGTCCGTATCCCACTAGGACGTGGGAAACGGCTCATAATGAGTCTCTCACGCATGGAAGGGCAGGCTAGGAACAGCCGGTAGGCTCGCAGATAGCTCATTTAAGGCTGCCCGTGTTTCCCCAAACCTGTTGCAGGGAGTGGTGTTTGGGGCTGTCTCTACAGAGCAGCGCCAGTGTGCATGAAAACGAGGCATCAGACTGGTGCCCTTCCTAGCCCCTGCCACCCCGCTTGGTGGCATAGCAGAAGGGAGTTTGTATCAGGGGCTTCACGGCCTTGGATTCATTGCATGGAGATTTCTGGCTCTGGATAAAGCATTGAGTCCCACCCCGCCGCTGGGCATCTCTACATTTGCTTTGCCCCCTCCCCTAGACGTAGGCCTGCCGTCTCATGTAATCTATGATGTCGTTCTTCACCACGGCCAGGTTGGTCCTAGGGTACCATCTCATCACAGGCTGCCCAGTGGGGCCAACCAAGAACTTCTCGAAGTTCCACTTGATGTCATGGACCTTGAGGGGCTCCCAGAAAAGCCTTTTAGGATCGCCGAAGCTTTCCACCACGGGAGGGCAGGAGTTCTACAAGGAGAGCAAGGGACAAACGTCAGTGACACGGTGTGCTGTGGAAAAGCTAGTCTGCCCCAGCGAGCGGCCCTCCTGACTTCACGGGTGGGCTGTGTAGCCACGCACCTTCAGGAAAGTGTAGAACTTCTGTTCATTCTCCCCGTTCACATCCCCTTTTTGAAACAGCTGGAAATTTGGGACAAAGCCATCCCCGGGCCGGACGTATCTGAAATTGAAGGGAGAGACGAGTCAGGTTACGGCTCAAAGGAACCTGCAGACCCATCGCCACCAGGCGGAGAGGCAGTGGTGCTCCGGCCCGTACATGGCCAGCGTAAACCAGCCCTGAGCCACGTTCTAGACACAGCGGGGACCCGGGCAACAGCCAGGCTAGAAAAATGTTTTCTAAATGGCTCCTGGGCTCCGTGCCCAGGCAGACTGCGTGGGCTGGAACAAACTCTACATCGCCCCCATGTACTATTATGCAGATGCTGTTTCAAGTGCTGGCGTGATGGGGCCTCAGCGTCATTTGCTGGGTCAGAGCCTGTCTCTTCCCTGATGCCACAAGCAGCAGGGAGGAGCCTGGGCCAGGGGGAATAGAGCCTGCAGTTCTCAGATTGCAGCAATTGCAACTAAAGGAGGGGACCCACAACTACAGCCGGGGTCAAGCAGGAATTGTCCTTTCGCATTCCCGCCACGCGCTCAGTGCATCATGCTTGGTTCTGCCCTGCTCCACGCTCCCGAAGGCACGTCAGATGCCGTGTCGGAACGGCTGGCTAAGCGTGGGTGAAAAGATGCCTCGGGGAGTCAGTGCCGTTGCTGTTACTAATCTCCAGTGTACCCCCGGGACTGGGCGCCACCCATTTCCATCCCCTTCCAGCACAGGTGGGGGCCAGGGCATTTAGAGGAGAGAACCCAGCGCAGTCACCCTCCCACCCCCGCAGATCTCAGGCCCCTGCGTCACTCAGCGGTCGGACTCACTTGAGCGCCGGGAGGATTTCGGCGTTATCGCCAGGTTCTTGTTTGCCAAATTGGTTGCATGGGAAGCCCAGGATGACCAGCCCATAGGGCGCCAGCTCGTTGTGTAGTGCATTCAATTCTGCGCACAAGAAAACCCAGCCAGAAACAGGTTAGTGGGCGCAACAGATGTTCCCCTGGGGCCGTGCAGTGTCACCAAGCAGCCGGCTGGAACTGGAGAGGACCCCCGGGTTCTGTGCCTCTCTCAGGAGGCTGAGATCAGGGTCACGGTGCATGTTCAGAGCCCAGGGCCAGAAGTTTGGACGCTCTCCTGCAGCAGCGGGGAGCTCCACGCCATCGCGTCATCCTCCTCCTGGTCTTCCGAGCACCAGCGCCAGGGCTCACCTAGATGTTAAGGCCACTAGGCCTGGTTGGCTTTAAATCCCTGCCTGTGCCCTCATCTCTCACGCCCTGTCTCAGTTATAGCGCTGGGGTGAGGGGGAATCTCCGGGGCTCAAGCGTGCCTTGGTCATGCCTCCTCGGTCCCACAACAACCCGGCCATGACCCTGGCACTAGCAATGGCTTTGCACTAGCAAAACCCACCCCCATTGCTACTTCCTCTTTCACTTCACAACCTTCCTTTTATTTTTGGCCTGCACCAGGGCACCCACCCCGTGCACTGCGGTGGCTGTGCCAGACTCCAGGACACCACGCTGTAGGGAATACAGGGGATCTTACCCAAGTACTGCTTGGTGAGCCCTCAATAGGTGGCCACGTTGACAAAGAGCATCATCTTCCCTTTGTACTTCCTGAAGGGGACGTACTCTTCCCCATCTATGGTGAGGGCCCCATAGTTGTAGATCGTTCCCTCCACGGAGTTGTAACAATCCACCTGGAAAATAGCAAGGCATGTCCCGTGGGGAGGGGCACGCAACAAGGTCTGCCAGCCAGGGATTAACTAGCGTCTTTCAGCTTCGTTCAGTTTCCCAACAAGCTCCACCACGTCCCCCGGTTCCTCTCCTGGCCCCGCTTTCTGACCAGAGGGGGCCAACACAGCACGCTGCTGGGATCCAGGGTTTGCAAACCCGCAGGTGTGGGTGGGTGTGTTTGGCTGGGCTCATGAGGGAGGAGACATCTGTGAACTTCTGCTTGGCTTTTGGCAGCTGAAAGCAGTCCCCCCAACCTCCAGTCAACCCCAGGGAGGGTTGGATCCAGGGCTTACCTACTCCATTTCCCCTTCCTTGGTGCGGCTCTGGCCAGCCTGCTCCCCCTCCCCCCACCGTCTCTTTGTTCACACTCTCCTTTCCTCCAGCCATCCTCCACCCCTTCCTTTCGAGGAATTTGCAGAGAGGACACTTCCAGGGGCCAAGCTGGACGCCATCCTCATCCCCAGTAAAGGGCTTTGAGAACCCATGCCATCTGGGGCATTCCCAGAGCAAAGCTCGGGTAAGCCCCGGGGAAAGGTGTGTTATAGGCACCATCTGGGCTCCTCCCCACAGGGTGAGAGCTGGTGCAGCCCCATGGCATTCTACCAGCTCATGCTTTTCGCTCTGGAGGTGTCACGTCAGTCCCTGGTGCCTCGGCCAAGATGGGGGCTGTCACACGGGCAGCTGGTTTAGCTGCATGCCAAGAGGAGAGTAGAGAGGGCTAGGGGAGAGAGGGCAATCTTTCCCAAGAGTCCCCTGTTTGAAGGCTGCCTTCCACTTTCATTACACACCTGGAGGCGGGGGGGGGCTAGACGCTCTCTGGAGTTTAATCCTAGTTTGTGCTCTCCTTGCATTCTGAAGAGGTGGGCCCCAGCACATCACGGGAGTGCCTCTCCAGTGCGTTAAGCAATCAGATTCCTCTCCCACATCCTTATCTGGGTTCAGTGAAGATCCCGGTCAGGGTGTCTCATGCAAACACTTCCCAGACCCGGCAGCAGCCACCAGCCAATGCTGGGCTCCACCACACTCTGGTCGTCCTGCTGGATTCTCAAACAGTGCTTGACGTGCACCAGCCTCCCACCCAGCTCCCTGGACTTTCCAGTGCTGCGGCTGCTCACATGTTTACTCCACCCAAGCAGTGCCACAGAACCATGGCAGGGAGGAGGACGGACCAAAAATACCACAGTGTGTCAAGAGCAAAGAAGAAACCTGGCGCCTCTTTCCATCGCTGCCCCCCCTGTAAGTGCTCAAAGGGACTGAGAGATGGCTATGTAGAAGGATTTACAGTGGCTTGCTGATCCTCGCTGCCTGGCTCCTGGCTGAGTGACTGTCACCTAGAAACAGGCTGTTACTAGGCTCCCACTGGCCCATTGCATCTACAACATCTGTGGGGGCGGGAGACTCAGCCATGTGTCAGGCAGAGCTGCCGGCTCACAGAGCAGAGAGCCACACTGTGCCCCAAAGTGGCCCAGGTTCTCTGGTTGCCAGGCCAGCTCCAGAGAGACACTGAGGGGAAGAGACCTTTCTAATGAGAAAGGAAGAGCAATTTTAGCTCTCACCCGACAGAGGAAGAGTACAGGTAAGAGAGATTCCCTGCCCCATTCCTAACAGTGCCCTAATGGGTCTCAGGAAGGGAAACCTGCTTCTGCAGACTATAGGATAGACATGGACCAGATCTAGCTAATTCTTCTTGTGGAAGCACTAAGTGCCTATCCCTTAAGGCTGTGAAGGAAACCTTCCCACAGTGACCTAAGTGTAACCAATGCAGAATGGAAAGTCCCTGAGTCTAACAGTAAACAGCTGCTCTTGGAGGTGTGATCTCCCATTCACCTCAGTGAGATGTTAACTCTTAAGCCTAATGATGATCCTCAAAGACACCCACCCAGGTTTTTTCAGTAAATTGGGTGTTGAAAATGTGTGGCTAGTTAAAGAGCACAGATTCATAGATCTCAAGGCCAGAAGGGACTAGAATGATCATGTAATCTGACCTGCTGTATGACAAGCCAGAAAATTTACTAAGAATTCCTAGAGCAGGTCTTTTAGAAAAAAATCCAATCTTGATTTAAAAATTGTCAGTAAGGCAGAATCCTCCATCACCCTGGGTAAGTGGCTCCAATGGTTAATTATGCTCATTGTTTCCAGTCTGAATTTGTCTAGCTTCAACTTCCAGCTGCTGGATTGTGATATATCTTTCTCTGCTAGACTGAAGAGCCCATAATTAAATATTTGTTCCCCACATAGGTGCTTCTAGACTGTGATCAAGTCACCCCTTCACCATCTCTTTGTTAAGCTAAATAGATGGAGTGCCTTGAGTCCATCACTGTAAGGCGGGTTTTCTAATCCTTTAATCATTCACATGGTTCTTCTCTGAACCTTCTCCAAATTATCAACATTCTTCATGAATTGTGGACACCGGAGCTGGACACAAGTACTCCAGCAGTGGTCACACCAGTGCCCAATACAGCGGTAAAACTACCTCTCTGCTCCTACTCGACGTTCTCCTTTTTATCCATCCCAGGGTCACATTAGCTCTTTTACTCAGTGTCGCACTGGGAGCTCATGTTCAGCTGATTATCCAGCAAGAGCCCCAATCTTTTTCAGGTCACTGCTTTCCAGTCTAGAGTCCCTCATCCAGTAAGTAGGGCCTATATTTTTTCCCCTAAATGTCTACACTTACATTTAGCCATATTAAAATGCATATTGTTTGCTTGTACCCAGTTTACCAGGCAATCCCGACTGCTCTGAATCAGTGGCCTGTCCTGGTTATTTACCACTCCCCCAGTTTTTCTGTCATCTGCAAATTTTATTAGTGATGACTTTATGTTTTCTTCCAGGTCATTAATACAGATGTTAAGTAGCATAGGGCCAAGTACTGGTCCTCCATTAGAACCACACCTGTTCGATTAGGATTCTCTGTTTCCAGTTACATTTTGAGACCTAACAGCTTTTAATCCATTTAAAATGTGCTGTATTGTTCAAGTTTCTTAATCAAAATGTCGTGCAGTACCAAGACAAACATCTTACAGAAGTCAAAGTAATACAACACTATTACCTTTATCAAACAAACCTGTAATCACCAAAAAAAACCCAGCAAGTTAGTCTGACAGGATCGGTTTTCCATAAATCCATGTTGATTTGCATTAACTACGTTACACTCCCTTAATTCTTTATTCACTGAGGCTCTTAGCTGCTCCATTATCTTGCCCAGGATCTACATCAGACTGACAGGCCTATAATTACCCAGATCATCCCGTTTACCCTTTTTAAATACTGGCACTATACCTTTCAATATTCTGGACCTTTCCCAGTGTTCCAAACCTTATTGAAAATCAGCATTAATGCCAGTGAGCGTCTCAGCCAGCTCTTTTAAAACTCTTGGGTGAAAGTTATCCAGACCGGCTGATTTAAAAACGTCTAACTTTAGCAGCTACTGTTTAACATCCTCCTGAGATACTAGTGGAATAGAAATAGAGTTATCATAACATATGATTATATCATTTGTTTTTTCCCCAAATACAGAACAAAAAGATTTGACCATTTCTGCCTTTTCTGTGCAATTATTGATAATTCTACTATTTTCATCTAGTAATGGACCAATACCCATGTCAGGATTCTTTTTGTTCCTAATATACTTAAAAAACTCTTTACTAACCTTAACTCAGCTGGCCATAAATTTCTCCTTGTCTATCTTTGCTTCCGATATCAATTTTCTACTATTCATTATTATCCACTTCCATTTATTACATTTTTTTTAATATATATTTTAGAGATGATTTTTCTTTCCCTCTACATCAGAGGAGAATTGAAGAAATAGCCCTGGGTCTAAATTTTTGGTACCCATGTTTAACCTGGACTCTGAACTGCCTGTGTTTCTAGGCTGTTGTTTGCATTTTGTTTCGGTTTCACGTTCTCAGAAGGCAAGATGCACTCAAAGCGCTGATTGGTGCCAGCTTAACCTTCATGAACAGGGCTCAGCTAGCTGCATTGGGACTTATTTGCTCTGCTCCTCACAACTATCCTGGTGTTACAGCTTGTCTGTCAGACCCATCTGCTGCCTCTCACCATCGACTTAGAATGTGAGTTCTTTGGGGGTAGGGAGAACAGCCTTTTCATGATATGTCTGTACAGAACCTGGCACAGAAGGGGCACGTCCCTGACTGGGGCTTGATGTGCTACCTTAGTTTGCAAGATCCGCTACAGATAATGTCGGGGTGGGGAAGGACTATGCATGACTGCTATAATTGTATCTAATTATCGCATGCAAACTGGCATGCAGGTCCCCCATGTCCAGCACTGAGGTGTCAGCACACCCGTCTCTCTCAGTTCATCACCCTGCAGCCCTTCCTCCTGGCACCCTGAGGCATCTAGAATTGTTTTCCCCATGCCATCTGCCTCCCATCCTCTGCCAGCAGGAGGGCAAGGTATCCTCAGTGCACAGGCGCACAGACAAAACAGGGTGAACAGACGGGGAGCCAAATGGTTGTAGCTTTTCCCCTCTCCACCCACCTCCTCTGGTTCAGTCCAAGAGGCCAGCACTCAGGGCTTGTGACATCACAGTCCCCTCAAGGAGACCGAGGAGCGACGCAGAGGGGCCAGCCAAGAAATTAAGCAGCACTCAGCTTTCACCGAAGCCCTGTTCTGGGAGCTGATCGCCCGGCCAGAGACAAGCACGCAGCGCAGCTAGCCTTCCCGGCGGAGCGCTGCCCACGCAACTCGGCCCTTATCTGTCATAGCTCCAGCTTTCACAGGTCTGGGCACCTCACAGAGTGTCATCTATTTATTATAGGTGTGGGCACCTCATAATCGATTTATGTTCACAGCAGCCTAGAGGGCAGGGCAGGTCTGTTATCCCCATTGCATGGAGAGCTTAAGTGACTCCCCCAGAGTTATGCAGGAAGTCTGTGGCAGAGCAGGGAGCTGAATTCAGTTAATCTGTCAAATCCTAGGCTTGCGCCCTAATCACTGGACCATCCTGCCTAATTGGGCACCTCACACGACTCTTTTGATGCCCCTCACTCCGGCCTTATCACTATTCCAGTCTCGGGGTTGGCCTGAGTAGTGTTTGCCCATTGCACTGACCTGGACGGTGCCTGCATGACGTGGCCTGCTAGAGACCCAGCTGAGAGCCACCAAACTCATTCCTGGTAACATGAAGGGGGCTCAAACCCTGTTTCTAAGCAAGGACCCTGGCTAACTTAAGCAACCGAGACAAGGACACAGATTACAAGTCTACCTCTAAGATTCCCAGGCAGCCAGTCTCAGGGGAATAACCATTCCCAGGGTCCCCAGGACTCACAAACAGTTTTGCACTGGCCAAGAAGCAGCTTGACCCTGACAGCTGATGTGGGGGGGCTGCAACAGCCATAGGTGGGGTGCAGCAAGAGAGCAGGGAGAAGAAAAGGCAGAGTCTGTGCTCACTGCACTAACGTCATGTATTTAAATGAGTGAAACCAAGTTAGGCACGAGGGACAGAAGGAATCAGCTGGAAAAGGGAATGCGAAATTACCCCCTTCCTCCCCACAAATCAATGCATTCCCCTTGTTTGCTGAGAACCGGGAACTGGCCCAGGCCAAGCCCCACAAGCCAAACACACATTGGAAATGGGAACTCTGACCCACATTTTGCAAACAGCCCCTTTCTGGAGGAGGGGCTGTTTGCTTCCTGCCCCGATCCCACCAGAACGAAGGGGCATTAAAATCCAGATCCAATTTGTGCCCCTCTCCCCTGATAAGTGTAGGGGAGAGACCCCCCACCAGGGATGAAGGTTGCTCGCCCAACCCCAGCATGCCCCACGGCTGGGCCATGGGGCCCGGCACCTTCACAAGTCCCAATTGCACCATGCCAAAGCACCCTCCCTGTTCTCTGGGGGGGAAGGTGGGGGATTTCCCCTTACCTTCTGGTTCACCTGTCCCTGGTTAGGCTGAACCAACCCAGCCAAGATCAAGGGGAAAATCCACGAGCCTCTGACTCTGCCCCCCATGGCAGCTGTGGGGTGCACGCACCCTCTTCTTGCCCCCACGGAGCAGCTGTGTGCCCGAGCTGTCCAAGCGTCACTGCCTCTTCCCCACGCTCTGCCACCTTCCAGCCCCGCAGCAGGGAGAAATAAAAGGCCGAGTCGAGTCCTCCTAACCAATCACAGGCAGGAGGGGATGGCACGGCTGCTGCCACAGCTATTAACCATGTGGGCCCTGGGCTGTAGCGTGCTCCAGAGGGGTTTAGGGGAGGGAGAAAGGGGGTATGGAGCATCTTCAGGTGTCCCAACACCCCGAGGGCTGGAGAGATTTGGTTGCGGGGCTTTGGTTCGGCTTATCAAGCTAGGGCCTCTTTGCAAAATTCTGACTGGGATCTGAGCGCGCACCACAACCACCCTCCAAAATGTGGGGGGAGGGATGAAACCAGAGAGTATGGGATGGAGGTGGGGCGACCAGAGAGCAAGTGTGAGAAATCGGGACAGATGGTGGGGGGTAATAGGCGCCTGTATAAGAAAAAGCCCCGAATATTGGGGCTGGCCCTATAAAATTGGGACAGCTGCTCACCCTAGGTGGAAGGGACTGGAGATTAACCACACTATGGGCCTGGCTGCCAGAGAGCACCTCAGGGCCCTGGTTCCTGGGGATTAGGAGAAATTCGTGGCTGTTATCCGTGAGTCTCTCCTTTGTGATCTCTCTGGAACTGTACAAGTGCAGACACCGATCAATGGTCTCTTACACGCCAAATGGGGCATGAGACGGGACAAACCAGCATTCCAGCTACAATTCCCTGCTACGCACCCGCTCAGCTTGCCACAAGATGCAAGAAGTGGATAAACCAGCAGAGAGGTCCTTGGATGGGGGACTCGCCACAAGAAAGATGGGTATGTTTGCATGGTTGTGTCAGCGTCAAAGCAGTCAGCAGGAGCTCCCACCCGTAGCATTAGGGTATAAAATAAAGGCAAATAAAAGACAATCCTGGAGAGGTGATCAGTCCTGGGAAGGGACAGAGGACAGCTGGCACCTTGTAGACATCAGGGAAACAGGCTGGGTTGAGGTCAGAGGTTCAAACACGGTCTCTAAATTTGCCCCTGTAATTTTACACATGCACATAAAATCCTGAATTTATACATGCAAATGAACCACATGCACACTCCAGTGCTATCTGCGTGCAAATGCAACGGCTTAAACACCCTTTTGCTCTCAATTCACTGTGGTAGGGCCTCTCGAAAGCCAGCCAGTGTGTCCCCGGGATGCCCTGGTGATAGAGCTCTTGCACCATCCCACCTCTCCGCGGCTGGTGCCGTTTTGGGGGGGGGAAGGAGCACCCTGCGTTGCGCTGATCCCCAGCTGTGTGGCTGCCAGTATAAATTAAAGCACCCCTCCAGCTGCTCCAGTTTACATGGGGAACCGGGCAGGTAATGGAACACCCCAGCCTCAAGGAAGCGCACACAGTCCCTTTACACTGTCCTGCTCCCAGAGTCCCACCGAGTCCCTGGCCCGTCCGTCATCGCCACAGCAGCGAGCACTGACAGGGACCCAGTGATGTCACAGATCTCCCGAGAGCCACCCCCGGGCCACCACTGCGCTGAGCGGGGAGGGAGGTGGTGGGGCTGAGCCGCATGAGCGCTAGCAAACCCTGCTTCACACTGAACCCAACCAGGAGGGCTCCAGGCTGACACGGACGAGCTAATTCCGGGCGCTCCGAGCTCAGGCCCCGGCCCGCAGTTCTGAGGCTGCCCCACCAGTCACAGTTAGGGGACTTTCTCCAGCTGATGGCAGGCTCCTGCCCTTTGCTAAGCAGAGAATCTTTGTCCCCTAAACCTTCGCCGCCTGCTTCCCGCTCCCTGATGACGCCATCCCGGGGCTTTCAGCGGCCCCCAGGAACGCTGCGATTATTAACGAGGCGCCTGGCCACGCTGGGCTGTTCACACGCCGTGTTCCTGCTGGATTGCAGCAGGCCTAGAGAAGGCAATGCCGGGAACAGCCCCATGGCAGCACAGACTGGAGCAGAGCGGAAGCAGGGTGGGTGGGGAGGGCTTGCCTTTCCCCGGGAGGGCTGCTTGGGTTTGGGTTTTGCAGCGTGAGAACAGGTGGACTCTGTAGGGGGTGACCAGCAAGCCTGATTAGCAGCTGAACTCCATTACAGCGCCTATAAAGGCTGCCCCTCAGCAGAGCAGAAGCATGTGGGTGGGGACCCAGGGGCTTTGTGGGCTTCTTGGACCCGTTTCTCTAGGGTAGGGCGGGGACTGGCTAGTGCAGGCTGGCACGGGAAGCAGGAACTCCTTGAAGCTTGGCTGCAGCAAGCTTTACTCAGTTTACCCTGTGAGCCTCAGTGCACAAGGAGCCTCTCGGACGGCACCTTACACGCTTCAGCAAGCACATGCAAAACTTCAGCAGGTGTGTTAGTGGGAGAGGCCCTCCTAGCCCCCCACCTCCCCATACACCCCTTCACCTCCTCAACCCATGCCTCAGGGCACAGCTGGGGAAACAGGGAGGAGGGTGCAGAGCTGGGAGGGGCTCTGAATGTGAAGACAAGGAGTTGGATGTGGTGGCAATGAGGCGTCAGCAGCGGGAGGTGGGCGGCCAGAGCCACGGGCAACCAAAATGAGGGCAGCTGTCTTGTGCGGATGAGGGAGGGGTGAATGTGGGGAGGAGAGACATGAGAGAAGCAGGGGCTGGAAGGCAGTTGTAGGTGTGTGAGGAGAAACGGTCTGAGAGATGCTATAAACTGTGGCTTCCTGCAGATCCCACTCCGCAGAGCCCGTCTGGCCTCTCGCCTAGCACGGAGCAAAGCAAATGTCCTGGGCTCTCTGCTGCTCTCTGACCATCCACGAGCTGCCAAGGACCCAGCATGCCCCCAGCTTGTGAACTGGAGAAATCAAAATATTTGCCTTGCAGTGGACCCCAGTTAAATATTATTGGTGCTGGAGCAATTCCTACAGTGTCCCTGAAGGGGATTGGTGGAGAGCGCTGAGCTGACGGAGGGGAAGTTTGGGGAACTATCCAAGAGATTTCTTGCCCAGGTCAAACGGAGCGGGCCAGGGACATGGGACAAAGGTCCCTGAGAGGCAGTAGAGAATGGACAGCAAACACTGGAGGGAAGCTCTCAATCGCAGGGTGGAAATGTGAATCCCTGAACGCACAGAAAACTGACCAGTGCAAAGGGTGGCTCTTTCGCCGAGGCTGGCTAGAGCCATGTGGGCTACAGACGAATATTCACATGGGATCGGTGTAGTTCAGGAAGGCTGGAGGTTATTAGAGAAGGGATCAGGGTTTATCAGAAAGGAGCAATAAGGATATGGGATTTTCAGGAGCACTCCACTTTGGCCTAACTCTGCGCCCAGTGCAGTCACTGGTAAAACTCCCCAGGAGCAGAGTTAGGCAAATTATTATTTGTTATTTTATTTCCATAGTACCTAAGAGCCCTTGTCATGGACCCCTCTGTGCTAGGCGCTGTATGATGAGCACCTTTGAAAATGCCACCCCAAATGTTTGGTTCCAGCTGACAGCCCTCCCTAGGGGCTTACCATAGCCCCGCTGGCCCCACCTGTGTTCAGCTGACACGCACAGTACCGGGAAGAGACAAGAGAACTTGTTAATATGCCTGAGAACTTGCTGCCCTTCAGGAAATGCTAGCTCATTAAGCTTTAGTGTCTTTATCAGAAAACAAAATAGCCTTGTTCACTTAATTAGCACTGCGGGTGAAGATCTCGGGCCAGTGTGGTACGGTGGGTGAGGGTTATGCAAGCTGAGATGGACGAGACCATGGCTGGAGAAAGCAGCTTCTCTGATTTCAGCCAAAGTGCCCCACACTTTGGAGGATTATACGGCTGGAGATAACGAGGTAATCGAGGTGCCTCTAGATGCTGATTCTACAATGACTGCCACAGGCCAGTCTTGTGCCAGCATTTAGAATGGATAAACAGGGCAACCCACATAATTATAGATAGGTCAGCCTGATGTTTATCCCTGGGGAAAATAATGGACCAGTTAATATGGGACTTGATTAATAAAGAGTTGAAGGAGGGTAATCTACTTAATGCCAATCAACATGGATTTATGGGAAAAGGATCCTGTCAACCTAATTTGATATAATTTTTGATGAGATGACAAGTTTGGCTGATAAAGGCAGTAGTGCTGATATATGCTTAGACGCCTGTCAGGCATTGACGTGGTACTGCACAACATTTTGATTAAGAAAGTTGAACAATACAAAATCAACACAGCACACATTCAAAACTGGCTAACTGATAAGTCTCAAAATGTAATTGTAAATGGGGAAACATTGAGCTAGTATGTTTCTGAGTGGGGTCTTGCAGGGACCAGTTCTTGGCCCTATGCTATTTAACACTTTGATCAATGACCTGGAAGAAAACATAAAATCGTCATTCATAAAGTTTGCAGATGACACAAAGGCTAGGGGAGTTAATGATGGAGAGCTTTCTGGATCTCTTGATGAGTTAGGCACTAGCAATGCTAACCATTTCAGTACGGCCACATGTAAAGTCATACATCTAGGAACAAAGCCTACAGGTCATACTCAAAGGATGAGGACTCTATCCTGGGAAACCGTGATTCTAAAAAAAGACTTTGGGTCATGGTAGATCATCAGCTGACATGAGTTCCCAGTGCAACACTGTGGCGAAAGAGCTAATGTCACCCTTGGCTGTTTAAACGGGGGAATGTTGAGTGGGAGAAGGAGGGTATGTTTGACACTGGGGTGTGTGCCAGTGGAATACCGTGTCCCGTTCTGGTGTCTGTGGTCCAAGAACGACGTTGATAAATTGGAGAGGGTGCTGAGATGAGCTAGGAGAATGACTAAAGGCTTAGAAAATCTGCCTTATAATGGTAGACTCCAGGAGCTCGTTCTGCTGAAGTTTAACAAAAAGAAAGGAAGGGGGGCGACTTGATCACCCTCTATAAGAACCAACATGAGGAACTGTGAGTTGATAATGGAAGGGTCTTCAATATTGCAGACAAAGAGATAACAAGCTCCTATGGCTGGTAGTTGAAGTTAGACCGGTTCAGACAGGAAATAAGGTGCAACGTTTTAACCGCGAGGGTAATTAAGCCATGGAACAATTTACCAAAGGTTCTGGTGGATTCTCCACCATAGGCAATTTTGAAATCAAGACTGGATGTTTTTCGAAAAGATCTGCACTCGTCCCACTGCCACGAGTGGACGTAAAGCTGCAGTTACTTGCAGGATGTCTCAGGGTCTGTGTGACACTAGAGGTCAGAGTAAATGATCACGGTGGGCCTTCCTGGCTGTCAGATCTACAAACTAGTCACGTCTTCTTCCCAGTGCCAGGGGTCCTCCTCTGCAGTGGGGAGAGCAGCACTTGCCTGAGGTGTAGGAGGGTGCAAGCGGTCAGTGTTTGGGAGGTGCTCAGGCGCCGTGGCGATGAGGGCCATATAAGCACACGGAGAGTTCACCTGGGACTATGAACCCCCAACGGCCTGCAGAGAGGAGGAGAAATGCCAACTTAAACGCTGGACTATTTTAGTTCTGCTTAACACAGGCACAAGGCAGGGCTGTCGTTTCCTTTGTGTGCGACTCTCCAGCCACTCTTCATGCAAGAGGCTAGGGGTTCATGTGAGCGGGCTGTCATGCGGACTGCATTAGGAGGGGGGGGGGCATTTGTGTTATTTGACATTAATATGTCAAAATCATAGTGATTCATGTGAAACCTACCATGTCAGGTACTGTTAGAAAGGTTATGATATGCTGAATAAGATGATAATATTTGTGTTCATGTGTGATATGTGTGAGGAAAGTTATGGAGATCTTTGATATCCTTGTATTTCAAACTGTGCTGTAGAAGACACACCCCAGACAGAGAGGCCACAGGACAATAGCCCGCTTAATGGCCCATCAAGACCTTTACAGAGGCCAGAGGCCCAGGAAGAAACTAAAGGCATACCTGAAGAGTTACCAGGATTGGCCCATGTGACTATGAACTCCATTTTGGTTCCTGTAAAGTTCCACAAGCCACATGGCCAGAAACAGAGGGTATATAAGATCAAACCACAGAAACCATTTTGTCTTTGTTTGGTTCTTTGCTCCTGTCCAGCTGCGGACACACCTCTGGATTAACACACTTTGCAACTGAACTGAAGGACTTAGACCCATCCAGGTACTGGATGTATACCAGAGGGACTGTACAAGCCTGCAACTCCACAATTGTTCTGGAAACCTGATGTATATGGACTTTCAAATCATTTGTATGTATCTGATTGCTTTAAGCCTTTAACACTTCTCTTATTGCTTGTTTTTTCTTTTATTAGTAAACCTTTAGTTTTAGTTACTAAAGGATTGGCTGGCAGCGTGGTATTTTGGGTAAGATCCAAGCTTATAGTGAACTGGTACTGTGGCTGGTCCTTTGGGATCAGAGGGAATCTTTTAGTAAAGAGCATAGAGTTCAAACAACTGGTCTCTTTACTGGACCTAGTGGCAGTTTGGGAGCCAGAGACTGAAATGCAGTAAAGGGGGCTGTGTGTATTTGCACAGTGGCTTCTTGATAACCAGTGTGGGGGAATCAGAAGCACTGTTTGTGGCTGGTTGGGAAGTCTGACTGCCGTGTCACCCACCAGTGCTGGGAGAATTTGCTCTCCTTTTACAGCCTGCCCTGACCCTGGCATTATCAGTGGGCTACCCTGGGCACGGACGGGTTACACGGGCCATGGCCAAGGTCAGCAGACCGCCTAGTGCTATCACTGGCTAGTGGCCCCTTCCCCGTCCCCTGCCCCTGTGATAAGCGAAGGGTGTCAAGGCTCTCAGCAGAGAAGGTTTGCAGCGTGACTGCTTTTGAGGAAAGCCAGACACAGCAGTGGAGGTGGCTGCCATTGGCTCTGCTAGGACTTGCCCTGGCAACAAGCTGCTCCTGATACACTCCGTCCTCCCCGCAGAACCAGTTCGAGGCTGTGCAACGCTCCGAGCCAGGACCACCCCTGTTCCAGCCGCAGCCGGCATATAACAACAGCTGTCAGGGCCGGCCTAGGTAGGGTGCACGCTCCCTGCTGCGGGTGGAGAGGGCTATGGCCACCTGATCTCTCATCCATGTCAACAGGAAAAGCCACCCACTCCAACAACAGCACGTACCTTCCTGTCTACAAAGCCTTGATAATCAGCGCCCTCTTCCTGTAATTGGCAAGGAGCCTTCTTCAAAGCCTGAAGGAAAAGCCAGTCCAGTGAGGGCTTCCTGTCCTCTGGGTGAGATCAGTGCTGATGGAAGATGGGAGCAGTGGGGGGAAAAATCCCCTTTATCCACAGAAGGGCTTCAGCACAGACCATAACCCCACGAGTTTCCCCCTAGGCTGCCCCCCACCCCTCCCACTGAGTTTCGGCCCAGGGGACCAGCCCAAGGCAGGAGAGGCCAGGTCAGCCTCCCGGCCCTATTCAGTGCTTGGCCCCTCTTCGGGGGGTGTCAGTGGTGAGAGTGCTTTGTTGTTTTGTGGCCAGCTGTCCGCTAGGAACAGGACTGGGTCCACTGATCTAATCCAGAGAGGCCAAAAAGCCATGAAAGAGCCCTGACCACGCCCAGAGAGGCCACTGGACAGCATTTCAGGGATGACACGTCCCTTTTCCATGGCGCAGCAGGAGGTTCGCTTCGACAGTGCGTCTGCTGTGCAATGTGGGCCAGTGAGTTAAGCCTGATGTGCATTATCCAGTGACCCCTGTTTATGGATTACAGGAGAAGGAAGTACACTGCATTAGCAATTAGCACACCACAAACCCTCCACCTTACATAAATGCATGCTGGTTATCGCAGGCTGTCTCCAAGCTTTGACATAAGTAGCATATCATATGGCCACTGTGCCCTACGGCTCGCATCGCTGAATCCGTCTCTTCGGGCCTGGGGGAGGTTCGTAAGGACAAAGGCAAACCTGTTATCCCAGAATGCGTGATCTTCCGAAGGAGACGGTAATCTGCAGAGCGGTGCCAGTATAAACGTCTCCTCCTTTCGCGTGTCCGCCCTGGCGGGGATGTAAAAAACCAAAGGCTACTGATTGCAGCCGTCAGTGCAGGGCAGTGTATGCAGAAAGTGGGACCCTCGCTTTGCCCTTGAGTCAAAGCCATCCACGTCATTCTGCTGCCTCCTTTGTCCCTTCTCCACTGGGGACAGTTCCTGACTCTTCCAGGGAAGATGCCCAACAGGCAGACACAACCCTGTTGCGCTGCATGGCTTTTGGCCATGGAATAAGAAACCCAAGGGCATGTAGGCGAAAGTGGGTCTCAGGGCAGAGTGCCAGCATAGCCAACAACACTCAAAAGGGAAAGGCTACAGGAGGAACTAGAATGACAGAAGAGCTTGAGAAAATGCATAAGCTACTGCCCAACGGCCGCTCGCTGTGCCGATAGCTCACGCAGCACATTGTTATGCTGGGCAAATGTGCCATAATCTTCCACACCATTTATCTCTGCTAAGGAGCAGCGTGGGAACCGCAAATATACAGCCATGGGGATGGCAACCGGTGCGACTGAAACTCTGAGATCAGCTGCACCTAGCAAGCTGGGGTTCACTTCGTTACCAGCTTTCCCTTGACACGTGCGATAGGGACAGAGGCCCCCCCGTTCTGAATGAACTCCAGCACAGAGGCAGCCCCTGGAGCTTGTATTTTTCACCTACCCATTGGGCTCCTCTTCTCCGGAGCAGATGTGGGCGGCAGGCCAACGCTGAGCTAGGAAGCGAGAGGTGAAAGGTTCCCATGTCCCTTAGCGTGCCTCTCAGCCTGCAGATGCCTCACTCCTATGGTTTTGATAACAGAAAACCCAGACAAGGCCAAGATGGGCCGGACTCCGGATTCAGTGTGTGAGCAAAGGGACCAGCTCCAACTCTCTGCTCACCCCTCCGTGGCTGTAACCTGCTCTGACACCAAAGCAGGGCTGCAAGTTTTAAATCTACTGGAGGCAATCTACTGCAAGAGCGAGGCTGGCACTCTCAGACCCCTCCCTGGAGACTGACTCTGAGCTTCGTGGAAGGGGGGAGCTGGAAAAGAACTGTAACGCGCACCCGTCCAGCTGCCCAGCACCACCTGTGACTAACAACATGTCAGGGCCGTCTCCTGACACCCTGGCAATCTCGCACGGCTCCCGGAGTGCTGTATTGAGAGCCGGGAGAGCGATTGCTGCTCTGGCAGGCCCCCCCCTCCCGGCATCGCCCCTCTGTGTTTGCTGGAAAGGTTTGTAGGGAAAAGACTGGTGTCAGGATGCATCACCTCCCCGCCCAGCCGCACCCTGAATGCACCCAACTAGAGCTGATTTGATGTTCCCAGTGGCCGTGGGCATGGAGATGGGGATCGCAATGGCCTCGGAAGGCGACATGCAAGACAGATGTGTTATCTTCGTGCATAGAGCAGCGCGGTTAGCACAGCACCACTGAAGGGCACGAGCCAAATGGGGGGCACACCAATTAATAAAGGAGGGGAGGATGGAGAGAAAAGAGACCAGTGCCATATGCTCCTCCACCGCCACACACAGCTACCAAAGAAATCGCCCACCCCGCCTCCCCACCCCAGGCTCCACCTATGGATCGGCACGGGGGGGGATTTGTGTCAGAACACAGCCAGCCAGCATTCTGAAACCAAACACAGCGACCAGCGTGTCCTGCTGCCACGGCCACAGCTCACTGCCACCTCCAGGGTGGCCACCAATTAAGCGAGCCCTGGCTTGTGAGGCGCCCGCTGGTGTCAGAGTTACGTGTGTGCTCATTGCCAGTGCCGTGGCCGTATGTTTGCTGTCCCCACGCTGCGCTGGGGCAGAGGTGCAATGTATGGAGGCTTGCAGCCAGTTTGCCAGCGTTACAATGTGCTGCGTGAGCGACTGGCACAACAAACACTGGCATTGGGCAATCAACCATGTGGTCTCCCAAGCTATTCAGTCTCTAGCCAGCTTCCCCCAGCATTCCAGCGGGGGCAGGAAGAGCTTATGTCCCATGCAGCTGTCAAGCTGCTAAACACTGGGAGTGCTTTCCATGCCTTGGGGTGGGGGGGTGTCTCTTTCTCCTCTGGTTTTCCCCTTTGCTCATCTGTAAGTGGTGACCCCATGCCAGTCTCCTATGGCAGGCAGGACACAGCAAAGCTGGCTTGTTCAGTGGTCGCTTATTCTTTGTGTTACCTGCAGGCTTGGGTGAGAAATGCACTGCAGAAGAAACCAGCACAGCTGGTTACCCGTGTACCCCCCTGCGCCCCCTCCAGCCTTTCCCAAGCATAGCCCTTCTACCCCCACCCCCGCAGAGCTGGCTATGTACAGCCCCACAGCAGATGTGTGGTGCATTTTCCCAGGCATGTGTTTTTACTCCCCACGGGTTGCTCAGGACTTTACTGGATCGCTCTGGGCCCAGCTGTCTCACAGAGTACCCGTATTGAAAAAAGAGATAAAGGAGCTCAAGTTGCCTCTGCTGGCCAGCAGAAAAGTCCTCAGCCAGCAGGCAGGCCGCAGGAGGGTGGGAGCCATCAAAAAGCAGGGGACTGGTGATGTAGCCATTGCAAAAGCAGATGGCATGGGGGGGTGCAAGAGACCAGCCTGGGTACAACCAAGTGTGTTGATGCCGGAAACCCACCCAGTGGCCTGGAATAGCAAAGCAGTGGGGGCCGATGGTCATGGGGTGCGAGGGCTGGGGATGGATGCAGAGGGTCTAGGGGAGGTGGAAAAGGTGCAAGCGCTTTGTGCAACAGGGTCGACCCAGATTGTTGAAATGGCAAAGTAAGTAGAGACAAAGGATGGTTAGGGCATAGCCTAGGACTGGGGAGACCTGCATTCAATTCCCAGCTCTGCAGCAGACACCCTGTGTAACACTGGACGAGTCGTTTAATCTGCCTGCGCCTCAGTCAGGGGGCTTGTCTCTCTCACTGGCTCCCCTCAGGGGCAGAGTTTCCCAGGGCTTAGTGGCACCTGCTTACGTCAACAAGGCTTTAAAAATCCCGAACCATTGTTGCCTGGTGGGTTTGTTTGTCAGACCCAGGAAAGCCGGAATCAATATCCAGCCTCAGGTTCAAAGAGCAGCCTCGCCCCCTTCCTGAAATGGAGCCTGGGATTGTTTACGCCAGCCCACATGAGGCAGTGGAGATAAAAGGAGACAGGGGTTGTGTTCTGCTTAACCATGACCCTGGCGCCTGGAGGGGAGCCCAGATAGGAGGAAGACCCTGCAGAGATTTTGCAAGGTATCACGGGGCTTTACTAGAAAGCCCTGGAATGGGCCGACGCTAAAATCCAGCCAAGTCCCTCTAGAGCAATGCGCTGCATGCGTTGATGCAAGGGGACGAAGGCAAAAGGAGGAATCAACCTAGGGTATTTGTGCTGTGGTTGGCACCTCAGCACCCCAGTCAGACACCAGGATCCCAGTGCGCTAGCGCTGTACAAACAGAGCAAATAGACTGTCCCTGCCTGAAAAAGCTCACAACCTCAGTATGAAATGATTCACATGCAGGTTCATCCTTTTCAGATCCTCCCAGAAAGCACCAAAGGCAAATTCAGCTCTGCTTTCCGGAGCTGGGCAAATGATTCACAGCAAACAATTTGCCTGAGGAATTCGGCCTCCTTTTCTCTTTGTGAAATATTCCTGGACAGCGCTGAGGGCATCTGAAGGTGCCTCCGTGAACATAGTTGAGTCTATGGATTCCTCGTAACTATTCACCGTGGCGCTGGCTGTAAGTAGTCACTATTTGAGCTATATGATTGGTCACTTACTCTTGTTTCAGCTTCTGACTGGATGCCTCCCAACCTCCCCCAAGAAACAGTCAAGGCGTTTGTGGTATCGATCAAACCTGCCCCTATCCTCACACGAGTCATGCTTAAAACTTGTCTTCCGATATTTGCAATCCCTTCTATTCGCTGTTTGCGAACACCGCTGCGAGTGGAACTTGGTTCATGAGACTGGCCCTCAAAAGGAAAAACATCCCCAGTACTTGTGCTTAGCTGAACGGAGCATGCAAACCTTCTGAGGGTCTCCTGCCACTAGATGGCTATGCAGGGCCTTGTGTGACATGGATCTCTTTCAGCCTGCTTCCTAACTGGAGAGGCGTCTGCTGCAGGAAAACCACCACTATGTTGTATGTACCTATTTGAGGACCAGGAGAGGGTGGGTGGGCGCAAGCCCACCCACCACGGAAGGCCCCTCCCCCCGCCTAAGGGGAGGAGCCACCGGACATGGGGCTCAACAGATTATGGGGAACAACAACTGAAAAAACAGGAGGGGGCGTGGGGGGCACAGGTTTAAACGAAGGGAACCAGAATGGGACATGTAGCCAGGCAGGCATGGTGATTTCATGTTCTCTGCACCACACTTTGCATTTTGAGATGTCTGCTGAAGGCAGTTGCCGTGTGGGGCGGCAGATCTGGGGCAGCAAGTTAGAGGAGGAGACACATCCTAGGCGCTCTCTCCTGAGTCTTTCATTTTGTTCTGCCTTGATTTGACGTTTCCCTGAAACGTCAGGAAGAGCCGTTCAGGCTGAAAGTTCAGAGCTGCTCTTCGGCGCGGAACAAGCAGAGCAGCCATCGCAGTTGGTATCAATGGACCCTCAGCAAAGAGACCAAGGCTGGGCAAGGAGACATGAACTCCTCAGAGAGGAGAACCCTCCATAGCAGAATCCAGGGGAGGGGTTGGGGTGGAGAAATTCTGCCCCAGCCCCTGATCGATAAACTGGGGCCTTTAATCTCTAGGCTTTTCATACAAGCCCTTTTCGCCAGCGCTAAAGTAACTAAAAGCAAAGGGAGACGCCTGCATATTTCCAAAGCATCCAACGTGTTTGTCTAGCGCCTGCAGCCAGCACAATTCATTTACAAGTCAGAGAGGGTTATGTGGTTAGACTCGTGGGCAATTGTAACCTTCACCCTCGTTTGTCTTTTAATGAGAAGTCAACAGGCGCCATTCCATCACCTCGCCTGCCAGTTGGTTTGGCGGCAGCTTGTAGGAGATTAAATGGGCTCTGAGTCATTCTGTTTCCCTTGCTCTTCGAGAGAGTTCACTTCATTTCTGGCTGCTGCTAGGGCCAGGAGAAACTTCCTTGGCTGAGCTAATGGGGTCAGAACAGACTAACAAAGGTTAGTGTAGTCTAGGGTTGCCAACTCTCACAATTTTTATCATGAGTGTCGCCATCTTGGGTTGTTTTCTCAAACCGCTCCTGGGTGCATGGGAAGAGAAAATCTCAGCTTTCGTTTAAAAAAAAAAATCTAGGCATCTAGCCCTGTTTTTGGGGAAAAGCTTGAAAACATGACCCGAGTGTACCCTGCAGGCTTGGAAACTAGACGGCAAATCAAAACTACCCACAATGCAATGTGTTTTTCAACAAAAACCTTGGGATTTTTAAGCCAATTTGTGATTGTGCAGGGCAGGTTGATGGTTTTTGAACATTTGGGGTTGGCTGTGCTGGGGACCATGCCACCTCCAGCCCACCCATGAACACTGCCCCCCCCAAGAAAACCGGCTGTATTTTCATGTCAGATTGCTTGAAAAGTGCTTACTAGTGTTGAATGAAAAACTGCACGCACTTGGGTTGCCCAAGCTGAGCTGTAGTTTGCATGGGCTGTGCCAAAACTCGCTAGTGCCATCTTTAGGCTCTGAGATGTATTTATCTTAAATAGGAATAAGAAATACAGATTTGGGGTACGGAGGCCTGGGAAGGGATCCCTCCTGTCGGCCCTGAGACATAGACGTGTTCCCACTTCTGTACACGCGTTAACACACACTTGTGCAAACTGAAGCTTGCACTTTTGCAGGTGTATGCATCTGACAACACGTATTTTACACCCGTTCGTTGGCCATGCATGCTTTTGTACTCACACCTACACCCTTTATGCAGCTGCACACTCCTAAAGGCACCCCTTCCCTTCTACACATGTCCACTGAAACGAAAACCCTCCAGGATTGTCCTGGCCTCTCCAGGAATTACGTCTTGTGATGAAACCTCCAGGAATACGTCCAATCAAAACTGGCAAGTCTAGCTGAAACACACTTCTACACAGGCCACTCGTGTCCCTCTGCAGCGACTCAGGACTTTCCGCCTTTCATCTCTGAATTAATTTTCTTCCCTTTTAACCAGCTGGTCACCTTTCGAACCTTCTGCTACGTGGCTGGCTCCTCAGTTGGATTTTCCTTTAACTGCCTCCGCCCACTCCTGTTGATGTCAGACATCAGGGACCTCAGCTGCCAGATCTGAGCATCAGCTCACAAGTTGCGTGGTCTCTGCTCCTGCGGCCAGGCGAGAGGTCTAGTGTCTCGTGAAGAAGGAGTGAGAGGCCTGGCCAGTGAGTCACATGGAGAGAGTGTAGAGACTTCCCCATATCTCAAGCTAAGAGGCAGTTCTTTCTCCTCTCCTGGACAGCGAGGCAGAGATAGCTCTATGCTCTCTAATCAAAGAAGACATCCCCGCAAGACTGGGCGCAGCGCACTCTCTAATTGCTCACTTGAGTGCAGTGCAAGCACTTCCGGGGCATGTGCATCAGGAGACATACAATTAGCTTTGTGAGCGGTCTGGATCCGCCGTAATACAAGATACCCGCTGTGTGCTCCATGAGCCCAGTTACCAGCGTAAAGATGGCAGCAAGGCACAAACCCATGACATCTCCAAAGAAGATGATGTCCGAAGGGTGAGCAAAGAATTCCCCACGTTGGGTGAGATGAAACATGCAGAGAAAGGCAAAGCCTCGTGCCAACAATGACATCTTCCGTCCACTCCTCGTCCATTTGGAATCCTTCCAGCTATGCAATCCCGTTCAGTGCTCCTTTGTCTTTTCTTTAGGAAGCTCTTCACATCTGATGTTTAGCCAAGGCAGGCTGGAAAGTTAATTTGTCACGGCAGAATTCAGAGACCCATTAAAGACCCGCTGGCACCTCCTGGCAACATGGGGAAAAGATTCTTTTTGGAAACGATTCTGTTGCAAAAGTCTTATTTTCTGCACCCTCTCCCCTGCCCCTGTTCTTCATTATTCCTTACATACCGTTAACACTTCTGTGGTGCCTTTGGTTTGAGGATCGCAGAGCACTTTGCAAACATTAATTAATCTCTCCCAGTTCCCTGTGAGTTAGGTTTTATTGCCACTGCTGTATACATGGGGAAACTGAGGCACAGAAGAGGCGCTGACCAGCATTTGGCTGTTACATGACAAAGAGCCACTGATCAGTCACTCTCCCAAAAAGTAAAGGGGTGCCCTAAGAAGCTGCGCAAGGAGAAGGATGCTCCAAGAGTTAGGGCACTAGCTGGGGAATCGGGAGATCAATGGTTCAACTTCCAGGCCTATCACCGGCTCCCTGGGTGACTCCAGGCAGGTCCCTCTGACTCTCAGTCCTCCGTCCGTTAAATGAGGAGAACAGTGCAGCGGGGGAGGTGTGAGGATAGCTACATTAAACCTCGCTATGCCAGGTACTGTGGGGCTGGGAGCCCTGTACGGATGGTAGATGGATAGAACCTTGCCGCCCGTGGAGGGAGTAACACAGGTTTTGAATTCTAGGGCTGATCTGGGCCTTTTCCATTCTTCGAAACGATGGATCCTGGTCTGGAAAGCACCTTTTGTGTTGCCTGTCCCTCTGGAGCTAATCATGCACCCAGAGGCTGCGAGGCCAATATCTGAACCGCTGGGATGCTCTTCACCTCTCCGTGATGGCACAAAGAGCTCCATGGGCTGAATTCTTCACCTGCCCCAAGCCAGCAAGGCAGAGGAGGGAGTGCATTGCATGCAAATAATGTATTTTAACTGTCCAAAATCTTTGTTTTCTAATGGCAGTGAGTCAAAATCTGCCCTGAGGTACAACAGCGCCGATCTGGAGCAAACCTAATTACTTCAACGCGGAAACTGACGTCACTCAGCTGGGGCTCTTCAACAAAGGACAGGCTAAAACAAATGACTGGAGCACAGGGAGCCAAAAGCAATAAGGCGGTGGTTCAGCCGTCTGGCTCGGACCAGGATCTAAGTTGTGTCTGCCTCTTGCGGCTCGTCAGCTCACTGGTGGCCAGCGAAGGCGTTTTCTTCACTGGCACAATGCCTGTGTGGATGTCACCTCTGCAGTTTGTTACCCAGGGAGCTGGTGTTAGCCATCAGACCCGGTGTTACTGCACTTCACTCCTTCAGTACCCCTAACGGATGCTAGCTTGTGTGCCTTCTCCAGCCTGAGGACTTGTTCATCAGTTACCATTATGGGAGCAGGAACCTGGCAGAGGAATAGCATCGGCCTAGCAAGGAAAGCCTTGATATGCAGACCATGAAAAAGCCTCACAACTGTTCCCTGAGCCCAGAAACCAGGCCAGAGGCTGAATTGGTGTCCAGTTTTGCAGCTGGGGGCATGGAAGCTGAGAAGCTGTCTTTCTCGAATGTCTACGTGCTTGGAGAAAGGGCTGTACCTTTTGAGCTCTCCCCAAGATCAAGAGTCTAAGGGAACAGTGCTAACTTGTAACGTGCAGTGCAATTTCTTTCAAGGAACAATTTGTACAAGCAGCAACATGCAATTTATCTGAAGTCCACTTTGACTCTGAACTTTTGTTCTAGTTGCACAACAGAAAGCAAAAGAATAATAGCCTATGAAGGGTGAGGGACACCAGCTACCTTTGCATCGTGTCTTGTTGTTATAAGGACGTTAGACTATTTACTCAGCTGTCTGACCGCAGCAGAGTCCTTTTCCAGCTTCATAAATCTTCTCTGTCTTTGCTGAATCACAGCGGGGAATCTAGCACTCCTGGGATGTTGAGGCGCTGTAATATGTAAGCCAGAGCTTTCCGTGCTAGGCATGGACTTTCGTTAAAGGTTTCACAGGTGGGAGAGAATATGCAGGTGTTTGAATGTAGAGAAAGGGAAGTTGTCACTGTCTGCGAGTTTATAAAACAGAGAATGGAGAGTCTGAGAAGTGGCGGTTCCCAACTGTGATTGGGTTCATTTTATCTCTGGAAAGAAGTGTGTCCCAGTGGCTAGGGTGCTAACCTAGGAGGTAAGAGACCAGCGGTCACTTCCATGTCCTGGCTTCTCCTTAATAATTCACGGAGAGATGGAGGAGCAAATCACAGCATCACGCTAGCTGCCTCAACCGCTACCTGCTCTGGACCAGCCACAACCCTATTTCACCTAGAGCTGCCAGGAGAACTTGTGCTTTTCGGGGTGGATTGAATAGAAGGAGAAGTGCTTGCCACACTGTTCAAGTAGGAGAGAAGGAGGGAGTCTGGTATTTAAGGAACTTGCCTGGGACTGGAGCCATCTGAGTTCAGACCTTCCTCCTTTTCCCATGTGACCTTGGACTTCCCTGTGTGAGCAGGGGGTAATAGTTGTTTTTTGCTTTTTACGCAACAAACCACTGTGAAGAAGCCCCACCAGCTTCTTCCCACATAATTGTGTTTGCTAAATATACACAACCATGCCAAGCCTAGCGACAGATACCCAGCTGGTCTCTGGTGGGGCCTAAAACACAGAACATGGTCAGCATCATTAGCGTTTTCACCACCCTACGCCTATCCACTACAGCAGTGTTTCCCCGCCTCACAGGCCTACTGTGAGCATTAAAGATTACACATTAAGGACAGTGACATGCTCCGATACAACCATGATGGGGGCCGGATAAGTAGCTTAGATAAACCGATACCTGGGGTGAAATCCTGCCAGCTGCAAACCTCCCATGGACTTCAATGGTGTCAAGACACCATCCGTTGCTCAGAGAGTTAGTGGAGTCACTGGAAAGACTTGAACTGACATAACTGATTGGCTCCATTATCATGTTGTTTCCTCTAATGCCGTGGCCATCGAGGCAATTTTGGTTCCCCATTCCAGCCCCATGCCGGTGCGCTGTGAGGGACCGTGTGTTTGCGCAGGTATCGAACTCTTCTTTAATCGCCTTCTTCCCATGCAAGGCCACGGGGACTCTCTGTGGCCCCCGAGGGCCCATGAAACATGTGGGACGTACAGGCGGCTGGCTATGTTGCTTTTTGTAAGGCGTAGTTGCTAATGCACATGCTAGACCCTGAAGGACTTGAAACTATATATATTTTAGTTTCAGGGTCACTCTGGGGCTGTGGGAAAGGCATAGCCTAAGGATTAGTTATAGCTCTACAGTCATCTCGAGGCACGGCCTAAACCCATGGGCAAGACGCCCTGCCTTCTCTGACTGCCTCTTCAACTCTGTGTGGTAGCCAGGGCTCGCCTAGCGATGCAATGCCAACCTGCTGGTAAAAGAGAAGAAATTAATCTCTCCTTCTCTCGCTCCTCTGATTACCAGCCCCACATGCAGCTCATATCCCACAGGCCTTCCTGTGGCTCAGCTTCACATGCCGCACGCAAATGGTTACCCTGAAATAACATGGCACAGCCTGACGTCGCCTGGTCACAGCCAAGACACCCACAGCCAGAGCCGTGGCTTTGAACTTCCTGCCTGCTCTCACCACTAGGCAAGATGTTCTGTTGTTTTCAAGACCCAGCGGGGAAATTCACTGAGTGCCCAGCCCAGCAGGCATCGCTGTGGCTCGGCGGAAGGCTGATCAGCCCACGGGACAGTAGGTTCACGCTGTGGCTAATCACTTTGCAGTTTACGGCACCGGAGCTGAGGAAAGAACCCTGGCAAGGGGGAAAAGAAACAGACGGAGGTTTGGACTGGCTGCCTTCTTCCTTTGCCAGGCCCTAGGCTGGAGGAGAGCTACCCGTGGTGAATACAGTGGGAGACAGTTCCAGCTGCCTTAGTGAGGTGAGGTGGTTTCTGGCCAGCTCCTGTGGACACGTATTGGCATCCCAAAGCCGCCACCTCCGCTGGCATCTCTGGTGGTGTTGACAGAGGCCCCAGTGCTGGAGTGGCCCATCGGGGCCTCTCCTGCTCAGAGCTGAGGTGCAGCAGGAGAGAAGTTTCCCAGGGGCTGCCAGGCTTGCACTGTCCCCCCAGCCTTCCAGCTGCCCCCCATGCACCTTCAAACACCCATAAGAACAAGCAGGAAAATCCAGAGAGCCCTGCAGCTATTCGTTATTTCCCATCCGCTACCCCAGAGCAGCTGCTGGACTCTCCGCTACAGCCGCCACCTCCACCAAGAGAGGCGGGGTGGTCTAGTGGAGGGCACTGTGGTGGGAGCCTTGAGAGATCCAGGGTCTAGTCTTAGCTCTGCTCCTGGCAGCAACATGGATCTGTGCCTCAGTTTCCCCATTTGTAAACTAGGGCTGAGGACACTGACCTCACACTGAAAACTACTGATTAAAAGTGCTTGGGATCCAGCTGCTGTCTCCTTAGATTGTGAGGTCTTTGGGGCAGGGACTGTATTTGTACAAGCCTAGCCCAGTGGGGTCCCGGGCAATCACTGAAACTCCGCGGTGCTCTGATAACACTCCTACTAATAATTGGTCGATAGATATCGTTATCAGCTTGACTCCACAGCGTTAAATGTAACCCCAAACATCCGCCAGGGGGCTATGCCTGCGGGATTTTCTGCACAGCATGGAGAATTATAACGATTTCCAGATGTGGATGTAGGCTCCACCTCTGAGTGGCTGGCGCTGTAGACACAACACACCTCCAGATGCTATTCGGTTTCAGGCAGGGACGTTTTTTGCCTTCTCTGCTGACGTGGGCTGCTTCTGAAATCTGACTTCAGGCCTTTCCCTCCTTCCCCAAGAACGGACAGACACGTTATCTGTAAGCATCCGTACTCCCGTGGCACAATACGGTCCGATGCCCAGTTCCAGTAGCAAATGTACTGGATTCCCAGTTCCCGCTGGTTCCCCAGATGAAATCTTCCTTACCTCCCCTCTTCTTAAAACAGCCCATTCTCTTTCCTGGCCCCCCTTCACAGCTACTGCAAGCATTCCAGGGAGCCAAGGGCCGTCACTTCTGGTGTACTCAACTATCTGGGACTGACGGTCAGTCTCTCCCGCAAAGGCTGGGGAGCTGGGGTAAGTGAGGGCCCAGGGCTGAGTCAGCAGCATTATTCGGCGGTTGATTGTGATTTACAGCACCCGTCCGCGTGCCTGGCACTTGCGCTATTTGTGGGATCAGTTGTGGACGTAACATTTTGCAGGTGACCACCAGCCAGCAGCCAAGAGAGCAGACTCCCTTCCCCCCGTCTCTTTGGCAGGGCCTCTCGGCAGCTCGTGAGGCAGGAATTCATCTTCTTGACAGCCCTGAAAGCAGACAGATCAGCCATCTGGGTGCCATTTCCAGCCCTGGCACTTCATTTCCCTGAAAGCTGCTGTCGTCTGAGCCGCTTCATCTGCAGTGTGACGGGGACACCTTGGCATAGCCCGGCAGCTCGGAATGTGGTCCCAGGGCAGGAGCTTGCGACCTTCGCTTCCAGAACTAGCTGCTTTATCACCCGCCTTTGCTGCCCTGCCTGGCAGCCTTTTGCCTGTGTGTGTGTGTGTGTGTGTGTGTGAGAGAGGGAGTGAGCAATTAGTGCTGACAACTCTCCCAAATGTATTGCATGAGCAAGAGTGCCTGTTACTGCCTGAGAGTCCATACGAATACGCAAGCCATATAAGCCCCCAGTTTCGCCCCAAGCCACAAATTCCTGATGGATGAATTGTGTGTGTCCCCCAACAATTTCCCGACCTCCCAGCATGCAGCATTTCGCTCTCACACCCCCTTTGCACAGTAGCACACGCAAATGCATATGCTCAGTCATGCAGATGGCAGCCAGGCCTGGGGAAAGCGCCCAGCGAGTAAGCAAGACAGACAGCATGTAGGAATCGATGGACTTGACCTCTGTGTATCCTGGCCTTCTTTCGCAATCGCAGGAATTGTTGCTGAGTCAGAGACGCGCTCATTATCTGGCACTGTGGAGGGCAGCGATGAAGCAACAGGGGAATATCGGATGTGTGACACAACCGACTGCTTCTCTTAATCCCTGACACACGTTTAAAGTGACTAGTAGTATGGAACGGGGCAATCACTCCTCAGTTAAGAATGCTACTGAGTTTCTTTGTGTATTTTAATTGTTTGTGTAACGAGCAATGTGCCAGGCATGGCAGTCAGCTCACCCACCACCACCACCACCTCCAAACGCCATGAAATACATCATCTCAGCATCTAATAGGGTAGCGGGATCTATGCCAAGAAAGAATTTTTCTGTAAAATTTGAAGTGAATTGCACAAGGGGCTCTTGAATGATGTCACCCAACAAAGGGAAAGTCCTTCGGCACCTCACAGGATCAGGCCCTTAATGGAGAGTGAGAATGCTATTTGTCTAATCAGGAACATGTAAAATTTGCATACGTGTGCCGTGCATGACCATAAACCACCACAGAACTGAGGTTAGGATATGCTTGTTTCTTCTGGTCAGTGCTAAAATTGAACCGCTGGCTCTGGATTGATATGGTAGGATATTGTGTGGTTTGCTTCTGGGGGCAGAGTTAAAGTGATTTGCGTGCTTTGGCTGAGAAATACAGGGCTTGTGAGGTTTGGGATTTTTTCCTTATCTCTGACAATTTTGAGAGAGAACGCACTATAATACTTGCTTATAGAACTCAAGGCATTTATTGGAAGACTGCAGATAACCACTCCGGCACAGAACCCTGCCTGCTAATCCCACTTCCCAAATCAGATACCACAACATAAAAAACATACCAGACAACATCTTAACTCTAAGATAAAAATCCAGTGCCATCTATTGGTGGAGGTGCTGCCATTACAATACAGGCCAACCACTGCTATGGGCCTGCAACCTTAGATGCATCTCAACCAAGCTTTTTGTGTGGGAATATAAAGAAGGAATGACTTGGGGTCCAAGTATCAAGCATGATACAAATGCTGGCAGGAAAATCCAGCTAAGCAGCGTCTCCAAGGACTGCCCCTGCACTGCTCCGCTCCCTCCGTGCGGCAGAGCTTGTCAGGTATTAGATGGAGATCAACCAGGTCTTGGGCTGTGTGCATCTGTGATACTCCTGCACTGTGTTCACTGCCAAGGAATGTAAACATGGCATCTGGTGAGAAGCAAGGCATGAAGTGGGATTTAAACAACTGGGGAAAGGTGGCTAGTGTTTGTGAGTGAGTCATAGGCCTCCCACAGCTTACACCAAATAATGGTCCTGAGATGCTAAACGGCGCTGGAGGAGATTTACCGCAGCCTCATTGAGAGGGGCTGATGGGAACGATAGCCAGAAGTGCACTATGTGATCTGCCAGAGGTGGTGATGTATTGACAAGTGACAGGTCGTCCTCGAGAGTGGGGTTTGACGTAGTGGGATGAGATGAGGGTGGTGGGCGTACAGCCTTGTTCTGAACCCCCACTGCATGAGCCCACCAGCTTAAAAGAGACTTGGTTTGTAAGCTATTCAGATACAATCTTTCCACCTGACCCCCTCCCTCCTGGGTCCCTGCTCGCCTCGGGATATCTGGTCCCAGTGACAAAGTCTCCCCTGTCTTCAGTCGAATTCTTCGGTACTCCTTGGTGGGATCTCTAGTCTAGGGAAATGGGGAGTGACTCAGTAGTTAAGGATTAATGTCATGGGGCATATGTCCCACGATGGCAAATAAAGGGCTATCAGGGAGCCTTAGCTAATTAAGGACTAGAATCAGCTAGGAAGATTCAGACTGGGGGGGCTGTATAAAGGAAAAGGGCTAGGGGAGACATCTAAGCTAGAAGGAGGAGACCCAGGAGGTTGGAAGTCTCCTCTGTGGCAGAAGGAATCACAGAGAAACCAGAGAAGTGGAATGTGCCACATGCTAGGCCCGGTGGAGGCAGTCCTGTCGGTTTGTATCCCAAGGGAAGAGCGAGGAACTGAGAAGACCTAAGGAGTCTCCTGAAAGTAATTGCCAGATGCCTGGAGAAGGGCCAGGATTACTGCACAGGAACTAGAGGTAGGACGTTGCCCAGGGACGCAGCAGAAAGTGTGAAGTAGCTGATTTAGCTGCTTAACCCAGGGTCCCACCCTGTGCCAGAATCCAGAGCAGAAGGTGGGACTGGGTTCCCCTACCAGCCCCAAGGAAGGGCATAAAAGCCTGACGCAAGGACTATTCAACTCAGGGTGGGGCTCGAGACCGAGTCCAGAGGAGTGGCTGTGGAGAAGCCCAAGAGCAAGAGAAGGACCTTTTGGGACCTTTGGCCCTTTTAGATGGACTTTTGTAGCCCTGGAAGGGGATTGAACGTAAGTGGGATCTGGCCAGAGGCCAAGTCATCCAGAAGAACACAGAAGAACTAAGACAACCAGCAAGAGGGGGCTCTACAGGGAAAAGATCCCTGCAATGTCCCACAAGAAGATGCTACAACGGTACATAAACCATGTCCAGTCACCCTTCAGTGTTTCTCTCTCTCTCTCTCACTACATTATCAGAGCATCCCCCCATTTCCTTTAGAGATCTCCCCATCCTTCATCATTGTTGCACATTCACACAATCTCCTGCCACCCAGTTCCCTCGTCACGCCTTTCCCAGGGGATCCAAGGGCGGCCCAGCTGTGTGTGTTTCAGGTTCACTGCTGAAGCAGGTTTGTCCCATAGGGATGTAAAATGCTTCTTTGTTCGTCTGAGAAATACCAAGAGGAGAAAGGACCCAGCTTTGACCTCTGGTACAATGCCAGTGGCCAGAAGAAAGCCAAATGAGTAATTGCTTATTTTGTGTAATCCTGGAGAAAGTTTGAAAAGGGATTTCCAATTCTTTGTCTAAACCAATTTAAATTTAATTCCCTATTGTCATGATTAAAAAATGCTCCACCTCGTTGATGCCCTCCCCTATGTTAGCCTTTCAGGCTCTGTTTTTCCTATCACCAGCCGTTATTTGCAGGGATCTGCAGTCACTTGGCTGGACATATTTGTTCCAAGGTGGAAACCTCGCCATTGCAGGAGCAAATCTTTCTTCTCCACTTTGGAACGTTGACAATGCAACGTGGCAGGGAGAGCGCTGAAAAGAGCAGCCCAGCCCAGCAAGGTGTTTTGTTTGTGTACCTGTCAGTCAAACCCAGCGTCGTTAATCTTTAAAGTGGTCTTTTATGGACAATCAGCAGAGCAAATGTTGGGGGTGCAACCGCAGGGTGAGACCACAGGGTCAGCGCCCAGACATGCTTCTTTCTGCAAAGGGCTGAGTAGGTGATCCAAGTTCAGTAGGCCAAAATTGCCCTCCAGGCTTATGCGGATTGAAGAGGTGGCGTGCTCAGCCTCAGTGGGTATATCTCCAGTGCTCTGAGCCGAAGCTAGTGTAGTCCCAGTACAGAGTCCCCACTGCAATACACTACTTGTGTCAGACCCGTGTGGCTGCGGCCATGATGGTGCTGTACTGGCCCATGTGCTGGGCTGGATTTCTAGCGGGGCATCCCATAGTTCTTAGTGTTGCGTTAAACTGGGCCCCTCTACAAATTCATTTGCAGTGAATTGCGGGAGCACCCGTCTGTCCTTCCTGGGCCTCTGTGCGGAAGTGCTCTGATGGGTCTTATTGCCTATCAACTGGCAGGACAGGAGAGGCCTTTCTTGGATGGATCTCTGCACCAGCGCAGTGGAAGTATAGCAGAAAATGGAGAGACAAGGCAGATGAGAGAATATCTTTTATTGGACCAACATCTGCTGGTAAAAGAGACACGCTTCTGAGCTACACTGCTCTTCCCCAGGTCTGTGCTGCTCGAAAGCACGTTTCTTCCACCGATAGACGTTGGGCCGATAAAAGAGATTCCTTCACCCGCTTTGTCTCTATATAGCCTGGGACCAACGCAGCTACAAGGACACTGCAAATAGCAGCAAATGGAGCAGGCAAACACAGGGTTAAAGTGCAGTACTGATGAAAGGAAGGGTTAGATAAGAAAGTAGAGGTGGGGACTGTGGGATACACCTGGAGGACTAACAGTATCTTGTTTAGCCTGCATTCGAAGCAGGTGGGGGTGCCAGCCCACGCTGAACCAAACCCCGAGTTCAAGTGTATGCTTTTAGCCATGCCTGCTAGCTCAGGTTTAAGCACCATCAAGCCCAGGAAGGAGAGCTGCAGCTAACAGCTGGGCTATAGCCTGGGCTAACTCTGCAATGAAGACATACCCTTTGGGAAGGGGAATAGTCCCGTATCACTCCTGAGTGGCCCCGTCTGACCATTGTTCACAGGCTCCAGGGGAGGCCACGTTAGGAGGGTAACCTGCATGTGGGGCCTTTGATGGGATCATACGGAGGAATAGCGTGTGGGGAGGTATAGCCCAGAGGAGGGGTGTAGCCAGCCTGCTTCCCACAGTGACATGGCATGGGGATGGGTGCAGGGCATGTTTGCCAGGAGTCTGAATGGTAGATTGGCTGGCGAGCGGGGCGGCTGGCAACCGGGGCAGCATGCTAACTGGCTGTCGGCAAGGCCTGCTTGTCAGGTATCTGGGCATCAGCCTTCCTGGCCAGTCTGAGAAAGGGCTCCATCGTGCTACTGGCACATACTGGCCCTGACTGGTTCAGAGATGTAGGCCCTCATATGGATGTGGCGGAGCTGATTCGGGGCGATATGCACCAATGTGCCACATGGAAGGCCCTGTCCCTGCAAGCAACAAATCCTCATTTATAGTATTCCCATCGCACTGAATCTCAGATTCCCTCTCCGGAGCATTATCTGAACTGCCTTTAGGGTTGCAGGGAAATAACCAGGAGATTCGTTAGGGTTGCTGGCAAAAACAGAGGGATTCAAACCATCAGTTGCTCTGTCATGAAGCCAGTTCCTTGCTGAAGGGCAGCATCTGCATTTTGGTGCAAAGGGAGTTTAAGTTAAATAACCTTGAGATTATTTAAGACCTTGGTGCCTTGAGATTTGCACTTGTCTTGGACTGAGAAATGCATGCAATTCATGTATACAGGGCCTTGCTGTCAGAGGGACAGACCGCCCACAGCTCCTACTGATGTCAGTTGGCCTGGGGATGCTCCTTTGAAAATCAGGCCCGTGTTTCATCCGTGGGAAAGAAAAACAGGTGCTCTTCTGTGGTTTCACAGCTTCTTTCCTATCACTGAACCCCTCCTTCGCTAACTAATCCATCTGGCACTAATCCAGCTGAGCTCCTTGTAAGCCACAGTGAGCCTTTATTATGTACGTACGTTAAGCCTTTGCGTAATGAACATCGTGCCGGGCATGGCAGCAAACTCATCTGTCCTGTGCTTCGAGGTCCCTGAGAGAAGAGTTGCTGGGGGGCCCTCACTTGGTGGACGTAGTAACAAAGGGGGTCAGATCGTCATGGCTTTCTCTTCTTTCTGGGACTGAGTGACTTGCAGCTTGATGGTGAGGTTGGCCACATGACTAAGGAAGTCTGCACCCCCGTGGGGGCTGGCTCAGCTGCCTTGCCCTGAGGACCAGGATAATTTAGGAGCTGGTCCAAAGCCCACTGAAGTCAGTGGGGTCTTTCCACTGGCTTCCCTGGGCTTTGTCAGGCCATTAATGTTATTAGTGGCATGAGACGAGGGCGAGAGAGGCCGAGCAGGGATGGGGGTGGGGCAGGAAATAAATGAGTGTGTGTGAGGAGGAGGACTCAGGGACAAGTTTTGGCTCCAGCAACCACAGGATAGTCGTAACTGACTCCAGATGTGGCTTTTAGATCGGCGTGCCAGGCCAACTGGCATGAGACAGCGGGCTAATGAAAGGAAAATACGTTGCGGGGGTGGGGAGCGGAAAAAAAGGTTGCAAACGAGTCAACGGCCCAGCAGAGGAGAGAAATTCAATCTTTGCTTCCTGGGGGAATACATTCCTGTGCTCATTCTAGGCCTGCAGCGTCAGGAAGTGGATGTGGTTCACAGTGAGGAAAGGGCTCTTTGTGGTTCTGCTGAGACGAGCCAGTTAGCCAGAGCCAAACAGAGGCTGGACTAGCCTCCGACACGCACCTGCCAGGGCACCCACAGCCCTGACTTTCAGCAATGCCCGGGGCTCCTCCGCTGCTTCCTACATGCCTAAATCCTAACCCGCGGCACGCCAGCGCTCTGCACCCAGCTCTGCCCACGACACCTGGGTTCCCACCAGCACTGCCTCCCCTCCTCCCCCCGGGATGCTAGTCGTCAGCCCCACACGCAACTCGGCTAATGCCCTGCACGTGAACCGGGCGGCCTTCTGTTGCTAAGTCCTTCAGAGATTAAAAGGAAGCTGGGAAAATCCATCCCACCCACAAACTAACACAAGCCTTGGCTCCAAAGGCTTGCGCTGATAACCTAGAGCCCAGTTCTGAGTAAACAGCCACTCCCTGCGGCCCCGGGCACAGTTACCGAGCGGAACAGAGTAGCGGTGGGAGGGGACGCCGCCAAGTCTGGAGGCCTGGTGGCCTGTAGCTACCTGTGGCCAGGGCCATTGGGAACACGGGGCCAGAGCCCACAAAAGGAATCAAAGACAGTGGTGCTGCAGCAGGATTGACGGGAACGCGGCAAAGAGCTAAATGCAGGGGAGGGAAAAACAGATTTCTCCAGTTCACGGCACTGTTGTTCTCAGGGGGCACTGAGAAGGGCTCCCTGCACCCCGCCATCTGCCTGTCCCAGCCCGGAGCCCTTTCAGAGCTGGTTTGGGAGCCCCTGTCAGAGGCCAGGTGGTATTATGGGCTGTGTGTTCTCTGGGAACATGCCTGGAACTTCTGCACAGTGTCCTCTGGAGGGGGCCATGGACATCATGTTCCCTAGAGACAAGCATGGTGCCTCTTGGGTAGCATGTCCTCTAACAGCCTGGGCTGCGCGTGGTCTGAGGCTGGAGGCATTTCCTGAGCTGTGTATTTGCTGGGAGTAAACAAATATTTCCTGGGCATTGTATGCTCTGGCCATGTGAGCCACGTGCTCTCCAGGAATGGGCACATTTCCGGAGCGCCACGTTCTTGTCTCTCTGGGGAGCCCTAACCCAATCCACATGCTGAGCCCCTTCTCCCCCATACAGCACCAGTGGGTCATTCAAAAAGAAATGTTATTAGCAATTTCCATAATTGCGTCAGCTGATGTTTTCTTGGGAATGACTGTTTCCTATGAATTTAGCACTGATCAGACCCAGTTGCCCAACTAAATCCCTCACCAGTAACTGAATCTCTAGGTTTTAACTTTGGTCCGTTTGCACATTGATCATTTGGAGCTTGAATGGCTTCCCCACTTACAGGAATATATAAAAAATATGGTTAGCTACACAGCTGTTCCTGTCCCAAACCCACACACAACAGCTCTTCTGTGGAAAGACTTCTGTTAACTTCAGTGGGCTTTGCATCAGACCCTAAATATCTTGACATTAAACTGCAGCAGCGACAATGTTTCATCCCGGTTTCCTGGCCTCACAAGGTCATTGTGCAGTGCCAAGAGTCAGCTATGCTGAGGAGCAGAGGTATGCCCAGCCATGAAGGAGAGCAGGATCAAGCAGGAGCCACAGGATTTCATTTCACGGTAGCTGTATCACTTTTAAATCACTTTTGCAGATGATGCTAAGTTAGGGGGAGTGGTAGGAAAGTACCACTGGAAGGGAGGGATAGGATGCAGAGTGACCTAGACAAATTGGAGGATTGGGCCAAAAGAAATCTGATGAGGTTCAACAAGGACAAATGCAGAGTCCTGCACGTAGGACGGAAGGATCCCATGCACTACTACAGACTGGGGACCGATGAGCGAGGCAGCAGTTCTGTAGAAAAGGACCTGGGGGTTACAGTGGATAAGAAGCCGGATATGAGTCAGCAGTGTGCCCTGGTCGCCAAGAAAGCTAATGGCATATTGAGCTCCATTAGTAGGAGCATTGCCAGCAGATGCGGGAAGTGATTATTCCCCTCTATTCGGCATTGGTGAGGCCGCATTTGGAGTATTTGGGCCCCCCACTACTGAAAGGATGTGGACACGTTGGAGAGAGTCCAGCATGTGGCAACAAAAATGATTCGCGGGCTGGAGCACGTGACTTATGAGGCGAGACTGAGGGAACTAGGCTTGTTTAGTCTGCAGAAGAGAAGAATGAGGGGGGATTTGAAGCAGCCTTTAACTACCTCAAAGGGGGTTCCAGGGAGGCTGGAGATAGGCTGTTCTCAGTGGTGGCAGATGACAGAATAAGGAGCAACGGTCTCAAGTTGCAGTGGGGGAGGTCTAGACTGGATATTAGGAAAACGTTTTTCCATAGGAGGGCGGTGAAGCACTAGAAGGATTACCTATGGAGGTGGTGGCATCTCCATCCTTAGAGTTTTTTAAGGCCCAGCTTGACAAAGCCCTGGCTGGGATGATTTAGTTGCGGTTGGTCCTGCTTTGAGTGGGGGGTTGGACTAGATCCCTCCTGAGGTCCCTTCCAACTCTCATCTTCTCTGTTTCTATGATAAATCTGTGCCTGGGCAGGTCTCTCTCTTGCTCTCTCTCCTTCTGTGCTCTAGCCCGTCCCTCCCTCAAGCCATATACCCCGTGGAGAACGGTCAGCCTCGAACAAGTCCTCTAGAATGACCATGGATTGGTTTGTATTTAACATAGTTTCTAGCGTAGATGCCATGCCGTTGCTATGGTAACTCAGTAAATACCCAGTGTTGCCATGGTATCTATGTGTCCTTCTTGGTGCACAGATGTTGGCTCTCTTCTCATTTAAGCAGCTGCATCTCTCTTGTGGCACAGATCCCTCTCCACTGGGACTAGGCCCCAAGCCCTGTTTAGAGTCCATTTCCCAACATCTGTTGTGCCTGGCGTGCTCCCGTTCCCATTTCTCTCAGTTGCAAGGGGAACACACATGCTATGCCCAGCAGTGGAGCGCTCAGACATTTCAAATCAAGGGGCCCAGAGGATTAAGGAGCAGTGAGAAACATAGGAGACATTAAACCAAGATCCTCTCTGCCCAGTGCTGGTCACAGTCCAGGTGGAAGCTAAAATTCCCAGGCAATAACGCCAGCGTCCCGGCTAACAACGGCTTACCATGTAACGGCAGCTGTGTTTCCCCTATGCTGGTCTGGCCTAACTCATTGTTTTGTAACCTAAAGTGCTTTGAAACACTCTCCCTGTGGAAAGGAGAATAATCAGTTCATGGTGCGTGGAGCAGAGCAACTAGGAGTCAAGACTCGGGTTCTGTTCCTGCTTCTATCACTGACTTAGGGCCCAACTCTCCCTTGCCTTACACTTCATGCTGTCATTTCCATGGTACTGCACTGCACTGCCTGTATCCACACACATTCCACAGGGTGCCTTCTTTCCCAACCTCTTAGCAAGCTGCACTGGAAGATGCTGCCCAGCCTGAGACGACCCTGCAACGAGAACTTCAGCAGTGGAATGTCCCTTTCCAAGATGCATCAGTGCATCGTCAGCATCTTTCTATCTTCCATTTGCTCCTCTGAATGCAAGAAACAGGACGTAGGCAAAGATAACAGCTTCCTACCTATGTCTCTGTGGCCTCAGAAACCTGCAAGCTTCCACCACTTTCCCACACCACAGCCTGATGCATATTATTTAGCCCCAGCTTGCGTTTGCTCGTGTGAAGCTGTTTTTAAACCCAAGATGTAAACAAAAGTCCTGCAGAGCGTCATAGCACCAAGTGGTATGCTACGCTTCTTACAGTGAGGTTGTGGTGGTCACAAGATGTACGGGGAGAGAAGCCACCCAGTGAGTTATACAGCTCATTCTGCACGAGAAAAGAAACCCCCTTCTGCTGCGGTACCCCAACAAGCACTCTGTGTACCACGGAGATGTCTGTTTTTTGTTAAGAATCTAGTTGGGTTTTAGTTTTCCTGTTTGTTTTCCATCTGCCACTCTTTACTTTATTAAGTATATTCATCTCTCCCTTTATTGATGTACCTATCTAATCTGGTGTACTGAGGATGTACACAATACATTACAGAGCGTGGAATAAGAGGTGCCTTGAGGAGCTCCCCATTTCAAACAAGAACAGAGAGGATGATGGTTCAGGACAGGCAGGCAAGGCCTAGTGTAGGAAGGATTTATGGAAGAAGTGAGATACTGTGGGCCCAAAAGTACCTTGAGCATAGCTGGAACTTCACAACAAGAGTAGAATAAAGTCAATTTATTCTGTGGATTGGTGCAAAATCAGTTTACAAGATGGTAATTTTGCTCCAACACATCCTATAAATACATTTACTTCACACTTTCCCTATATACATTGCATACACCCTCCTGTTCCTTTGTTTCCCCATAGCTTTATCTTGCACTCCGAAAGGTGCAAACTCGGTGGTTTAAGTGTTGAGTTGTAGTGTCTATGAAAGCAAGAGAGGGCAAGCAATGACTACAGTGAGGTACAGCAAAGCCTGGCTTTGCTAATCCCTAACTGCAGCACCCGTCCTTTCCTCTTCCCCCTGTGGCATCCCCTATTGCTCCGTTCCTGGGTCCAAAGCATTCCAGGCTTGAGTTATTCCCCTCCTGAGCACTAGTTGTTAACTGTGCCATACTACACAGAGATTTTCCACTGCACAGAAATATCCCCTGGTAACAAGGCTGACCTTGGCAAAGTCACTGCAGTGCTTTAAATGGATTGTGTTCTCCCAGTGAGAAGGGTGCATGCACAACACCACTAGCATACGGGTGAGGGTAACATAACCCTGTGCTGGTTTCTAGCTTGGAGTCTATAACCTATATCCAGAAGGTGTAACCAATCTGGACTTGCTGCTAAGTACTAAGAGGGGCTCACTTCTCCTTCCTCCCTCACTGCAAGTCCCTCTCTCTTGGAATTTGCATTCTCCTGTTTTGTTAACCATTTCCTCCGCACCTTTGGGCGACAAACAGCAGAGAGGCTGCAGGAGAACTACATGGAGGGGAGATGTCTTTGGCATCGAGACGGTTGATTCAAATCCAGCCTGGATTTACAGTGACTGAACATTCTTATGTTCAGCTGTTGGGAGTCTGTGTATCATGAGGCCAGCTGAGCATATCATACAGATCGCCATCACAATGGACTCCATGTTGGCAATCTCCTACCTAGTACACTTCTATTACAATGACACCATATGCTTGCATGCAGCAAGACCAGCACTAGCTGCCTTTATGCAGCGTGGCTATGACTGGCCCTTTCCCCGTGTTAATGATGCTGATCCAGGCCCAGGCTTTGCAAACCCAGAAGCCAAATGCACACCCGTTTTTGCCCCTCTTTGCATAGGACCCTCCTTTCACAGATTCCCTCCCTCCCGAATAAGTTACTTTCACTGAGCCCTGCTTCCTTTCCTGGTCAGGCTGGAGAGCGCTTGGGGCATGCAGACAGGAGATCCCCGCGATGAGGATTCAGAGGTCTCCAGCCAGTCCCCGCAGCGAGGGACAGGGCACGGTGTGAGTCGCTCAACGTCTGGAAACCGTTTCAATAGCTTCGCGCTTGGAAGTTTAACATTTCCTTTGGGGTGCCTGACCCTGCCGCTTCCCCGTCGTTTCCAAAGAGCATGGCTGGGTAAATACGAGGGGACCATTTGGACTGACGCACACAAGGGGACGCCTAGGCAGGAGCACGCTGGGACACCAGCACGTTGAGGGGCAAACAGCTTTGCTGCCAGTCGGAATGAGTGACTAACCCAGCTCCTTTTGGTGCATTTGGGTGACGCACGGGGAGTTCTGCTCCCAGGAACACCAGCCTGTGCTTCCTGCCACGTCCTTGCGGGCACGTGGTCCCCGCCCTTCCAAGGTGCTGCCTTATCCTGGAGTCAGCTGAGGGCGCTGGTGGCGTTGCCCATTGTCTTTTCTCTGGCGTAGTCTTAGGGAGGCGGCCCTGGCCCCGGGCTCTGTTCTCACACCACCCCATTGCGTATGGGGTGAGTCCGCACCCTGTGGATGATGACAGCCGTGGCCGGGCACAGCACCAGGGACGTCATGACGAGGACGGTGGCCAGGATGATCAGCACAATGACCCAGATGTCCAGGATGTGCTTGGGGAGGGCGACTACGGTAGGATTTGGGCTGCTTGGTCCTTCCATCCTCCTCCTCCTCCTCCCTGCCATGAAAAGAAAGTTACGGACAAAGCACGGCTCAGGGTGGCACAGTCCAAAACGGGAACGTCCAGAGCAAGCTGCCCAAAAAGGACCCTCGTGCTCCCTACAGAGTTATAAACCCCATCCCCCTTCTTCACAGTTCCCCCATCCCATCTTCAGCCCCCTCCATCCCTTCCGGCTGGTACCCCTCCCCATTCCCTCTCCCCACTACTGGTGGTAAGAGGCTTTAGCGGCATTTCCTCGCACCACAGAATCACCAGCTGTCTCTTTCCATCTCACTCCTGGCCTTTCCCAGCCTCGACTGAAACCTCTCCCAGTTTCTCAGATCGCATTAAGGCCTCAGCCTCCTCCATCCCTTCGCTCCCTTTATTATCGACAGTGATATACACTAGTAGAGTAGGGCCACAAGCAGGCTAAATGGTCTTCCCTGCATGTCTAGAACTTGTCTGGGCCTGCTGTCCCTATGTATTTTGAAACCCTTCTTAAATTAAAGGCCCCTCCTTGGCATATTATATGATTTTCCCCAACATCTCTATTTTGCAGCAGCCTGTGATACTCTGTGAGAGGACGACATGGCACAAATGTAAACTCATGAACCCATATTTCAAAGAAAGAAGCTTGGTCTGATGCTTAGAGAAGGAGGCTAGGCGCCAGGAGCTCTATTTCCAGCTCTGCCACTGACTTGCTGTGTGGCATTGACTACGTCCCTTACTTACTGTATATATATAATAAATGTATGCAACTCCATTTACTATCTGTTAAACGGCCCTTGAAAAGCTGCTGTGAGGAGGCCCAGTGCATGCAATGCTTGTATAAAACCTGCTGTGAAAATACTAATTGTTAATTATGACTGTAAGTATTATTATTGTAATATGACTTGAGAGAACAAAGCAGCAACATGGTAATTCCAACCAGTTGTACCGTGAGGATTAGGTTGCTAAGGAGTGGAAATCTCTGAAATTAGTGAGAAGAGCTCTGTGTGGCTCAAAAGCTTGTCTCTTTCACCAACAGACGCTGGGCCAGTAAAAGATTTCCTCTCACCCACCTTGTCTCTCTACTATCCCAGGACCAACACAGCCACAACAATCTGCAGATGAGAAATTCAGTGTCTGATTACCACATCAGGGTAACTTATCAGTATTTTTTTAGGCTGGGATTTTCAAAGGAGACTAGCAAAGTCAGGTACCCCAATCCCAAGTCAATTCAATGGAAGTTGGGTACCTAACTCCTTTAAGCGCTTTGGAAAATTGTAGATTTAAACTCAAGGCCCTGGCTGCCATGTCATGTCTGTTTGCACTGGGGATTTCCCCAGGAACTAGGGATGGACTGTCCAACCAACACTCTCTATCTTTGATCTAGTTTTCTTGCTTCTCTAGTGGGTTCTGACAACACCGGGCTGTAGGATTCATGCAGGGTGTCTTCCACTGGATTCAGCTGCCCTGAGGTATCTCCCTTCTCTTCATGTAATTGTGGTTTCCTGAGTCATGGTCAGAATAAATAGTTTAATTACCAGAAAATCATCAGATGACACCATCGGGTAGGACTGGTGTGCTGTGCTCTATCTTTCTGGTCTTTTATCAACCCCCGCACTCTTCTGCTCCTCTTTCATGTCTCTCCAGTCAACTCCAGGCTGTGCTAGCTTGCAGAGGAAACCGCCCTCTGCCTCCGCCTTTCTTCTGCAGAGTGGCTTTCTCAGAGCAGAGCCAAAGGCCCAGGTGTTCTCTTGTTCCCAGAGCTTAGTGGAGCAGCAGGACAATCTCTCTCTCTAAGGTCCTTATCTGACCCCCATCATCATTCCACCTGAGCACCACACTGTCTTTTAATGCATTTATCCTCACACACCCCTGTGAGGTAGGGCAGCGCTCCAGTTCCCGTCTGACTGATCGGAAAATGAGGCACTGAGCAGCTAAATGACTCACCCGAAATCACACAGAGAGACTGCAGTGAAGCAAGGAATTGAACTCCCAGTTCCTAGGCTCTTGCCCTAACCATTGGACAGCCCTTCTTTTCTAAAAGGGTGGCCGGAGGATGGGGAAGAGGACATTAAAAGTAGGGTCAGGGGGGACTTTGTTTAAATAGAACACACCATGCCAAGGAGCTGTTCTCTGATCCATCTGTTTATGAACAATCGAGGTGTGACGGGGTAAACAGAGCTGTTTGTAATTAAATGCTGAGGGACGGAGATGACGTTTGTTAGTGTTAGGGCTGTTCTGATCTAGCTAGACTGGTCTGGCTCAGCTTCCAGCTCATCCAGAAACACCCCCACTCATGGAACTGGGAGTAATGAGTGATGTACTGCCTCACCTCTCTGCTGCTAAACAGGGCAGGCGAAAGATGTGCCTTTCCCAAGCTCTGAGCAAATCCATTTCCCTGGGCAAGTCTGGGGCCCAGACCAGGCTCCACCCACTCCACTGATCCTACGTCACCCACCTGTTTAGGAAGGATGTGTTTGGAAGAGAGGGCTGGCTGAAATTGGCATGTGCGTGATGCACGTCCATGCGTTTCCATGTCACAACATGACAGGGGAGAGGCCTCCTTATGTCACCAGCGGGTTCAGGCGTGTTTCAGGGCAAGAATTCGCTAGCATGTTTAAACTGAAATTAAAAGTTACTCTTCTAGTGTAGTGGAGGCTGCGGTCAGCAAAGATGACCTGCTCTATGCCCCCAACAAACACAGAAATGTGGTGGGGACTGAGTAAAAAACAGACCTCTAGGAAGAACAGGCTTCTAGGAGAGCAGCAGAAGAAAGTTACCTTGGTCAAGGTGCAGTAGATCTAGTAACTCGTAGGGTGGCAAATGGTGCACACATTTAGGGGCTAATTCTGCAATCCTTACTCATGTGAGTGGTCCCCGGGAAGTCCTTAGATCCAGCAAGATGGGCATTCTAAGCAGATCTCAGCCTAGGAAAAAAAAGTATTTCCTCTCTTACAATCTCAGTGATGCACTTTGTCCATCTCAGACAGCACGGAAATACAGCTTGGATTCTTCTCCCCCCAGAGGTACACTCAGAGTTCAGAGTCCATGAGACAACAAGGCTCATGCAGATTCAAGGGTCAGGCTGCACCCACAGCAGAGCCTTGAAAGGATTTCTTGAATCACAGGCTGTGTTTATGCAACCACCAAGCCTGGTAATGGCTGCTATCCAGCACATTCACCCTCCACTTCACAAATGCTCTTTAGTGCTATGATGAGTCTGAAGAAACCACCAGCACTCTGCTTAGAACTCCAGAGGTTGAAGATGGACAAGGCCTACAAGGTCATCCAGTCCTTCTCCACTGTCACGGCTTGGGGCTCAGGACCAAGATTCAATAGCACTTTACTTGTGGCTATCCTGCCTCAACACCGACCTGCCCATCCTGTGGGCTTCTGATTTGTCCCAGAGGGGAGGACCCAATTTTTGAAAACTGCACTTGTTGCGAAAATGCATGCTCACTTGAGCACCTACTGTGTGCAGTTCCTGCAACCACGCATGCAGCTGTGGGAATGTGCATGCAGATGGACAGACAGACATCTAGCTGGTCATTTGCGGGTGCATTTACTGTGATCCTGTGCACACGTGTGGTGATGGTGCATGCAAATTACCCTCCAGTTTGGCCAGGTTTAATTCTGAAAACGTGGGGTTCGGTGGCAGTGAGCAGGGTCAAATCCCCGTGCTGTCGTCTTTGGAGATCTGGCTTTGGATCTTAGCCTGCAGTCGGTTAAAAACGTAATGAATGTTGGCGGCCTTAGTTTAGTCCCCACTGGATGTGTATCAACCTCACCACTCGAAACACTTGGCACAACTAATGGAGCACTCTGTGCTCCACAATGGAATAGCAAGGGATGTTGCAGTTTTGGCCTGAGACGCGTACATAGGCAGAGCTGAGAGAGGTGAAAGGTTTGGAACAAAGAGAGGGTGGGGCAGGTTAGAATGGGGCACTTGCATGGAATGCCTGATTCCAGCCTGCCTCACTCTTCTGGGCACTAAATCTCAACCCACTTTATTAGATTTTAAATGTCGCCAGGGAGGAAGCTGCCTGCACTTAAGAACAGATGTTCCTCTCCTCCCCCTTTGTCTGGGGCGAGGGCAGGGCCTCAGGGGAGAGGGCTCAGAGCAGCTTCCCACATACTGTGGCACAATTCTGATGGCAAAGTTTTGCTGTTTTCCTCGCTCACACTCACCCACTCCCATCTCAGCCGTAGGAAGCTACATGTCAGAGGGTCTATTCCCCACCTCCAGGGCGTCTCTCCTCCTATCATTCCCCAGTATTTCACTCTCGCTCCCCCCAAAGGAATCCTGCCATCCCAGCTGAGCTGCATAACAATCCCTAAACTCAGGAACCACACACCAGAAGACTTTTCTTTTCAGTTCTTTCACCTTAACCTTCTGTTAATGGATTTCCCCCCCCCCTTTAATTTAGATACGCGTCTGCAGCACATTGCAGCCGGGGCTCATTCTAACATCCCAAAGGCTTAGGGGGAGGATTGCTGGTGGCGTAACATGTACATAACCACTTTTGCTGCTACTTGCTCTCATGTCAGAAAGAATTCTAGCGGCAGGGAACTAATTTCCAGGTGGTCATTTGTCTTCCCCACTCCATCACTCACACTGAAGCACCTATGCAAAGGACAGCAAGGAGAGCGGCTCCCATGCCAGAAGGCTGAGAGATACGGGTACCAAAGCAGCCATTCAATGCCATATCAGGGCCAGCAGCTCTGGTCTGGAAACAAACCTACATCCAAGAGACAATGGATTTGATTCTGATTTAATTTCTGCTGGTGTCAATCAGTTACTCCACTGACATTGATAGAGTTATGCTAGTGAAAATGAGCAAAGATCCAGCCCAGGCAAGTTATAATTGATGCTGGAACAGGAGCAGTGAATTTCTTAACTTTTAAACATTCATCTGTAACCTTCTTTCGAAGATGGTTCAGGAATAAATTAGTCACTTTTAGTGAAGAATGGCAGCATTATCTGACATGGAAGCGCATGGGGGAAGGACTGAGTCCCCACCAGAAACTCCCGTTCACCCTGTAGCTCAGTCTTTTCAGTGATTCTGATCAGAGAAAGGGAGGGATAGCTAAGAGGGGAAAAAATGCCATGACCACAGAATGATAAACAGGAAAAACATGGAAACACAGAAGAGATGAGAAATGCATATGCAGCACTTCACTAAAGATTTCAGCCACAGTACACACGCACCCGTGCTTTCCCTTGCTGAAATGAGTTACCGCTAAGACTCGATTTCAGAAGGCAGAAGTGGAATAAGAGACCAGGAAATAGGATTTTATCAAGCTAGAACACTTAGGAAGATTAATCACTGTTGGATTCAAACACCTCTGCACTGGAGAGTGTTTGAAATTCAGGGCCCAAATCCAAATGTTGCACCTTGAGACATCTCTAAGAACGAGCCGCAGTTGTGCTTAAAAGCTAGTGAAAATAACAGCTAATAGTTACCAGCTGATGTCCGGAGTGCTCGGCAACTAGGTGACTCCTTGGGACGAAGAGGAGAGAGACTCAGACGGTCTGTCGAGGTAGCAAGTAGACAACTTTCCACGCCACGCTGAACCAACACGCTTGCTCGTAATTCTCTGTGTAAGAGAGAAAGATCAGTCCAGCCCTTCTGACTCACTCCGCACTTCTGCCTGGAAGCCCAGAGAGTGACTGGGGGGGGGAAGGGGGGGGAAGAACCACAGCGTGTGTACGTTTCTCTCTCCCCCACTCTGGTTAGAAAGCTGCTGCATGCAGCTATATGGGACTCTCTGCCGCCACCCTCTCCAAGAAGAGGGAACGTACAGTCTGGCTGAACTGCAGTTGCCTCGCTCGCTACTAAGGAAGGCTTCTTTTCCCTCCGTCTGGCTCAGTGCTGCCCAGTGGCCATGTGCACACACCAGGAAAGCATGCATGAAGTTTTAAGGGCCCCGCTGTTGAGTTCAGTATTAGTGTGAAAGCAATGGTTGTCAGGAATTGGGGCAGGTGGAGCAACCAAATCAAAAGTTTCAAAGGCACAAATCCCACTGACCCTAATCCCTTCCTGCCAATCCCATCACCCTCCTGCTTCCCTGTGAACTCCATCCTTGCTGCTCCATCCCTGCAAACCTCCTGCTGCTCCATTCCCAGGCATCCTGCACTGACCAGGGTCTGCATTTCCTAGCCACTTGCACCTCGCAAAGGCCTGTGTTCTCCAAACCATTTCCTTGCTATTCCTTTGGAAATGTAAGAAAGTAATTGTACCAGGAAACTCACTGCCAGGCCTGAGACAGAATCCGAGATGGCCAAGGGCCATCTGTTCATTTCCCCTCCTTCTCCAATGCTAGGAGCTGGGAGCCTGCTGGGAGGAATGTCCCATCACATCCACACCAGGCACCACCAGGGCAGGTCCCTTTTGTGACCATTCTCAGGTGCTGCTGGAAATGTGGGGACACAGATGGAGCTGCCTGGAACTAGGGCAGCACCACACCAAGTCCCCTGTGGAGAAGGCTGACGCTGGGAGCCCTTTGAGAGGGAAAAGAGACTGAAATTCTGCAGGAGGGGAAGGAGGTGACATCACACTGAGTTCCCTGAAGAAACAGGGACAAGTTCTTGGGTCGAGGACACTTATTCAGCCTCGTGGCTCTCCACAGCCAACCGTACTGCCAACCCTTAGCATGTTCTACCTTCAAAAAATCATAATTAAAAAAAACATAAAAGCTGGGCTCTTTTTCTTCAGTTCCCAGGTGTCATAATTCCAGGCCTTCCTCCATGGCCAAAAGGGCTAGAAACTTCCCTTCCTTTTAAACAAGAGCTGACTTCTGCTCATAATCACTTAGCTCCAGGAGCTGGGGTGGTAAGACACAAGCCTGACTCTGAAGTCGCAGGAATGGGCTGTTCTCAGCCAACACGCAAGGGCCCCAGTGTTCTGGGAGACATTTGTTATGCTAGATTTTGGCACGAGGCTCAAGATCCTGACTGATTGTGAAGAGGCCAGCTTTGTGCCCGAATCCTGATGGAACATTCCACTATGCTGGGAGATGCAAAAGGCCAAGGCTGGGGGGGGAGGGGGGAGGAAATCCATCTATTCCTGGTTGCCTCCAATCTCTAAAAGAGAGCCAAAAATAAACGAGAAGAGCATCTCTGCTTTTTGCAGCCACTCTAATATATAGCTCAGCTAAGCGGGCCTTGAGAGCAGCCTACAAACATGGGGAAGGCATAAACACCCCAGACACAGAGGGATTGTTTGGGGGTGGTGCCTGGTGGAATAACTAGGAGCTAATAGGGTGAAAGTGAGGCAGATAAGCATCCTGCAGAGAGAGGCTGTGAGCTAGTCTCCTGAGGGAAGTGCTGGAAGCTTCATTCCTTGGAACATTTACGATTAGGATGCTAAATAACGCACAGTAGGGAGCAATCGTGCAGTGGGAGGGGACTGGCTCAGGGAAGAGGGCTTTTCCAGCTCTAATGTTGCTCTGATAATGCCAGAGCATAGAAGAGGTAAAGCTACCAGACGATCTACCTCAGGTGCTTTGATGCCTCCATCGTCCTAGTTTCTGAGCGCCTCACAGTCTTTTTATCCTCACATCATCCTGGTGAGGCAAGGCAGTGCTATTATCCCTGTTTTACAGGGGAACTGAGGCACAGAGAGGCAAAGGCCTAACCTCTTAACCCCCACTGTCGTCGAATGACTTGTCCAAGGACAAACTGGAAGTCTGACAAGTAGCAAAGGGAGTTGAACTAGGCTGGTGCTCTAACCAATGGATCATCCTGTCTCTGGACATTTTGCTACCATTCCCATTTAGACTGTGAAACTATGCTATACCTAGAGCATGAGTTGGTGATCATGCAGCCAGCCCTAAAGTTCCACTGGTTCTCAAAATGACCCACAGACAATTGTGGGGCAGAGGCAAATTAAGGCTGCTTTTTCACAAGAGAGTCCTGTTCAGTCTTTCAACACCTCTGTCTTCTCCTGCTTGTAGGTGAAACCTTATGGACCGCATCCAGTGGGTACGATTCCAGAAAAGTTAGTGCATTTGCTCCTGCGTACACCCAGGCATAAATTAGGTCTGATATCACCAGCATGACGCAAACCAAGAGCAAACAGAGTTAATTGAGTTGGAGAATTTCATTGGTCCCAGGAAGTGCAGAAAGACTACCGAGCGGGTTAATTCAAAGGGGTTAGGAAGGAAAATATCCTCTTGCAACAAGCAAGGAAGGAATCTGGGGAGGGAAATAATGAGAACATAGTCAACAAGACTATGGTGGAGAGGGACTGTAACTTCAGAAATGTGTCCAAGTAAGAGGAAGTCACCTGAAATTGCTACACAGGTTGCACCTCACCTGCCTGAATTCCATGGGGAAGCACTGATGTATATTGGTGAGAATGCAGGGAGACCAGGAGACATGCTGAACCGTCAGTGGAGCTGGCTCAAGCCCAGGAAATGCTAGCAATGACATGCAAAGACTTGCTTCTGGGCTTCTCACTGTCCTGCAACGCTTCCCAGTGGAGGATTGCAAAATAGCAAAAGTCAAAACCTCCTAACACCTCTCCTGAGAGCAGCCGGGTAGAAGACTGTAACAACACACTATGTTTCTGCAGCATCTTCCATTTGAGGCTCTCTAAGTGCTTTGCAAACATTAATGAGCTAAAATGCCCCTGGGAGGTAGCTATTATTTTCCTAATTTTATAAATGGGGAAACTGATGCTTGGAGAGGCTGAGACACACCCAAGTCAGTGGCAGCGCTGAGCTAGAATCCAAATATCCTGACGGCCAATTCCATGCTTTAATCGCTAACCAGGCCTGCTCCTAGCAGGCATCTGGAACATATTCATGGTGGATTGACGCAGATGCAAGGGAATCTCACAGGGGGGAGTAGTAACCCATCGCTTGGTTACTTTTCTTTTCAGCGGTAGTAAAGCTGTGAAAACCAAGGCTCTGTGATTCCAAATAAGTATGGTTTAACCTTTCACTGCCACATCACTTTAAAAGCACGAGGTCCAACTTCCAAGCCAATCTGTTTGAATGACAGTGTTCATCACAAAATCCACAGCATGTGCCCTTTTCATCCTGCAACGCAGGCAGTGCTTAATTTGTGCCAGGGCTGAGCCCCGGTACTCTCTAGGCTTGGCTGTTCACTGCCCTAGCGCTTCTGGCCTTGCTGCATCAGTTATGAATGTAAAAAAATTGTTTGAGCTCCGGTACCACCTTCCTTACAAATTAAGCACTGAATGCAGGTCTGTCTTTAAAGACCTAATTCACCTGTAATGGTCATGCATTTTTGCTGAAGCAAATACTTTGGATTTCCTGGCTATGGAAATCACAACATGTTAACAGAAAACTCTTGCCCTGAAAGCACTTTTGTAGCACAGAGCTGCTCTGCTTCTCTGCACAGTTACAGCAGGGAGCTACCGCCAGAAGCTTGGCCATAACAACTCTGGCACTTTGCGGCCCACTTTACACTCATCATGTTCTGAGCAATTGTGAAAGCCCGAGGCTTCTCAAGGCACTTACTGTAAAAGGCAGGGAAATTCTGCAGACACGCTGGCTCTCTGTAATTACAAAGATCCCAGCCTGGCAAAGTGCTTCCTGCTTGGCATTGATCGGATGGTGGCACCAAGTTTGTTTGTTAGAACATTTATTTATTAAAAAGGCTCTCTTAAGAGGGCCAGACCAGGTGACTCAGTGGATTCTGTCAGTTGTTGAAGTTCATGTAATGGGTGCCCAGAAGTGCCCCAAAATTGGTGCCTTTGCCATTGTCCCCGCAGAGAAAGGAAGGAGTGGGCCAGAGCCACTGATCTCGCCTCCCACGCCTAGAGGCACAGTGCTGAGGCTGTGTATGCAGATGTTTGCATTCTCTGTTGGGGCTGTTACTATTCTAGGGGTAAAGAGAGGACTTCAGTCTCCAGGGTTGTCAGCTGGCACAGCTAGCTAGCATTTAAAAGAGGAAATAAAGGAACACAATCAAGTACTTCTTTTAGAGCATGAAGAAAAAAAATCTCCATCCTGATGTTGTTTCTTGTTGTTCCTATACCCTACACCGAGTCCTTTGTTTTCAATGAAGTTGATATTAACATGGAGTCTTTGTTTACTTCCTCGCTAGTGCACCAACACCATTAATTATGTCAGGATAGCCCCAAGAACCGTGTTTGAGAGACAGCTGCTGCGTAGCAGATGGGCACCCACGCTTCTTTTTGTCTTTGCTTAGGTTCCATGTACACTCCAATTATTGGTTTCGGTTGTATCTCAGAGGCAGGCTTTTTACACAACATAACTGGGAGGAACCCAGTATCCCAATCCACTTCTCCTCACCCATTGTGTGCCAGTTGCCCTACTGAGTGTTTAAGGGCTGATGCATTCATGTAAATCACTCTGCTACCAATATCTAACTGTGTAAAGCAATTTCAGATACTTTGAGACAAAGCCAACGGTCTTAGAAGTCAAAGGAAGTATTGTCTGAGCAATGTGGCACTGGGTGGGTGATGACTTCCTCTCTGGCGTAGTGCTGAAGCTCTGCAGCTGATCACTTCAGTGTGTCCCAGGTCTCTTGTTAATCTAAAGAAGGGAAGCAGAGCTGTGTTTTGAGACCCACACCTGACTTGCAGAGGCTGGGAAGGAAGTAGGGCTCCATGCTTATAAAATGGGGCTATGGGGTTTGTGTACTGTCTGAGTGCATTGGGTAGGGAGAGAGGGAGGGAGGGAAGGGAGAAGTTGAGGTGATTTTGTAAAGGAACAGCAAGGGGAGTTGTAAGGTGCAAGGACAGATTAAGGGAAGGAGAGCTCCCTGCAAAACCAGACCTAGGGGTAGCAGGAACAGCGTATCCTTTCTGGGAAAAGAGAAAGGCCACGGAGAGGTCAGCATGTCTGTGAGGAGATGCTGCACCACAAACTGAGCTTGGCAGGAGAATTACAGAGCTATGGTTGCCCCTCCTGTCTAGAAATTGAAGTTGTTTTTGTATCTTTTTGTACCATTGCTGTAAGTAGCACTGGGAGAGCGACACACAAGTTGTCTCTGAGGCTTGAAACAGCATGAAAAGGTCACATTTTAATTCTTCAAGGAGGCAACCGTGGGACAAAACCCAATCGCGCCAGAGAAACAAAGCGGCGCTAACAGCTTCGGAAGGCAGGGCAGCATAATCGTCCAGCTCCCTGGGGATTCGTTGGGGGGTGTCCCCAGACAGGAGGCTGCTCAGCCAGATGGAACGGCGTTATCTGAAAACGCAGACGTCCCCAGGGCAGTTTAGAAATGGGGCCTTTCGCACCTACGGGCCGTAGGATAAACGTGGGCAGACGGGGCCGTTTTGGCAAGGATGCGGGGCTGGTCCCACAGCGGGGCTTCTTTGTGCGCGCCAGGGGCTTTTCCACAAGGCCTGGGTTTAAACCACCATCCTCACGCTCCCTGGCTGAACATGTCTGTCCCTTTCCTCGTCAGTCCGTCCTGGCCCCACTTCCACCTAAGACCCTAGGCCCTCGGGGGCGGAGCCTGTCTGCGCCGTGTTTGTACAGCGCCTAGCGCAAGGGGGGCCCCGCGGTGCTATGATGACACGGGGGGAGGACACGGGTCATGGACAGGATGGGGACTATGGGGGGCCACGGCTTGGGGGGGTTCCCAGGGGCTAACCCCAGGGCCCCGCTACACTCCTCGCCTGAGGCGGCGCCATGGCGACCAGCCACACACACCCGGCCCCTCCCCCACACTAGCCTCCCCCCCCCGGCCCGGAAGGGGCTGAGCGATCACGTGGGTGCCGCGCGCCGATCACGTGGGGCGTGGAGGCGGCGCGCGGCGGCTCGGGCGGCCCCGGCTCCCCTCCCAAGATGGCGGCGCTGCTGCAGTCGGAGCGGGTCTCGTACCTTGTGCGCGGCGAGAAGGAGATCCGCGCGCCGCTCTCCCAGCTCTACTTCTGCCGCTACTGCAGCGAGCTGCGCTCCCTGGAGTGCGTCTCCCACGAGGTGAGCGCCCCGCCGGGCCGGGCCGGGGGCCAGCGAGGATGGGGGGGGGACGGCGAGCGGCCGACGCCTATTGGTCGCATCGCCTGCCGCTCAAGCCCTCCGGCTCTTCCCATGGGCTAGCTGAGGCTGTCTGTCAGGGGAAGGGGGCGGAAGTAGCCGTCGAGCCCTCTCCGATTGGGTCAAATAATGGGAGGAGGCGGGTTTTGGCCCGTCTGACGTCTTGATTGGTCTGTAGCGTTGTCCGTCGGTTAGCTTGCGTCTCCTGATTGGTCAATGCGTGCATGGTTGGGTGGGCGCTCCTCTCTCTGGCCTGGTCTGTACAGAGGTGGGGGCGGGGCTCCCCCTCCAGGCCCTGGCAGCTGCTAGGGAAGGGAGAGCCCCTCCCCCCGCTAGGGGGGGTTCCACTTGCACCCCCATGGCCTGGCTCTGTCTGAGGGGATCAGCCCCATCCCCCACAGGGGCCTGGGCACAGTCTGCCCCTCCCCCCATGGCCTGAGCTGCCCAGAAGAGGGTCTCCTGCTCCCCTCTCCCAGCAGGGCCTGGCCCTTGCCTTGGGTGCCTGATGTTGTTGCCCCTGCAGCCCAGTGGTGGCTGCTGGCAGGTAGGCACAGCCCAGGGACCCGCTGCGGTGTAGAGAGAGGGGCACTGGCCTGGGAGCGCCCGGCTCCTGGCTGCCACTGGCCCTCTGCCTGGCTGCTTTCCCTCCCTGTACAGCTGGAAGGAGGTATCCTGTTCCCCAAGCTCTCAGAGAGGAGGTGGGAGTCTGGGGGGAGGAGAGGGTTGTTGGGTGTAAAACTCCGCCAAGACAAAGCCGTGCATGCTAAGCATTACAGAGCAGTGTATTGGCTGTCACAAATGAGCATCTAGGAGCCACTGATTTGCTCTGGCTCCAGATTCAGGGTACAGTTTTGAGGATTTTTAAAAAAAAAGTTATTTTCATCTGATCTAGCCATTTTCCCTTGCATTTGAAATCAAAGTAAATTTTTGCACGCAAGACTTTGTACTTCATCAAGGAGAAGATTTATGCAAGATCCAGGCCCTTTCACACTTAAGATATTGGTAGTGATCAGCTGAGACTATGGATAGATGGGTTACCCTCTTTCCAGAGATTACTGACACTTGAAAATCTACCCTGATCACCTTTTTTGTATCAAACAGAACACGAGAGGTGTTTAAAAGCTTGCACAAGTTATTTTAATTAGTGAGGCATCAATCCCAAAGTTGCTGGTTTCAGCACTGCAACTTGACAAATATATTCTGTGGTGGATTTAATAACAAGATAAAGGAGAAAATTGCTCTGATTGTGTGTTATAAAACCTAAAACACTAAAGGCTTAAGATGTGAGGCAAATATTGTTTTCTATATGCCAATCATAACTTTTAAAAAAACCAAAAATTGGAAAAATAATCTTAAAATGATATTCTGCCAAAATTCCTAGAGTCAGGCTACTGGTTTGGTTGCATTCTGAAGAATCTATAAAGACTTGGAAGGCACTTAAAGATGAAATAATCTAATGCAAGTAAAACGTGCTTGTGTTCAAATATTTCAGCATTTGTTAATAATGTAAAACGATTAGTAAATTGGCTGCATCTCTCATGCTGTTTCTCTACAGAATGACTGGTCTAGTCCTCACATATTCAGGTGGGAAGCCAGGAAACACCTGTATTGGCAGCCCCAAAACATGAAGCAGGTTCACACATAACAGGTTTCAGTTGTTAATTTCAGTTCTGTTTGTCAATAAAAGGATGTACAAGGAGATGATAAAATATTCCCATAGACTTAGAAAATGAGTTTTCTAAGATACAGGGCAACTATAAAAACACTTCCCAGACTATTAATTGCTGACCAATGCAGTTACAATGACAAATTAAAGTTAGACACATGCTGATCAGATATGAAAATAGAGTAGTTATATAGTTGGAAAAAGAAGTTTGAAAGGCCAAGAGCACTCTTTCTATCAGCTTAATTATTCAAGTTCAGAAACAGATGGCTGTCATCTTGAGGCTTTTGTAATCTTTACCATATCAGGGCCCAATTAAACTTGGCCTGTTTCCTAGGTAGTATCATTTAATCCTTCTTGTCAAGACCCTCTTCTGATGTAAACTTCTGAAGAGAAATTCCTTGCCAAGCCAGTCTGAAAAATTTCAAACATCAGAAATCTCTTACATCTTCATATTGCTGTTATCTTCCACAAAATATTTTGAAATCACGCAGCAAAGTGCTGCTGCTGCTGTCTTGTCCAGATATATACAAATCAAGAGGATTGAGGTGACTTCTTTGTTTGTTCACCAGGTGGATTCTCACTATTGTCCCAGTTGCCTGGAAAATATGCCATCAGCTGAAGCTAAGCTGAAGAAGAATAGGTAAGGTTGGCTGCTTCTGTACTGCAATGTCGTCGTCTTCTTCAGGTCTCTCTTTATTTTGAAGCTTCTTACATTGAGCAATCTTTTCTCCAGCATTAATAATCCCATGATCCATCTATGCATTGTTTTGTCACATCACTGTAGTGTCTCGATCTCTCTCCTGAACTGTTATCCTAAGTTTTGTCTTACTTACATTGTAATACCTCTTGGACATGGAATGTGTCTCACTGTGAAGTGCTATGTATAATATTTTTTGTTCTCCTGCTGTCATGCTTACATGTAAGCTTTGGAATTAATGTACACACCTAGCACTATTTTTTAGTGTTACCGACTCATTCTGTCCACCCTTTGGCTGACTTTATGAAACCCTGTTCCTTCCCTTACTGAATCTGTATGAGCACATGCTTTCTAAAGCTGCTGTCTGAGACCAAAAAGACACATTTTAGTTCTGACTTGTTGTTTAAGAATTTTTCTCTAATACTCTTGTTTAACACTAGGGTTCTGTCAAGCATCTTTCTATCTCATGACTTTCCCTTGTCTTTGACAGGTGTGCAAACTGTTTTGACTGCCCATGTTGCATGCACACACTTTCCACCCGGGCCACTAGCATTCCTGCTCCACTTCCTGATGACCCAGCCAAGACTACAATGAAGAAAGCATATTACCTGGCCTGTGGCTTTTGTCGCTGGACTTCCAGAGATGTGGGCATGGCAGACAAGTCGGTTGGTAAGTAACTCAATATTAAAGATAAGACAGTGAGTAATATTGGAAGAAAATATTTGTTCAGAGAGATTAAATAAAAAAACGGCTCCCAGGTCTGTTGTGCATGTAGCCTCAGTAAAAGGTGATTGTCCCACTTAGGAAGTCTCTGAATTGAGAAGTGTTAAGATTAGTTAGTTAGTGGTACTTCTCACTCTGCTCTACAATGGAACTAGTCACTTGCCTAGTAAAAGATCTGATTGAGTTAGGAAGTCTTTTTTTTTTCCATAGTCAGAGCCGTTCTCTGTATAACAAACTACTGTACCATTATTTCAGATTCTTAAGTAGATCAGCTTGACAACACAGATGTGTGATGTACTTCATGATAACTCCATCACTTCAGTAAACGGATAGTACTGGCACATCTGTTAAGATGAAATATGCATATTTTGAAGCCATTTTAGATTCCTTATTTGCATTTAGATTTTCCCTTCAAGGCATTTTTCAGTTTTATATATTATGTCCCTTGCCCAGCAGGGAATACAGTAAATATAGAATCTGCACAGTCTGACTGGTTAGATTAGACTATTAAACCACAATCCTGCAGTTGATTTAACGCAAGCAGATCTCTGTGCCTGCCCAGAGCCCCTGTGACTATAATTCAGAATGAGTGCAGGATTAGGACCGTCAGTTGCAAACTCTGAAGGGCAGAGACACTGTCTTTTATTTGTTAGTTGCCTAACACACTTGAGTGTTGCATTTAAAAATACTGGATGTCAAAGTGGGGGATTGGCTATGTTGTTTGTCTTGCAATGGAAACTTTTGGTTTTTGTTTTGGTATCTCTTAGTCTTGCCATTTAACAAGAATTTAAGCTACATGTTTTGTATTATATTCCATAGGGTTTGGCTGTCATGTAACTAAATCGTTACTGTACTCATCTTGGAGCATGGATTTTACTTACTTTTGTATCATTTAATTTCCATGTGTTTCACTTCATGATTAAAGAACCGTAAATAATTGTTTTAACACTGCATGATTAGACTAATAGCAACTTTAATTATGCCATGAGGGGAATTTGATTAGTTTGATTCTTCAGTGTAAACTGGCAGGTGGCATTCAAATCTGGGACTCATGAAATGATTTTAAAAACTTAATCAACATTTCTTGTTCACACTGAGACATCTTCAGGGATACTTTGGGTAAAAGTGGAAACTAGTTTACGTTTAATTCATCTGAAAGGACATTGTGATTGCCAAAGAATTCGACTTCTGAAATATTGACATCTCCTGTCAACTATGTAAGTAGCAGTTGCTGGGCCGTTTGCTGTAGAGAATGGTTCTTAACAAGCAGATTATTGTTTTAAAATGCTGTATAAAAACTGATCAAGTAAGCTACTTCTCCAGGAAGCTTCATGTGAACAGCCTTCCAAATAGAGCAATCTCTTGGATCTTTCCGAGATTTCAGCATAGCATTTCATAGCATCTGTGCTGCTGTTGGTGGCAGCCCCTTGTATGGGGGTTTTAGTGTTTAATCTTGCCTGTTCGTTGTAATAAGATGCTTGGTCATCATGAAAAAATTGGAAACTTTGCTACAACTTCTCATCTTCAGCATTGTCATGGAAAACATTGATATTGAGTCTTAGAACCAGTTGTTCTAGTTGCCCAGCATATGGAATATGACACTCTTCTCCTTATGAGGACTATTGGCTTTTTATTTTGTTTTTTGTTTCAGCCAGTGGTGGTTGGCAGGAGCCGGAGAATCCATACACGCAGAGGGTAAGTGAAGGGGAGTGGTAAAGTTGAATTCTTAGGGGCAGTGACATAGGACAGAAAGGCTCTGGTCTTGGTTTTAGGTCAGTGAATTTCTGCATCTCAGTTACTACTGAGAAACCAACTGTGGTTATATATAGTCACAGGGTCAGCTTCTTGGCTGAATTCAGCAAAAGGAAGGACTCTTGGACACTGCCAAATCTTACCACAGGAGTAGTATTTTATATAGTGCCTCTTTATTCTGAAAGATCCTAAAATTCTGTGAAAACTACATTCATACAAACATTGTTGAAATGTCACCAATTGGCATAAGGCATGTGTGGTGAGGGAAATGTTAGGGCCAAACTATGACTCTTATGAGTTATGCCTGGAATATTTAATGTAACAGATGCAAAACCTGTAGACGTGATGATCAATATCTCCCCACAACACACCTTTCAAGATCTATGGGTTTTATATATGCCTATCACAACATGTGGTGTACCTCATCTAATGCACTAAAAACCCCTGCAACAACATGGGTTAAAAGACACAATCACTATGCTCTCAAATGGACTTACAGAGAAAAATAAGACAAAAACATCATATCACCTGTAGGTCAACACTTTTCACAAAGTAATCCCTGCATAGCTGACCTCTTAGTTCTTATTTTCAAAGGAAACCTGCACCTTCAAAAGATGAACCTGGGAGCTTAAATTCATAACTTTGCTAGATACTAAATATCGTAGTCTTAAGAAAGACACTGGATATATGGCCTATTACAACAAACTGTAACTCACTAACCCCCTTTTTCAGTCCTATGACTTCAGAGGGGTTAACAGGCCACTTCACCTTGAATGGTCCCTTCCAATGTGTGTTAACTACTTGTAGTAAACAATCTGTTCCACCTTGTATTTAGCTGTGGCACTGAGTACCTTTCCCAGACCTGAAGAAGAGCTCGTGTAAGTGCAAGAAAGCTTGTCTCTTTTACCAAGACAAGTTGACCCAATTTTACCTCACCCACCTTATTTCTCTAATATTCTGGGACCAACGGCTACAACAACACTGCAAATGTGAATATTTAATGGCGTAGATTATACATGACTGTCGTCTTGGGCTTCATTTGAAAGCCCCACACTCAGAAACTAGGTTCCAAAGAAGTTAATTTACATAGGAAGAATGGAAGGCTGAATCAACCTCAGCAGGAACACTTTTATTTTAATTAGCATGCAGACTGTTGAAGAAAACATTCACGTATGTGAACAGAAGTTGTTTCCTGGTCATCTCCTCTTCTAGGTCGTGAGCTCTCTTGGTCCCCAACATAATACATCTTGCTATCCTCATCCTCTATTATACACAGTTGATCTCTGAAAAGGATGTTGCCTATTGTACTTCTACACCAAATTATTCTCAACTGGCCATGCAGCGTTCTCCATGACTTTGGAGAGTGCCATGTTTTCCACTCAGTAGCCTGAAAAAAGGCTCAATTACTGCAGTAGCTGGGAACTAAAAGTTGGGTGATGTGTTATTTTTATGATCGAATTGGTCTTGAGATGAGCCATAGTGTGGATGTTGAGGAACAACAAAACTTCTGCTCCTGTTGCCCATTGTGTGGTAAGACTGGGAGACATCGACACTTCCTCAGTGTATTGCCTTCAAAATAAAACCAGTATTGGCAATGGAAAGCAATACTTTTATGGGAAGGCAAACTCAATAGATGGATGAATGCCATTGGCCAGTCTGGCAGAGTGTATCACACAGTACATAACTGGTCCTTTTTTTTCTCTTCCAGATTAACAAACTGGTTGAATATTACCAGCAGCTGGCTCAGAAAGAGAAGATTGAGCGGGATCGTAAGAAACTGGTGCGACGCCGAAACTACATGCCACTGGCCTTTTCGGTGAGCTGGGACATTGGTGCCCCTAGAATACAAACAGTGAGAGCAGAGGAGCAGGGCTTCCTAAATGCCTCAATTTTGAAGATTAGATGGATAATAGCGCCTGCCAGAAAAAGTGAGGAGACCTATCAAGAAGGACAGTGGTAGGATCAATAATCTTCCCTCTAAATATTTCATTAGTTTCCAGCCCCTCCATCCAATAATCCCTGAAGGATCTCAAAATCCGTTGCACAGACTGTTTGTGAAGGGATCAGCTCAGCTACCACTGAAATGCAGCTGCTTCTTGTGTGAGGGTATTGCAACAGTCCTGCATCCTGTTTTTTAAAGGATAGAAAGAATCTGTCCATATTGAAACTATGTAGTGGGAAGTTAGGCAGAACACAAATGCCAGAGTTGGAATGTAGCCAGGATACCAGGGTTAATACTTCTCTATGCAATTCTTTACTGTTGTTTAAATGTTCATGAGATACTTGCCAATTGATCTTATAATAGTGCAGGATTGACATGCATTGATCTGCTAAAAGTCTTAACTGAAGTTGGGCGTAAGAATTTATCATAACTGGAACGGTGCATTTATTGCAACTGCTAGAGAGAAGCTTACTTCATTTAGCAGGGTAGCTCTCTGTATGCTTGCTGCCTTTTGGTTAACTTGTAACCAGCTTGCTCTGTGCATTTGCTCTTGTCTTATGGCTGCATTTTTTTGTCTCCGTTGCTACCTGCTGCTTTTTTGCGGGCTCTTCGCAGCAACACACAATACATGTAGTGGTAAGTCTCTTCACAGTTTATGCTAGTACTTGAAACCACTCAGACACCAATAGTGTGTCTGAAGTCCAGCCCAGTTTGATTTTAACGTCGTTCCAAGGTTCATTATATAGCTTGTATTTTAATAATTTAGGTTTTTTTCTTTGGCCTTTGGGCACAAAGCGTGTTTGAAAAATAGCCTATATGCATTGACTAAGCCATAGTCCCTGCATAGGCTAACATGGCTGCCCACTATGAGTGTCAATAATATCTTCCTACCAGTTAGCCCAACCCATCAGATGAAAACCTCTCATTTTAGCTCCAGGTGAAGCAAATTCTTGCCTAATAGGATGAGCCTTGGAGCATTCTCTGGAAGGTCTGAGAAGTCAGGTTCTTTAGGCCTCTCTCAGCAGCTTCTTTTAAAATCCTGTCTGCAGTGGAGATCTAGTAAGTCAGTGAGCAGCTCAGCTGTCCTTACCCATTGTGGCCATACCTAGAGATGAGTAGACTGTTAGGTAGCTGCGTCCCATGCCATACAGAACTTTAATCTGTATTCCACTTTCTCCATCTACTTCTGATGGCAATGCAAAGGGTTTTAGTCTGCAACGTGCTCTCCTTTACCCACTTCTTCAAGACCAGTGAGCTACCACATTCTGCACTAACTGTAATTGAGTTGCCTTCAGGAGTAGCACCAAGGTCAGCACGTTGTAGTTGTTCATCCTGGTGGTTTAAGTAAAGAATTAAAGCTTGGCAGATCTTTTGACAGTATACTTCTGCCTTTCCTGGCCTGCAAGTACAAGGATTATATATAGATATATAAAATATTTTACTAAAAATATTTTTAGCAGACAAAATCTGCAAATTTTGAGCAGAGAAGAAACTCTTTCAGTTTGCTTTCATTTGCTTGGCACCCTACGCTTGTCCTGTTGTCACAGGCTCAAGTTTGCTATAGGCCTGTGTCCTGACAGACAGCAGAGCTGGATTTGGTAGTACTGTTTTCTTCCTTGTAGGATAAATACGGTCTGGGAACCAGACTCCAGCGTCAGAGGCCTGGGGCGCCCATCAGTGCTTTTTCTGGACTCTCGTGAGTTTTCAGTGTTCGGTCCATTGTCGGTGAGAGGGATTAAAGGAGTAAACAGGAAAATAAAAGTAGAAATTCAGAAAGATGAATGTTATCTGATATGATAGGAAAAGGGCTTCATCTTTAGAGTTGGCGGAGAGATGGGATCATGTTAAAGGACGGGGCAGAGGGAGAGGGTTGACTACCGAATCTCCATACTGTCACTCATCCTGAAGCTTACCCTGTTGTTCCTAAATATCCCAAAAATCTCTAAATAGAAGTCAATGCAAGTCAGTTACTTCATACAACCTTATGAGTTAAGAGGGAATCTCAGCTGTTTGTTTGTTTGAGTGTAATCCAGCACTTTATTGTGGTATAATTTTTTTTCAGTCATTAAATGTATACCGTGTTTAATGACTCCCTAATTTGTCTTTACTGTTTTTTGCTTCAGTCTGAAAGAAGGAGAGGACCAGAAGGAGATAAAGATTGAGCCCGCTGATGCTGTAGAAGAAGTGGAACCTCTGCCTGAGGATTACTACACAAGACCAATAAATCTAACAGAGGGTAATGGCTTAACATTCCATCTTGTTTCTTGTGTTGCTCTTCACCAGCCGAGCTAACCATTGAGAACAGCCTAAAATTTGTCCACATTAAATGATCGTAGGGTTCTTTTAATGTTTGTATGGTTTTATTAATTGTATTGCTGGAGGTGGTACAGTGATGCAAGTTAGTAAAGAATGGTAAAATCTTTGGACTTTTTTGGTTGAGGTCAGACTTCCTTGTCTAATGAGAAAAGTTGAAGCAAGAATCTGAAAAGTCAGGACTGTCCTCTTGCATTCTTGTGATAGCATTTTGTTACTGACTTGATTTAATTTTGAAAGCTGGCAGCATTTGGAGGAGGGAAAGAGCTGACATCCTTGTTAGTAATAATAGGAAATGAGGGAAATAGCTGTGCTGATAGGGAATGGACTTGTACACTGAACTTTATAATAATAATTGTTCATTATTCTGGCAACAGTTTTAAACCGTTCATTTTCACTCTTGGATTATTTAACTGGATTTTGCCTCAATTCGTACATCTTTGTAAATTAGCTTCAGAAATGTTGGCGCAAATAGTATAAAATACAAAGTTCAAACAACAATCTGGATTTTCTGTTTTGAGTACGTTGTTGTGCTGCTTACACTCTGTGTCAAGTTTCCACCCTCTCTTCTTTCAAATCCACAAAAGAAAATATTTAAGAAATCTGCATTGCTTTAGGAATACGCCTTTTTGGTAATCTGATGCATGAGTTTGAATTGGACAAACCCCTTGGATCAGAAGCTACTTCTGTCTTGTACAATGCACTGCTCAACTGCTGTGATAATGAAAAAGCTAAACAAATGAGGGAATATAATTTTTCAAGGCTGTGTTCAAGGGTTATTTCCTATTCATTCCTAGTAAATTTTAAACAGTCACAAAATGACTTTAGAATTCTGGTCCCGAGTTTTGTGGCTGGCTGTTGTCAATATCACACCGATGTCTACAGTGCCTGGTCCTTGCTCTTTCTTTGTGTAACTCTCCTATCTTTGTGTTCATGCACTACTGAAAATCTTAATTTTTTTGTCAAGCAATTACTGGAGGAGTGATGTAAAATTCCTTAAATGTAGCAAAAGCATACTGTAATCTGAAACATGCTGCGTGATTTACTGCGACTTGTTTATCATCAGTTGAGAATTGAATCTGGATTTTTGTTTTCAAATATGTGCATAGTGACTACCCTCCACCAGCGTCTTCTGCAGCCTGACTTCCAGCCAATCTGTGCTTCCCAGCTCTACCCGCGCCATAAGCACCTTCTGATCAAACGCTCACTGCGCTGTCGGGTAGGTAGCCAGATACACAGAGTAGCTTTTCCCTAGTTTTCCAAATCCTAAACTGTGGGAACCCAACGGAAAAACTAACTTGCAATTGCATTTCATCTCTGAAAGTTCCAGCCTAGAGCAATGCTAATGGATCATGAAATAAGAAAATGCCTAAGAACGAACTAGACCAGGGCTTGGTGTAACATAGTAAGAACACTACACCTGTGGGGCAGGATCAGATACATGGCTGAAGACTGACAGCCAGATTTCTGAAAGCGTTTAGGTGCCTAAAGATGCAGATAGGCACCTAACTCCAGGTGACATCTTGCTTAGGCACTTTTGAAAATCTCACTAGGCACCTGTTTGCATCTTTATGGACTTAAATGCCTTAACTAGCTATGAGATGGTATTATAGTACACTGCCTGGGAGTAGCTTATATGGTTGGCGTTATAAAAGGTTGGTTGTTTTTTTTTTTATTTGTTTAAAAAAAAAAAAGTCAGACAACATGGAAAGTTGGTTAGCACTGAGATGATTCAATGCAGAATACTGATTCCCAAAGACTATGGACAGTAAGCAGACATTTCCAACTATATCTCAACAGAAAAGCAGAGGACTGAGCACAGGTGTAGAAGCCAGGAAGTCTTGAATTCATATCGTGGGTTTTGCTAATGATTCACTATATGACCTTGGGCAAGACACCTGTTTTTCCATCTGGCAAATGGGGATTATCTTCAACTCCCAGAAGAACTGAAGATTAATTAGTTAATATTTTTAAAGTATTTTGAAGATGTAAAATGATATCCAAGTGGTACATATTATCAACAGCAAGTAACAGAGTGTAGTTAAATTTCATCTGAAGGAAGGGGTTATAGTAACTGATTTAATTCGGATTTGTGATGAGATTGCTATCTTGCATTATGTAGTTGCTTGTCTGCTATGATTATTGCAAATGGGGAGAGAACCTAAGTTCTTAGATTTTCAAGATAGCACCGGAACTGGAAATTTTCACTTTAATATCAGCCTTTCGACCAAATGCCAAGACCAAATTTAGGATAATTTGTGTGGACTAGATCTTTAGGCTGACAATTAGTAAATTGAACATCCAAACTATGGTACTTGCAGTTCTTATTCTTTACTGTGTGACTGTACACAATGCTTATATTTGTGATGTTTAAAATATTTTTTAATCTGTTTTAGAAATGTGAACATAATCTGAGTAAACCAGAATTCAATCCAACGTCCATCAAATTCAAAATCCAACTGGTTGCTGTGTGAGTATTCTGAGAATGGATGGGGGCGGCAGTATCTTGCTGTATATTAATATTTAGTTAAAATCCTACCTTCTTTTAGGCCTAGCAGTGATCTTGATGTCTAAAATTCAGGGATAACTGCGGATGTAAAAAATAAGATGGTAATTGAAACCAGCTATGGACATGTAGAAGCTCATGCAGTATTTCCTTGAGTAACCCAGGAAACATTTTTAATATGTCTGACAGAATGTTGTATGCGGTAATGGAGAGAGCATTGCCAGAGATCAAGTAAATCTACAAGCACCAGCTATGAAAAACTTGTGCAAGTTATAAATGAAAAAGACAAAAATGGTGATCTTTAAAAATGGTGATTTGATGTTTCAGCATTGAGATGTCGCTCTAGGTGGCATCATGGAAATGAGCACAATAGCTATCATAGTATAAACAGGTTTCAAATAGAATCTATTGCTTTCAGGGACAATTACAGCTTACCTGGTTTTTTTAAATTACCTCGAGGTTTTTTTTTATTATGAGGTTATTTTCAATGCAATATCACAAGGAGTTTCCTTGGCAGTTCACTGTACAGTATCTCTTTAAAATGTCAGTTAAAAATTCCCTTTTAAAGCTTTTTAGAACAACGTTATATTAGTTCTTTGAAATTCCACTTCACGACTTTAGTCTAAAAAGTAAAAGGAAATTCATTTAAAAAGGCACTCTTGTTTTTAAAAAATAAGGTGGTAATTGATAGGTGTTCTCTACAGAGCACTGAATTTGTCTATTCTGTATAATCCTTTTGATTGAATTGTATGTTTTTAAACAAGCTGAAGCATACAGTCTAAACAAGTTAGATGAGTATCTTTGACTGTGTAGATGGACTCTTGATGGGCAGAGTACTGGTGAGAACAGGCTCACATTGTATCTTTTGTAGCAACTACATCCCTGAGGTGAGGATCATGTCCATTCCCAACCTGCGCTACATGAAGGTCAGTGCTTCTCTTTTCAGATACCCTTAGTAGAGTGAGAGTGGTGGATCTACAGTATTTTTAAAAGGTCTTCTGGCTTGATGAGGGACTGCGCTTGTGATGGCATTAGCTTCCTGTATTTTATAGCTAACTGGAATGGAGTTAAACAGCGACTACTGCTGTTCAGAGAAGGGACCGTAACTAAAGGATGGCAAGTGCCTTATTTTGGTATGGGATGAGGTGAGGAAGAAATCTTTGCACTTTGAATGAGTTGACTACAGTACAATGTGACACTGGTGAATGTCACAAATGTGCCAGTGTGTTGGGAATGAGAGGCAATTGAGTTGGGAGGCAGAGTAAATTTCTAGCGTATGTTTTCATTCTATCAAATTGTAATAACGAGGTGGAAATGCCCTTCATAAGTGTAAGAGGGCATGACATCCTTTTTCTGAATGCCTACATCCCATGAGGAGGGTGAATGATAAAGCTCAATGGAGCATTCTGTAGATCTTCATGGAGGTAATACAACGTAGTTTGGACGGCAACACTCGCCTGTCTGAGATCAGCTCTATACAGCAGAGCACTAAGGATGAAAGATGATGTCTTAGTGTAATTGGTTCCTAAATTGTGCACCCTGTCTTTGCATCTCACCAGGAGAGCCAAGTTCTTTTGACTTTGACCAATCCGGTGGAAACCCTCACCCATGTCACACTGATGGAGTGTGAGGAGGGAGACCCTGATGACATCAACAGTACCGCTAAGGTACCGCACCTTCTTGCTGAACAAGCTGATAATGCAGAGATGTATTCCAGTGCACTGCATTCGGATGGGCTGGGCAGCTCCTAACTTCCCATAAGCTACAGGAGGATTCATGTACACCACTCTCAGCCATGTCTCTCACTCTTTCTATGGGAGATTTAAGCCTTAAACCTAATGCATTAATATCACCATTGCACAATATGAGAACATTTGTAAATCACCTTCGATGTGCTTATTCTCAGGGTCCAGAACTCTGAAGAGGGAACTTTCTAACCCAAGGGGAAAGTGTTACAGTGACCATTTGATAAGGAGGAAACAAAAAGGGTGGAGGAAAACCAGAGGACTCTTCTCTTCCTGTGTGGTGCCCCCTTGCTTGACTAGCCTTCAGAAGAGAGTGCTTAGTCTGATGCTAGATGTGCAGGTGGTGAGATGTGTTTCAGCACTGCTTTTCTCCATACTGTGTTGCAGGTGGTGGTTCCTCCCAAGGAGCTAATCCTAGCTGGCAAAGATGCTGCAGCAGAATATGATGAGCTGGCAGAACCTCAGGATTTTCAAGATGACCCTGAGTGAGTTTTCCATCTTCCGTGTGTGTGGGATAATTTGGCATGTGGTACTTGCTTATCCTCATTAACTTCCTCTTTTGCTACTCTTCCTCAGCACACAGGCTTTTGTCGAGCTTGCGTAATGCAAAAGTTCTGTGTTTTCTGTCTGCGGTATGGATTGTTCAGAATTCAGAAATATGGATTGTTCATTTCTCTATAGGCTGTGGATTTCAGATTGTAAGCAGCTGTTCCAGTTGTCTATCCTCTAGAGAATCATGCTAGCTTTTCAAGTAGAGTTTACAACTAATAGTAATACTTGAAAAATTGTGTACAGTACTTGCTTGTTGGGTACTTGCTAGTTAGAATTACTCAAAGGCCCGTCCAGAGATGTTGCATCAGTCCCACAAAGAGAAAAGCTGCTTGAGACTTGGCTGGTCTAATACTCTGCTTTTTATTTTGCAGCGTTGTAGCCTTCCGAAAGGCCAACAAGATGGGAGTTTTCATCAAGGTCACTCCACAGAAAGAAGAAGGCGAAGTGACCATGAGCTTTAAGATGAAACATGAGTTTAAAAATCTTGCTGCTTCGATCCGCCCCAGTGAGGAAGGCGATCAAAGTTCTGAGGTCATCTGGCTCACCCATCACGTGGAACTGAGCCTTGGCCCACTGCTCCCGTAACAACTGCCAACAGCTGGATCCATAAAGATGGCTCTGGGATAGACTCTCTTGCCATGATAGAATGCATCCTGTTGAAATGATTTGTGACAACTCATTTGTGATGTGTACACACACCACAAATTCCAGCCAAGAAATGAGGAGGCGGTTGCAAGGGTGAGGGAGAAGGGGACTATGTAGTTGGAAGATTTGTTCTGTTCTCTGTAATGCCCACTACGGGAATCTGTGGCTTTCTCACAACACCACGCTTGTTTAACTTGCAGTACAAAGTTCAGCACAGAGAAGGCCACCTCTGGACCTGTGTTATCCCTTGCTGAAGTCACATTAGCATTACCCACAAAAAACCCAAACCTTACACTGGCGTTCCTCTTTTCCATATCAGTCCTATGAAACCAATATAAAATACTCAACCAAACAAATCCTTTCTCTGGTAGAGCCTGCTGTTCATGAGTAAATTTCCAGGGCTGTGGCCCTGTCTCTTCTGTTACAATAATCATCTGTTGCAGCATTCTACTCTTACTTGCTTCCTGTCTGCTGTTAGAATCTCATTAGTTTAAAATTTTCTTTAGCCCCAAGCACTCCAGGTTCTTTTTCCTTTATAAAAAAGTACACTTTGCTCTGTACAACTTGTTTGGAAGGCAGTGGATCTTAGGCATTTATTTGCCAATTGTGTTGAAATACACAGCTCTTGTAGCTCTTGTGGGCTTGGCTTACAATTTATATCATTTTAAGCCTTTATTGTTGGAAAATTTAGATGGTTATGCCTGGTGCTCTAGCATTTGAGAGCACCGTGGCCAGGAGGTCACTGAAGTGAAAATGTTGCTGCTTCAGTTTTTCTTGAGGCTAGGACACTACTGAGTGCAATTTCTGCATTCAATAAGTTATTTGTAATGAATACTGAAATCAGCCAAAGAATGTGACATCTCAGATCGTTTTAATATACACAAATCTTTAAGGGTTAATTCAGGAGCATGCTCAGTATGTTTACCAGTGACATGAAAAAAAATAGTTGTGGGCTTCTTGAACAGAAAAAACTTAAAGGAAAGGCTTTTCCTGACCTTCAGCACTTCAGAAGTATACACTATAATTTATGTGCTACAATAAGGCTTATTTTGGCTGTTAAGTTGACCTAAAACCACTTACAGACAGCATGTCTGTGACTTTGGCTGCAACATGCCACCAGTACCACCAACTACAGTATTATAGTGCAACCAATGCAAGATTTCACTTCCTACAAAGATTTTTTTTTCAGTTGCTCTTAGTTAAAAGCAGTGACTGTTGTGAAACCTCTCTCTAAATGAGCAGCAAACTCAGGCTACAAAAATCTTTATCTTGGGGCTTTGGCATGCAACCTGGAGATAACCATGTGGTCTTGTTCTGTTTGGTTAAATAAGGAACGTTCACTGTATATGACTCTGCTGTTTTGTAGCGTAAGGTGTGGCATCTGGGAAAGGAGAGAAATGCATAATTTTATTTAGTGAAATATTAATGCAGTGCATAGATTGGGGCATCTTGGCATGCATCTGAAAACAACTTTTCAGTAAAACAGAAACTTTTTGTGTCCAGAGGGAGTCAAATTGATCTGCATCCTGTTTGACAGCCTTTGGGAAGGAGCTGCACCGTATCTGCTAGTTTGTGGAATAGGTATCACAGCAGAGAGGGGCTTAATGTTTACAAATTTGCGTAGATGATACACAGATGTACAGCATGAGTTTTAGTGTAGCCAGTATTTATTCATAAATGTATACTATTAATAAGTGTTTGCTACTGTCTTATGTAACCAAATAACTCTTAAGCTTTGATTGAGTTTTCTTCAGTAGTCAAAGTAACTGGCAAACTATCAACACTATCAAAAACAATCTATTCCAAACTAGTTTTTGGCAGCTGCCTGATATTTTCAAACTAGAGTTGTGAAAAATGGTTCACCACTTGTAGCTGAGTTTAGGATGTCACTCTAATGAAGTACACAAGAAAGGTTCTTTAGCACCTAGTTAATTCTGTCAGAAAATCCAGATGTACTTTGGTGCTCCAAAGTGTTACCTTGAAAAGTAATGGGCACATTGGCTTTCAATGGCTTAATTTATTTTCCCTTAAAAGCTTATAGAAGACAGGAGTAACTAGCTATTTTCCATGCATACTTGTGCAAAAACATCTCACTTGTTCCCCTGGGGAACAATGAAAGCACTCTGCCTTCATCAATGTTGACAGATTGTGTTGCCTTATACCTTAATTTATGTAGTGAACTTGAAATAAATAAAGCAGACAAAACTGGCTTTTTTATCTTGTGCAGTAACAGTACTTAAACTGTGATATAAACGTTAATGCATATGAAGCAGTCGTCATTCCATTCATCAGTTAAATGTAGGCTAAATTTCAGTCAGGCTTCTTTACAGCTGTAAGAGTGTCAATAGAAGAGCGGGAATCAATAGCTCCTGATTGCAGATCCCATGATTGCTACTGGATTATGCTGTCACTCAGCTCTTTGTAATGGAATTCAATATTTTTCAAATGAACTATTTCCAAACCTGCTTAAAATTGTGAATTTGTAAATATGTCTTGCACCTTTGCTCTTCTCTATCACCTCTGCACTATGCACAAAGTATAAATCTCTCACAGGTAGGTTACATCTTATATCCTGTGTATTAGCAATTTAGTTCATTTTAAATTTAGCTGTGGACTCAAATTAGGACTTTACGGATGACCAATTGTATGGGGTTTAACATGTCATGGCTTTAAGAGTAAGCTGGCCCTGTACACACTGTATAATTGAGAGGACATCAGCACAAAGCACTTCCAGTTCTTTCAGTCTAGGAAAACAGGAGCATAAAAGGTAATTTAGAAACAAGTTTATGATGAACAGGAGCAGAGATACGATGGTTTAGGTTTCCTTAACTCCCTGTTTCCACAATTTCAAATGTTACGTCTCAAAGTTTTGCCTTTACTGAACATTTCCTCGCTGTCAATGAAATGTTACTGAAACTGACACTACGCAAGCATGTTCCTTAAATTGATGCTCAGCGTCACCTGGACCTTCCCCCCCACTCCGAAGCTGCGGTCAGGAGCAGGGTCTCCACCCGTTCAGCTGCGTGGGACGTGACACCACTCAGGGGAGGCTCGCAGCCAGACACCTGCCTGCGGCCCCCGGCGCAGCCCTAGCAGAGGGGGCAGGGCAGGGCCCAGGTGCAGAGCTGTGCCCCGGGGAGCTGCCGGGCTGCCCCAGGAGCCTTTTTCCATCCTAAAGCAGGAAGTCTCCCCTCCCCCACCGACCCCCCATGGGGAGCCCCTCTAGCGGTCCCCCCGGACCGGTCCATCACGTCTCTGGCGGGAGGCGACGGTCCTCCCCCCCGATGAATGGAAGGGCCGCGCACGCGCACTGGTGGCGGCGGCCCGCCCTCTCTATGGCTGCTAGTGGCTAGAGGGGAGGCCGCCGGTAGCGCGAGCGCCCGCCCTCCAAGGGTCATGGCGGGCCCGCTTCCCTGCGCGGTGCACGCTGGGCTGTTGGCGGAGCGGCGCGCGCGCGCGCTTCTTCCGGCCTGCCTGGGCCTGCCGCCGGCGCCGCGCTGCTCCTAAGATGGCGACGTCGCTGGGCTCCAACACCTACAACCGGCAGAACTGGGAGGACGCGGTGAGTGGGGCTCGGGGCCTGGCCGCGGGCGGGCGAGGGGTCCCCATACGGCCCGGCCCGGGGATCCGTGCGGGGCCCGCCCCGGCGGGAGGCCTGGGGCAGGCGGGGGGCTTGGGGTGGGAAACTGAGGCAGGCGCTGAGGTGGCGGGGCGGGGCGGGGCCGGGGTGTGAGGCGCTCGGCCGGGACTGGCCCCCTCCCCCCCGGGGGTGTGCAGCGCCTGGCACCACGGGCGGGGCCGCCGGCAGAGCCCCCCCGGCCCGCGGGGGTCTGGTCTGGGCGCTCGCTGGTGAAGTGAGCCCGGAGATTGAGTCGCGATGGTTTTTCCCTCCCCTCCTCGCTGCAGGATTTCCCCATTCTGTGCCAGACGTGCCTCGGCGAGAACCCCTACATCCGCATGGTAGGTGGCCGTGCGCGGGGACACTAGCTCCTGACCCTGCGGGTTGGGGCGCTGAAAACGAGCTCAGGCACATGAGGCACGTGGGGGATGCCAAAACGCGGCTTCTGCCTGCTGCGTTTTGGCTGCAGGACGTGCACTTACCAGAGGGCTCGATTTCGGCATTGGCTGAGGTGGTCTTCCCAGGGCATGGCCAACACGGTCAAAACAAAGCAAGCCATCAAAAGCTTGAGCTGCAAACAAGACCCCTTGGCTAACAGTTAAAGCACAGGAGATGGGATAAACATGGGTTCCATCACAACTTCGGTGCTATCTTCGTGCTTTAAAGAAATGTGAGGTACTGAAAGGTGAAATAACTTGCCCAGTCTTTAAAATGTGCTTTGCAAAGTGTTTTGATATTTGCTGGAGGTTGCTTGAATGTCCTTTAAATCCTTGTTCTTTACCCAGTACACTGACTTCTTCAGTAGAAGGCTGTGTACCTGTCACTAGTCCATTTTATTTTACCTTTATCAGACACCAAGTACAATCATGTAGTGTAGTCTCATTTTAAATATCCCCCTTTCTCCTCTCCCTAAGTACATTTTAGTCTTTATGAAATTCTAATGAGCTATAATTTTTAAATTCGAATGTGGCCTGTGTTTCAAAGATGGACAGAGGATTTATTTTTGTGTTACAGATCTCTGGATGTTTTTTCATTGTTTAGAAAACAGATATTAAAAAGCCCAAGCTGAAGCTGAGGGGTTTCTTTGAAAGATTTAAAGGTATTCTATTGAATATTCTGCCGTCATTAAAAATGGAAGGCTTTGGAAGCGATTTCCTTCCACTTACCTTCCAAAGACTCTCCAGATTAAGCAAAAGCCATAGGGCAGATGTCTCCAAATGCAACCAGGACAGAGCAAAAACACAGAAGCTGTGGTAGTACAGCATGTGGATAGTTGGGTGGAAGAGATGAAAGCACTAGAGTATTTCTAAGAAAGGCATGTAATGTGGAAGATCATAGCATTGACTAGTATCTTGTGGTTCTTTTATTAACTTTAATTTGATTTTATTCCAGACCAAAGAGAAATATGGAAAAGAATGCAAGGTATGTTTGTCCTCTTGGGAAGAGTTGATTTCTGGACTAGCTCATTATTGCCAGCATTATATCTTAATTCTGAATGGAAACTTTCTGCTAACAATCCAAGAGATAGTTTCAAATAATTGCTTATTCATATTAACTCTCTAAGGGGTGGATTTTGCAAACTCTTGAGCATGTGAATTCCATGATGCCTACAAAAACTTGGCAACAGTTAAGCTGCAATGTGCTCAATGTTTATCATGCTGAGCAATATTGTCACATTGTTTCTTTGTACTCCCCCATCTCTCTGTATCCACTTGTAGTCTGTTGTCTTATACTTAGATTGCAAGCTCCTTGGGGCAGGGACAGTCTTATTTTTTTCTGTTTCTGTGCAGCACGTAGCACAGTGGGCTCCTCGTCTGTGACTAGGCCTCATTGGAATTACAGTAGTATAAATAAGTAACTCTACTCATGTGATTATCCATAAAAGTCAGTGGGGTTTCTCACGTGAATGACGTTACTGATGATTCTACATCTTTTCAGGATTGGACCCTTAACTATTAAATCTGAGAAATGTTTAGGTTTATTTTCTTTATTTCACTTTTGGCTGGTTATTCACTTAAAAAAAAATCAGTTTGGGATTGTTCAGATTCACTTCTGGTTCTAGTCATTTTCATTCAGTCTCTTGCAAGAGCACCATACTGTGAGGGTTAGGTTTCAAACCCTGCAAGAGAATAATTACACCCAAACAAAAATATTTTTTTAATTAAATGTAAAATACATATGAAACAGTTCAGCTGATATTTGATTTTTATAAAACCACCTTCTGTTTGTGCAAAACTTAAATTTGGGCTTTAATTTTACCTGACAGTGTTCCTTTTGTAGTGTATATTGGCGGCACCTGATAACCTAGTTATATTAAACTCCTTCTCACTTGCCCGAGGAGAATATGTTGCTGCTCTTTAACCTCATCCCTCCTAGTGGATTCACAGAATGCATAGGTTGGCATCAAAAGATGCAGTGTTCAGCACTCCTGGGGGGAAGGTTACTGACACAACTTTTGAAGAAAGAGCAAAGGGGAAAAGGAAGAGTCATCTCAAAGAGGTTTGAACTTAAAGCTGGTTCTCTTCTTAGTTTGGATACATCAATTGCTGTTGCTCAAAGAAAAAAAGTTCATAACATAGTGGGGGTCAGTGCTGGACTGCATTTCTGTTGAACTTATTTAATCAATATAACATTGTCCTGTTAAATATTCATTGCCTCTTCATTGTTTCCTTGGGAAATGAGTGGTAGATAGACTTTGGCTTTCCTCTGGATCTCAGTAACTCCACTGCCAGCAAATGGTTGTTGCTGAGTATCTTTGAGACAAGCCAGCCTTTGCCTTTGAAAAAGGAGAAAGCAGGAATCTTTAGTAATATGCCTAGTACTGAGTCCAGTGGAGGAGTTAAAATACATTGTTTCACTCTTTTCCTCCTCCCTACCACCATCTCCTTTGTGTTAAGAAACCAGAGTGATGTACTGAGAGCCAGCTCCCCTTCCCTGAGTCTGGTATACAATGGAAGTAGAAATGTCCTCCCTACAGAGTGTATGTGTTACTTCACAGTAAGGCCATCCTTTTCTGGGCCTAAATGCCTGTGGCTAGATGGACTGGGCCTCCTGCTATCCCAGCAAGTATATAATTTGCAAATATATTCTGCAAATTAGCTGTAATGGTCCTGTTGTGACATCTCCTTGAACAAAGTAGAAGTTCTCTTTGCAACTGAGCAAAGTTGCTTGAGTATTCAAATCATTGCAAGAAAGTCCAGCCAAAACTTTCTTCTTCTGTCAAAATGGGGCAACCAAGGAAAGTTTGGTTTTTGTGAGCTCCTGAAGCTATTTGCTTGAATTTGTACTTGTTAAGTTAGTAATGTTAGATGGTGATTGAAGTGGAGGAAGCCTTTAGTAGTAGTTGAGTTTCCATAAGAATTTGAATGTTAGTGTCATTTCTGGCTGGAAACTTCCGGTTAGAGTGGTACAAGTCACTGCTCTCTTTGTCTCAGATTTGTGCCAGACCCTTCACAGTGTTTCGCTGGTGCCCAGGTGTTCGAATGCGCTTTAAGAAGACAGAAGTGTGTCAGACATGTAGCAAGCTGAAGAATGTGTGTCAGACCTGCCTGCTTGACCTGGAATATGGTGTGTAGCTGGGGTCAATTTACCAGAAACTGGAAGTACAGATTGAGACTCACTCTGCTTGTCTTCTGTCTCCACATAGTTTTAATACATCTCTAAATAAATATGCATCTCCATGGCTGTGTGCACTTAGGGCATGGAGATACGTATTTATTTAGAGATGTTTGTGTGAGAGAGAAATTTGAACAAATCTGACTAAAACCTCTTCTAGGCTATACCAGAAGGTATATCTGTGTGTCGAATGGTGCTCCTGTCTGTGCATAAACTTCCCAGCTCATTAAAGAGTAAATCATGTCTAATAATTCTATCCATTCTAAAATATGCTCTTCCCATACACAGTAGTACTATGATGTTTTTGATTGTGTTCATACTAATGAGTTGCTATGAATTTTCAAGTTTGTTTGGACTTTTAGAGTACGGTCCAGTTGGAATCAATTTAGAGAGGATTACAATCTTGATATTGCACACTTTTGTTGCTGGCAAGAATAAAAATAGTTCCGCTAGCGATGCTAGATAGCAGGATGAGTTATATTTGTGATTAACTGAATCCCGCTATTCAAATATGTTTCAGTAGAATATGCAGAGGCTTTTAAAAAGTACAATGAAACTAGACAAACTTCCAATCTAATTCATGGCAGGTGAAGTAATATTATCCAAAGGATATTAATTAATGCAGTGTAAAACAATTCAGTACAGATCTGACTGCTCTTTAAGACACCTTTATTTGAGTATAGTATCTTAATGTATGCTTTAATAATCACTTTTGGTCTTTCTGCTTTCAGTTAATATTAATTTTGTTTTTTCATTTAATTTTAGGTTTACCTATTCAGGTTCGAGATGCAGGACTCTCTTTTAAGGATGACATGCCTAAATCTGATGTCAATAAAGAGTATTACACCCAGAACATGGAGAGAGAAGTAAGGAAATGCATTTGTAACAGTCTATTGGTGACTTATTTCACTTGTGCATCAGTTTCCTTTCACAAGCAATGAAATATGTATTCTTTGTTTACTGCTTAGATTTCAAATTCTGATGGCACAAGACCAGTTGGTGCTCTAGGAAAAGCTACTTCTACCAGTGACATGTTGCTTAAACTGGCTCGGACCACCCCTTATTATAAACGCAACCGACCTCACATCTGTTCCTTTTGGGTAAAAGGAGAATGCAAGAGAGGGGAAGAGTGTCCCTACAGGTACAGTTTTATTTAAAAAAGCTACCATGTTGACAATGGTCAGATACAGCACCTCTGTTTGCAACATAGGGAATTCTCCAGTAAAATGGAAGTAATGTAGTGTCTTGATAAGCATTTTTTGCAGAAGTTGCTGGAAAAATTACATAAAAACAGCCATGTGATGTTAGACCAGAGGTCCATCTAGTCCAATAGCCTGTCTTCTGATAGTAGCCAATGCCAGATGCTTCACAGGGAATGAACAGAATAGGGTAATTATCAAGTGATCCATCCCTTGTGATCCACTCCCATCTTCTGGCAGTTAGAGACTTAGACACCCAGAGCATGTGGTTGCATCCGTGATCATCTTTGCTAATAGCCAATGATTGGCCTATCCTCTATGAACTCATTTAATTGTTTGGGGTTTTTTTGAGCCTTCATTACATCCCGTAGCAATGAGTTCCACAGGTTGACTGTGCATTGTGTGAAAATAGTGCTTTCTTTTGTTTGTTTTAAACCTGCTGTATGTTAATGTCATTGGATGACCTCTGGTTCTTGTGTTGTGTGAAGGAGTAAATAACACTTCCTTATTCACTTTCTCCATGCTGTTCATGATTTTGTAGACCTCTGCCTTATCGCCTTTTAATCATCTTTTCCAAGATGAAAAGTCCCATTATTTTTAATCTCTCCTCACACAGAAGCTATTTCATACCCTCAGTCATTTTTGTTGCCCTTCTCTATACCTTTTCCAATTCTAATGTATGTTTGAGATGATGCAACCAGAACTATGTGCAGTATTCAAAGGTGTGGGTGTACCAGTTATTTATATAGTAGCATTATGTTTTGTCTTATCTGTCCCTTTCCTAATAGTTCCTAACATTCTGTTAACTTTTTTGACTGCCACTGAACATTGAGCAGTTGTTTTCAGAGAACTATCCACGACTCAAAGATCTTTTTTGAGTGATAACAGCTAATACAGACCCCATCATTTTTATATGTAGTTGGGATTATGTTTTCCATGTCCATTACTTTGCATTTGTCAACGTTGAATATCATCTGCCATTTTGTTGCACGATTGCCCAGTTTTGTGAGATCCTTTTGTAACTCTTCAGTCTGCTTTGGACTTAACTCACTTGAGAAATTTTGTAACATCTGCAACTTTTGCTACTTCACTGTTTACCCTGTTTTTCAGATCATCCATAACTATGTTGAACAGCACTGGTCCCAGTACAGATCCCTGGGGAGACAACTATTTATCTCTCTCCATTCTGAAAACTGATCATTTATTCCTATCCTTTATTTTCTGTTTTTTAACCAGTTACTAATCCATGAGAGGACCTTCCCTCTCATACCAGGGTGGATTACTTTGTTTAAGAGCCTTTGGTGAGGGACCTTGTTAAAGGCTTTCTGAAACTGAATGTTAACTTGACATATATCATCAGTGAATGAATCCCTTTGCAGCAAGATCTTTATTGATCATACTGCATATATTCAGCAGTGAGCTGAAACATCAATCACCATAATAAGTGCAGCTTTTCTCTTATGTTGTTCGTTGCCTTTCTTTGCAACATCAGTCCATGTGACAGAACATACTGTCGCATAGTCAGTGATCTGAACATATCTTCTTTGAAACCTGGCTCTTGCAAATTCATGGAACATGGTTGAGCGGTCTGAGATGCTATTTAAGAGCTCTAGATGATGTATGCTATAATAAATTAATAAGTAATTTGAGTTTTTAGTGTTCTTTATTTAAATAATTATACCCAAATTAAACATAATTAATTTTAGCTGTTAAGTCATCAGACAGCCTTTAAAAGAGAAAGGTGGCTGTTGCAGTCATATGAGTCTGGTGCAATTGTAATAGTTCAGTGTTACTAAATGCTTTGTTTGCCATACTTTAGACACGAGAAACCTACAGACCCAGATGATCCTCTGGCTGATCAGAACATCAAAGATCGTTACTATGGTATTAATGACCCTGTAGCTGATAAGCTTCTGAAACGGGCTTCAACCATGCCTCGTCTGGACCCACCTGATGACAAGACCATTACCACATTATATGTAGGAGGCCTGGGAGACACCATCACTGAGACTGATCTGAGGTACATAGGTGTATCTATATTCGCATTTGCTTTTCAGCTTGATGCCTTGGTAACTGAGCATTAGTTTCTTTGCTTGCTAAGGTATTCCTGCAAGAGTGCGTGTCTCTCAAGGCTGCGAGCATGTGAGACCTTTAATGTATTGTGCATTTTATGGAGAAGAGAAGCAGAATCCCATTTTGCTGTCCTTTCCTTGCAGAAATCACTTTTACCAGTTTGGGGAGATCCGAACAATAACCGTGGTACAGCGGCAACAATGTGCATTCATCCAGTTTGCCACACGGCAAGCTGCAGAAGTGGCTGCTGAGAAATCCTTTAACAAGCTCATCGTCAATGGACGCAGACTCAATGTCAAGTGGGGGAGGTGAGCATGTGGGAGAGGAAGAGGGGAAGCATTTATTTCTTTGGAGATTTTTCTCTGGATAGTGTTTTAGGAAAATCTGCTCTTAACTGATCTCTTCAGGTAATGTACTGCCTTATTCAACTCAAAAGCAGCGTCAGTGTCTTAAAACAGGAACCAAGTGTCTAAAAGACCGAAACATTCATTGGGTTGCCTGTCTTTTGGTGCGGAGTGATGTGTTGGAGGATAATTGGGATTGGGTCTCTTTGAAAAATTCTTTTTTGGGGTATGCTGCTGTCCGAAAAACCAGCATTAACCCCTTTTGTGCCACCTTACAAAGTCCCTGCTGCTAACATTCTGTAAATTCTTGATCCTTGGCCTGAAGCAGTGGGTCTGGGATTAGTGACATTATGAAATTCTCTCTGCTGTGGGTCTGCCCACTCTGCTACATCCGTCTTCTGTTCTAATGCTTTTTCCTTGGGCTTCAGGTCTCAGGCAGCAAGAGGTAAAGAGAAGGAGAAAGAAGGTACTACAGAGTCTGGTATAAAACTAGAGCCAGTCCCAGGACTACCTGGAGGTAAGGGAAATGGTTCCATACCAGTGACTGTCCTCTCAAACACAGAATGGCAGCTGACTTGCAGTCATGAGGCAGAACAGAACAATTCTTGGGAGCTGTGAACAGCAGCACATTCCATTCTCAGAGCAGCTAGTGCACCTGTGTTTCTATAAGAGTTGGCTGGAGAGTCTTGCATTTATGGGCAGTAAAGGGATCTTTGACTAGAGGAAGTTCCAGGTGACTCAATGCCTTTTCTACAGCGCGAATTAAAAGTTAGTGGTTAGAATAAAGGCACTTGAATCGTTGAAACCTCCTGTGACATAAGATCTGTTTGTGTGTTCTTAATCCATTCAGTGTCCTCTGTTGGGGCAGGTGGTGCCAGTTTAGGTTTGGATTTAGGTGGCTTTGTTGTGGAAGGATAAGAGCCCATGGAAGGGATCACAGCTGTTACTCTAGAGATTCACTGGCATCCTGCGTCCATGTTAGATACACACTAGTAACAAAGTTCCTGATTGCAGCAGTCCACTTAGGGCAGGGGTTCCCAACCTTGGGGTCATAACGATAAAAAAGGGGGTCGCAAAGACGCTCGATAGTTCCTGGCCGGGAGCACTGGGCAGCGTGGGGCTGGGCTCCAGCCCACTCGGGGTGGCAGCAGCACTGGCCCGGCTGGGTCAAAGGCAGGCAGCCTCACTCCTCCCCTTTCACTCTCTCATCCCCACCTATGTGCCCTCCTCTCTGCAGTGAGTGCCGAGTGCATCGTGACACCCAGCAGTGCCCAGCTTGGGGTGGTGGCCCTGGAATTGGGGGAGGCACTGCTGGGGGCTGGGGCAGGAGGGAGGCACGGGGCAGGAGTGGGGGGGGAAGTGAGGGTGTCACAGTGCTCAATGTGGGGCTGCTTGGGGCTGGAGAGTGGGGAGGGGGTGTGGTCACAACGTTGTGGATGTGGGGCCTCAGTGAGATGAATGAGGACAATTACTGCAAGAGGTGCAGCACAACAAAACTTGCTGCCCAGGGAAAGGGATAAGGTGACTTGAAATCATTTTTATCCTCTGGTGTCTGAGCTGATCTGGGAGCCAGAGCCACCCGTCGCAAAGCAGACAGCACCGAGGAACGGCCTACGTTACAGCAGTCTGTTGCTGGCTACATAGACGTAGCAGCAGTGCCCAGCATCTCTGCAGTGTGCCCCCTTCCCACGCTCAGTTAGCAACCGTGAAATCTAGGGTTGTCTAACAGTGTGCCTGCAAAGTAAATACAATTCCCAGCTAAAGCAAAAGTAAAATGTCAGGTGAATGGCTTTAGTAGCTGCTTTAGGGTTTGTATTCAATGTTGTGATTTTATTTTAAAAACCTTACAATGATTTAACGTGTTTTAAATGAAAACTACAAATACCATAAGCATTGCAATGCTGTGACTTGGCTGCTGAGGCTGCCAAAAATTATCAGTGTTTAAATGGGGTCCTGCTGAGTAAAAGGTTGGGAACCCCTGATTTTGGGTGAAGGGTGGGATACTTTGTCTACGTTTTGCCTGATCTTTCACCAGTAACCAAGGGGTGTGTGTTGCAGCTCTTCCCCCTCCTCCCGCTGCTGAAGAGGAGGCTTCTGCAAACTACTTCAACCTACCTCCCAGTGGCCCTCCAGCCGTGGTAAACATTGCCCTGCCCCCACCTCCTGGCATTGCTCCACCACCACCTCCAGGTAATTCCTTTCCCACCCCTCTGTGAGGAGAGGCAGAACTGTCCTTTACCAAAGAGGCCTGGAATCAGGTCCTACTTGCCAGGTTACCTATGAGCAGGTGCTCTCTATTGTAGTTTGGCGTGGTACGTATTCAGCATGATCTGGGTTTATGGAAGAGCTTGGGCTGTAGAACTGGCTCCTTGTTAAACAGAACTGCTGGTGCTGTAATATGTTCTATGCACAATTCTACAGTGCCTGGGAGAATCCTGTAAATTGTGCTGAGGCCCACCTTGTTTAGCTGCTAGCAATGTAAACCCCATGTTGTCCCTAATTTTTAAGAGGGATTCTAAACAGAATGTTAGTGTCAATATTTCACTATTTGCATATTCAAAATGTGAAAGCCTTACCCCTGTGGAACTTCAGGATGTGTTAGGTTTGTTCAGCCGCACTGGATGGTTTCCTTATCCAAATGCTTCTGGTATGCTCAGTAGTGAAATTCAGAACGTTTAGAAGTTCATAATATAATGGGGAGCAGGGGAAGAGGTACTTGCAGAATTGGAATCTCTGCTCTGTTGCTGAATAGCAACATTTTCAGCTGCCCATTAAGCTGGCAGAAAGGTTAAAAGGAAGTAAATTGGGAGATGGGGGGCCACCCTTTCTGTGAGCTCAGGTATGTTTTGCTTATCTGTGTAGGTGGCTTAAATAACAAATAGGCAACAGTTAAAGACTTTATCAGGATGCTGGTAATCTGACACTTGCATTCTGTGTCTTCAGGTTTTGGGCCACACATGTTCCACACCATGGGGCCTCCGCCTCCCTTCATGAGAGCCCCAGGCCCCATCCACTACCCTTCTCAAGATCCACAGAGGATGGGCGCCCACGCTGGAAAGCACAACACTCCCTAGCAGCCCACTGAACTGTTCACTGTTTGAATAGATGCCATTTTTTGTTACCATGGTAGCATCATATGTTCAGCTGTGGGCGAGCTGGAGCCCAAGCCTTGCTTCCTGCTTGCACGCACAGGGCGAGCTGAGCTATGTTGTGTTGCCACTAGCTAATTTGATCATAACATAACCTGAATCGTTCATTTGTTGTTATGGATGGGGAAGGAGGGAGGAACATGGAGAGACGTAACTTAGAGGGTCCATGAATGAATTGTACTAGAATTACAATCCTATCAGTGTATTCAATTTTGCACATTTTGAAATAAATTTGTCTCCTGGGAAAAAAACACACTTCTTTAGCCAGTTTGATATCCTTAGCAATTTACACCCTGGAATGTATTGGGGTCTCCTGTACAGACTTAACTGGAGATTTTGCTGCTAATATTCATTCCAGAGTTAAATAACTAGTGATTCTTCATTGAAAAAAGATACCAGTTCCTCTGGCGCCAAGACAGAACTCTTCAATTTAACATCAAGGGGAAAGGAAACCAGCATCAGGCACACAACTTCCAGGGATTTCTCCTTCTACTTACTGTAACCTTTTTTTCTCCTTTTTCTGGTTGCTTTTCTTCTGATCGTGGGAAACTGTGGAGAATCCTAAGCACCTATAAGCAGTCAGTTTCCTTGCTAGGTAACTAAAACAATCCCTTACTGCCAGTTCCAGCAATGATCCAGACAGGCAGTCAAGCAGCCATCTGTTTCAGATGGTTCAGGCAGGGACTGTCCTGCCCCTCCCCGGGGAAATGAAGATTGTTACTGAAACTGCTGGGAGGAAGGCAGCAGTAATACTGCAAGCTTATCCAGTCTGGGCTATGGCTTTTGCGGCCTTCGTGGAAAATCACACTTCAGCTGTGACATGGACCAAACCGTTTTTCATTTGATGGATTGTGTGATTCATTTTTTTTTAAAAGCAGTGTGTTCAATATGCATCCTGGAGCATCTGTTCTCTGCATAAAGTCTGTAATTTAATACAGTGCATGGGAGTCCAGGTGGGAGATATTAAGATATAAAAGTCTGTTGCGTTGATGTAACTGATCTGTAGATATGTTTTGGTAAACAGAAACGTGATGAGACCTGTTCCAAAGCCTTATTGACTTGTTTTTAAAAAAAAAAAAAAATTAAAAGGGGCAGATTTTCCAAATGTTTGGACCCTGCTTCCAGAGGCAAAATTTGTCTGAGTTTTGTCTGATCTTATTTGGCTGAACACTCTATCCGAGTTGACTATGACTGCTCGAGTACAGCCCCAGTTCTGCTTTATTACACTCATCTTTGGAAAGGGGGGACAAGCTCCTGCGTAGGGGAATGTGACCTTCACGCTGAAAGCACCATGTAGGATCTTGCATAGGAGAGTACCCAACTCTAGGAGGTGAACGAGGTTCGTGCACTGGCCTTTCATATCTGGAGACGTGGGTTTAAACTTGGCATAGGTAACCGGCAAATGAGTGTCGCTGGTCTCAGGTTTAGCCCTCAGTCAGTAATAATTCACAATATCAAAGTACAGCACAACTTGGTACTGTTCAGCAGAGTCCCAGAATAGCATATTAGGGGTAAAGCTGGACGATCCATTGACAGATCTGTGTGGGGGAAGCTGGCACAGCATCTGCTTGTACTGGTCTTGACTCTAGCCAGTCAATGCCTTAATCTGCAAGCACTTTAATTTGACAAGTATTGAACTGAGACAAGTCTTAAAATAGAACTGATTTATTTTTTGCAACCAGATTTCTGAATGTAAACATGGCCTCCAGCTCACAGGCAAAGGGGGAGATAGGCTCAGAGCTGGACAGAACTTCACAGGCACAACCCTTTAAACACACAGATTGGCTCTTCTACTTGTTCAGTTTGCCCCAGAGTGCTGCGAGGAGAGGGCGGAGGAATGACCATTCCTCCTGTCAGTGTTGCATTGCAGTGGTGAGTCCCCCGGTTTGTAACTAACTGAGGTGCTTTTCCTTTGTGTGGTCTCCTTGGCAGTGTTAGAAACAGTGGTTGTAACCATATGTTGTTTACAAATAAGGCAGCTTTTTAAAATCATATTGACCAGGCTGGATACAAAACCTACTGGCCTGGCCTAGCCTAACCACAATGATGCAAAAACAAATATATTACTTGCCCATTAAAAAAGAAACACCAGTTTTGCCAGGTTACAGTAGAGTAGTCATAAGAATTTGACAAAAACAGCTAAACAGATGTAGACTGTGTGTAGCTGAACTGGAGCTTTTCTGTTAGCAAGGGTAGTCGGACTGTTTTTGGAACGTGTGGGTTCTGCTCTGCCTTTTTTTTTTTTTTTTTAGCATTCTTCATTTGATGTTCAATATACTGTGCTTGTGTGCCTCTAAAAGGTTGTGGTCAAAACACCATTGCTGACTCCTTTCTGCATGTGTTGCATAAAGACCTTGCTTGCCGTAGGATGTCCTCTCTCCCCTAGTGGTATCCCACTAATGTGTTTATGAAGCATGGGTTTGTATTCTCACATTAACAATTAAATATAGAATTTTGTTTTTGGGACTCCACCAAGGATAAAATTGTGTATGGCATCTTAAATCGGCAGGGTTTGATCCTGATTACTGAAATAAAATAGAAAATCTGAGCAGCATCACGCCCTCTGTACATCATTTTAATCACATGGTGTAATATTAAACCAGTGGTGGTGTATAAACTCATACAGTAAACTGTAGGGTTGGGAAAAGTGTAAGTAGCTGGCAGTAGCCAGTAGCTAGCAGGGAAAATGCCATAGGTTCCTTATTCTTCCAGTTCAGGTACTGGTGGTCTCAAGCACTCCCTTTCCTTATATGCAGTACATCTGTCTGCCTGACACAGGCTGGGTCTACACTGACGGTGCCAAATTCGCCGCCGTCAGATCGATTGCTCTGGATCAACTGAGCAGTCTCTATAGACGCCCTCAGTCAATCCAGGAAGCGATGCAGGAAAACCACCCTGGTAAGTGGAGTAGCGCTGCCTCGAAGGGAGCGCTATTCCCTGAGATGCTGCAAAGTCGACGGGAGATACGCAAGTGATTTACGTTACTTGCATATCTCCCGTCGACTGCCGCCAAATTGCAAAGGTAAGTGCAGACCGGGCCAAACAGCCAGCCTCCCACACTACAATGTTGTTTCTTAACAGAGCCTGCTGTAATTTCCTTAACATGATTTTTTCTTGTCAGAAAGCTTTTAGTAACTTATTTCACTCACGTTCCCTAATAACCATACTGCCTCATCACTGCCCCTTGATGTCTCCACCAAAATTACATTTCTCCAGTGCTGCCGTGAAGCTGGGGTTTCTCTGCAAAGACACAGCCTCTCAATGCTAGCATCAAATGTTTCAGCAGAGCAGAAGCAAGGCGACTTACTGTGGTGACAAGTGGATCTTCTGCCATTTGCCACAACACAGGAGAGATGGATGGATGTGGAAGTTTATGGGAATCTTGTTTTATCAATGAGAACTTGGCTGGCGAAGTTGGCCCGCTGCCACAATAACAAACCCCTAGGAAAACCTTGAGAGGAGGTAGTCCAGGAATGGCTCCAGATAGGAGCTTCCTTGGGGGTATGTGTGGAAGTGGATGACACTGAGCCTTCACGGTGTGCATGGGTAAGAATAGCTACTCCCCTCTTCTGCTATGCTAAGGGCTACTTCTACCAGCATTTTAAAACCAAGCACATTTGAGCCTCACAGATAAAGCATCTGTGGGGTAGGAGAAGGGAGTAAGATTGCATTACAGCTCTTCAGTCTCTGGTATAATCTGTACCCAACCACGGGGTGCTCTGTTAAAGCTGGGTCTATTCCAGACAAACTCCAAGCTGTCCATGGTATCTGGCTGAGCCTCCGTCTCCAACCCAGGCACTGGCAACATATGGAGTAGCGCTCCACCAAACGGGGTAGGAGTCCTGCATGCACAAAGGAAGAAGAGTTAGCGTTTTCAGGGGGATGGGTTGTACTTCTCTTGGTAGGCATGGATGGAAAAAGCAATTTGGGCTAATTGCTCCTTAAGCATCCAACAGCAGCCTTGTCATCTAGCCCTCAGTTGCCAGCTTGTGTCATGAATTGCAGCCAGGCTTCCTCCAGTCAGATGCTTCAATAATCCCCACCTAGTCTGTCTGTTTCCCTTAGCTCATGAAAAGATTAATCTCCTATAGACTGAGCCTCATCCAAACTCCTCCAGAGACACTTGGCTCCCTACCTTAGCTGAAATGGAAAGGTAGAGATGGCTGTCAGCCCTCACAGCTACTCTAACCCACTTGTCCTTATCAACCCTGCCAGCATCCATATGTGTTGAACGAGAGAGAGTCTTGGGGCATCAAGTCCCACCGTCTGATCTCCCATGTAACCCAGAGTGAAACCTCTTCTGCACAACCAAAGTCTTCTGGAAGGCACGGCCGCTGTGTGAACACCGCCTCGTGGTCAGTGCTGTCGGGCACATCTTAACAACCTGCTTTCAGCACTGTGTGGAGCAACTTCTCTTGGACGTGACGAAAGAGAGCGTTAGAGCAGTGGCTTGATCTGTCCTTTGCTCCTGGACAAATGATATGAGAGCAGATGTGCGTTCCAGTGGTGCCGCTAGGGTTGTGCTGAACGTTAGGCCTTCATCTAAGGCAGAGCTCTGTTTTGGGGGTGGCAGTAAAGGCTGATGGTGGGGTGTATCTGGAAATATATGCTTGGGGATGCATGTGCTCTGTTACATTGTTAAACCTGTTACTCGAGCAATGTGGCATCGGGTCTCACAGCAGGGTCCCAGGGAGGTGGTTGCACTTCTGAGCCCCACTGGCCATTTCTGGGGGAAGTGTGGGTGAAGAAGTTTTCCAGAAATGCTTAGTTCCCCCAGGAACATGTGACAAGGTCGTTCTCAAAGCCTCGTGGCACGGCTCATGTAGGGCAGGGCCATCTGAGTGAGCCTCTGCAGGGTCTTTCACCACCCCTCTAGATTTTGTAACTAAGCCAGCCTGCTTGAATTCAGTTACTGGAGGGGTCACAAACTTTCCACTGCTCTGTAACAAATGTGGAATACCCCAGGGCTCATCTCGCTTCCCAGATAGGATTTCTGGCTTCTCACAGGCCAGTTTAATGCAAAGGCAGCATCCATTTTCCTAACAGCTTTGGGTTAGATTTGTTTTGGAGGGGGTAGGGATAAGATGAAAAGTGATTTTCAAAATCAGAACCTTAGATCCACAAGGATCACTTTTTTTTAACTCAGTTTAAATCTGACAGCTGTAAATTCAGTTTCCTGGCCCTTTAGGCATCACTGAGGAGTTAAAATGGAGGTGAGAGACTTGCCATTAAATTAGCGTCTAGCTATATTAAATATCAGGTTAGGGCTTTAAATAGAAGAGCAGCATGTCAGAGGGAAAATAGCACAGGGTGAAACTAGGCAGGCTGATGCATCGTATAGAACCGTGCCCGTGTTTGAGTTTCTGTCCAGAAATAAATACTGAGCGAGGGGCAGAGAACCATGACCAGCCCTAGAAACTAATGAGCAAGTGACTGCAGCAGGACCCTCACGCTCGCTGTACAGGGTATGCCTGAGGAAGCTGGGGACGGGAAAAATTCTAAATATTTGAATAAGTTGGGGGGGGGGTGAGATGCTCAGGAAATCACAATAGAAAGCCCTTGGCTTTTCCACCCTTCGCTTCTGAATTCCAGCATCACTTCCATTGTGGCCTTCCTTTCTGTTAGCTGCCTGGTGTGCTGCCTGCTAGTTACCCAGGGTTTAGTGTGGGAAGGGGTTGGCGAGTCCCTTGTTAATATCTCATGTTTATACAACACCTCTCATCTCAATACCAAAGCAGGGGAGCTACTTCCTGCATGCCGCAAATACAGCCACGGTAGGGTTTGAAAAAGGCAGATGTTTAACAGGCCAAACCAACATTGCACAGCAGCTTAGGGCAAGACGTGAAGAGTAATGCGGGACCCAGCTGAAAGCATAGCGAGAATTCAGGGAGGCAGGATGTAATTATCCAATCAGCAGTTTGGCCAGAGGACCAGGGGTGAGCACCGGATCTACATTCATTAAAAGGGATTTTGGATCTTCATTGACCAGAAGGGGTCAGGGTCTTGGTTTTATGATTCAGGTAAAAGATGTTGCCACTGTCAGTTCAGTGCCCCCAACTCCACACTTGTTCTTTACTGACTCAGAAGTGAGAGTGCCCCTACTGGAACCCCACGCCTGTTTTCTGCAGAACACTGAGATTTCCAGCGGCAGTCTCCCATTCCCGTACGTTCCAAACCCAACCTGCTTTAACTTCAAGGATCTGAGGAGGCATAAAAAATAATAAGATTAACTATAGTGCCTGGGGCTGGACCCCTTGCTGGAGCCACTGGTGGAAGAGTCATGAGAATCCAGTCTCCAGCTGACCTTTTAGCACCTTGCATAAGGATTAACCTAGTGTCCTAGCTGCTTCTGCAGCTATTTGACACCTTCTGAAAGCTAAAATAGCGCGGGAGCTGTCACTTAGTTTGGCCATCGTCTAACAAAGGTGGAACAGAGGCTGCTCTGCGAGAGGAATCCCTGTGCACCTCTCCAGTCCTTTACATCTCGTGAGCACTGGACCACCAGCAGAGCCCTCCTGACACCATGTAACAGACGCAGGGGAGGAAATAAGGCACAGTGAGGTCAAGTGACTTGTCTAACACAATCCAACAAGCCAGTGGTAGGGCTGGGCTCAGAGCTCAGGGATTCTTTGAGGAAAGGGCTTTGGAAGGCTTCCAGGAAGTTTCCCTTGTTCTGCTGAAGCTGCCCCTTGAAGGAAAAGAATTAGGCTTGCGCCCATTTATTTATGTTGCTTCTCTATGGGGCATAAGGAGGGCGCAAGCCCGTATTTATTTTCATTTTACAGGTCACCTTAAAGAACTCCCATTCATGTCCTAAGTATTATATTCCCTCTTGTAGCCTCACTGGTGCGTGCTTCCTCTGAGGAGCAGCCACGCAGGAATGCAATGGGATAGCCAAGGGGCAGGTGGAAGCCATGATGATTTCAAGCAGTGCAGGTTTCCTGTCTGTCCCATTGCAGAGAAATCAAGGATGCCCCACCTCGTTTTTGTGCTGTAAGATACCCCTGTCCTGCCCGGCCTTTCCCTGGGGCTGTTGCTACAATCAGCAGCTAGAAGAGGTTTGCAAGGAAAAGTGCAAATAGCAGCTCTTAGCAGAGGTCTCCAGCCACCTTCTCATCTTCTAGCCTGCCCCGGGCCCCAGGCTGAGTCCGCCCTAAGCTCAGAATTCCTAGCATCTCACAGCAAACATGACGGATGTGGTGGGTGACCATTACCTGTTGAAGCTCCTCAGCTCAGAGGAGTGGGGTTTCCGGGACACTTCAGGCAGATGGCTCTCGCTGTCCATCTGGTAGTCCTCACTGCTGAGGAACTCCTGCCAAGGGGAGCAGTAGCCCTTGGGGATGGCCGTGACATTGAACTTCTCTGATGGGACTTCGTGGAGAGGGCCAGAGTAACCTGCGTTTGGGAGACAATGCTTTTGGTAGCAGCCAGCCGGCTTCCACTGGATGAGCAGGCCCGTCTTGTGTCGACAGGAACTCTCCCGTCCAGTGGAAAGGGTTCGGCCAGGACATTTTTTCCCCATGAAAAATGTAGACAAAAGCTAAGTGTTTTCTTTTTATCAAAATGTTTCTTAGGCCACCTTTTGCCAAAACACTGAAATTTCAGGGTATCCGTTTTTTGAAAAATTCCTGAAAAATTAGGTCAAAACGGTCATTTTTCACAAAAAAAGTTCCATTTTTTTTAATCCAAAACCCCAACACTTTTTCCACTGGAAAAACCTGCTTTGGCAGACATGTCCAGCCAGCTCTGCTGACTAGGTGACATCTCTGCAAGTGCCATGCGGTGCTTTCCTCGCCACCTGGGATGGCAAAGTGGAGCTGTTCCCTGCTTGGCTACGGGTGTGATAGCGAATTCTAAGGTGATCCCATGTTGCCCCTGCGTTCACACCAGGGAGGGCCCCTCACGTTCTGCACTGGGAATCATGGGGGGGGGGCCGCACATCTTCTACTGCTAAGCAAGTTCTGCAAGCTTGGCTCCTCGTCACTTCATTTACGTCATGGTGTTCTTAGTCTGCGAGCAACTCCTTACCTGGGGCCAGGGCACCGGGGCTGAGGGCTTTACTCATCTGTAAGACTTTGTTTGTCTTCTTGGGCACCTGCGGGGGGCCCTCCTGGCCCGCTGCGGCCACATGAAGCTCTGTGTGATAGTTCTGCTTGCCCTCGGCAGACTAGAGAGGAAGGAACAATGGGAGAAGGTGGTGAACGGGGCGTGAGGGGAGGCCTGCTCTGCTTTGCCCCTGGTGGCTGAGGTAAGGTCGTGTGGAGAAGATGGAGCAGTAAAGGGGAGGGGAGGAGACCGAGTGACGTCTACTGAATGTGACACCCTTTTGGCTCAGGAATGAGCGGAGGCTATTGCACGAGTAGAGGCGGGTCTGGTGGGACAGGTGCTGTGTAGGAACGTCTCGCGTGCACCTCTGCTTGTGCACTGTAACGCAGTGCTGCAGCATCCCCCGCTACTCCAGCCCCAGCACCTCACACAATTCCCCCGGCGGAGCTAGAGAGGACCCCCGGTTTTCTAATCTTTGGTCCTTTCCAAGGTGTGGTGAAATGCTGGCGAGCTGCTAGACTCTTGGAGGAAAATGCTCCACTTTTGCCTGCCCCCATGGGATTGGCAGCCCAGCCCTGGAAGGGTAATTTGGGAGGTGCTGCCTCACTCAGGAAGGAGAAAATGAAATCGGGGTGAAACACCTTTCCCCTCCATCCCACTCCAGCCGTCTGGAATAGCTCTTCCAGCTGCCGGGTCGATGGGAGGGCAGCTGGTCTGCTGCCTAGCTGGAGAGACCAGGGACCCCAACACAGCAGCAACTGAATAGGTTAGCATGCACAGCAGGGCACACGGGGCCGCTTGCCAAAGCACCTGGATGCAAAAAGCAGGCGTGCCCGCTGCCGAGGGGATGCCAGTGTGGCAGGAAGACACCAGCCTGCCAGCTCCCATGTGGCCCTTTCAAACGAGTCCTTGCATAACGAATGCGGGAAACGTGACAGTGCCAGGCAAAGGGTCGACCTAGAGCTGCTAGGGTGGCTACTTCAGTGGCCTATCCCCAGCCTGACCGGCTACCACCATCAACACTAGTGGTGCCTCGGTGCCATTCACCGTCCTCGCGTCGCTTCTCCCCACTGGGTCCCCCTCAGACGCACCCCGCCAGCCGCCCACTGCTGTCCTGCTTGAGCTCTGCACAGGGCAGGGGGGAGCGATGTCGCGCTCTGAGGGGAGCCCGGCCTCCCCCACACAGCCCCAGGGCCAGCCGCCTGCAGTCAGCTGCGGGGCCAGCGGCTTGAGTGGGTTCAGAGCCCAGCCACCGCAGTGGGCAGCACCCTCGCTCGCCTCCCATCGCGTGACCCACGTGCCCACGACAAAGACGTCTGCCTCCGCCTCACACTCCTTGGACGTGCAGTTACAATGGCAGCCTGTTAACGCAGAGACCCCCATATCCTGGGCTAAGACACACTGTGTTTCAAGTCGTACGCTATGTGCACTCCGGCAAAGGGCGACGGAGGGGATGCCCGGGTGCTGACATGCCCCTGGGGTGTGCGAGTGTTACAGCTCCCCCTTTGAGCCCGTCCACCGAGGAGCAAACCCCCCGCATCCCCACCCCTAATCTCTGGAGCTTCAGCTCAAGCTGTGGCCATGGGATATCCCTGCTGCAGTCCCTGGTCCGTCAGCCAAGAGCGTGACCATCACGCTGGCCCGACAGAGTCAGCTCAGATCTGGGTTCCCACCAGGACGCGGCGACTCACGGTTCTGTAGACAGGGGGACGCTCCAAGATGAACTTCTGCACCCGCTTCTGCCTCTGCTGGAACAGCTGGGACCCTCTGTTTGTTAACAGCGACAGCTCTTCCACCATCAGTTCCTGGGGCGTGCTGACCTTCTTCCCCAGGTCCAGCTGGGGGACTGAGGACACACGCAGAGCAAGGCAGTGAAAGAACAGGTGTTGCAATAGGGAGCCAGGGGCCAACGGAGGAGAGCGAGTGGCTGTGCATGAGGATGCCCTGCCGGGGACACAATAGAACCTTGCTCTGGGCAGAGGCGTGGAGATGGCCTGCTTGACTTAGCCTCTAGGACAGGGATGTCAAACTCAAATACACAGTGGGCCAAAAGTAAAAACTTGGACAAAGTCGCGGGCCAACCTTGATATTTGTTGAAAAAATGTCTCCAATTGAGGAAGTTTTTCCTTCTCATCAAATATAACGATGAACCTTTTCATATGGAAACAAACTTCAGTTTTGCTTAAACATTGAATCTGGAACAAGCAAAGCTTAATACTATAAACACATGTGAAATCGGTGCATGCGCTGTCTACCGGCGGGCCAGCTCTAGTAGACATTTGGTATTTTCTCGCGGGCCAAATATAATTACACTGCGGGCCAGATTTGGCCCGCGGGCCTGAGTTTGACATCTATGCTCTAGGAGGCACAAACGTCTAGCAGAGAGCTCTGCTGTGCCCCTCAGGCTGGGTCAGAAACTGCACTGATGGGAGCCACGTCCTGCCAAAGAGAGGGACCAGGAGGCCTTGTGGGGGGAAATGAAAAGGGAGGGTAATAAGGGGGTCCTGACACCATGACGGGCTCAGAATAGCCTCTAGCGAGCTGGTGCAAGGGCCCTGTTGGTGGTAATTGACACTGAACTGCCCATTCATTTGAAACGTCCAAGAGGAGACCAGTAACTTCATACTCTGAAGTCCAGGGCAGTTTTGCCAGTGACTTCATTTGAACTGGCTCAGCTCCCGTGGACTGGATGCCGCTACCTTCAATGGGCACTGCACTTCTGGGGCTACTCCGTGAGTCAAATTAGCACTCTTACCAAATTAGCGTCTCTTACCGTCGTCCGGCAGCTCCCTCCGGAGGGCCGTCGCCTGCATTTGTCTCTCTCTGATGTGGTCTGCGTGCAGAATGGGAAACATCTTCCCAGCTGGAAAAGAAAACAGGCTGCCACTAGCACATTAGCCCCCGGGTGCCGATTGCGCTGTCCCTGGGAGGAACGGAGCCTAGGTGGGGTTCTGGGCTTCGTGTGATGGCTTTTTGCAAACTGTTACCCTCGGGCCCAGCTTTGCTCACTTTGGGAAAATAGGCACAAAAATGGGGTTTGGGCAGAAGGAATGCAGCTGGAGGAAAAGGAGGTGCCTCTCTGCTTTATGGTCATAGAAATTGTATCATGCAACCCCTTCACTGCAACCATCTCCATTCATTTCAGAATCCAGCCCTCCATGTCTCCGAACACTACAGAGCTGTTCCGAGTGACCACATCCTTGGCCCTATGTGCTCTCCGTCCCTTTCTCTCCACTAGTCTAAGACTACCGTAGGACTGTCCGTCTCTCGCACCCGTCACACAATTTGCCATTGCTGGTGCGAGAGCCTTCTTCTCTGCAGCTCCTGCCATCTGGTGCCACCTCCCACAGCAACTTGCCATCTGAAATCTCTTTGCTCCTTGTTCATGCCTCTTAATGTTGCCTTGCGTTGCTGGATTTGTGTTTGAGCCACTTAATGTGTTTGCTAAGCAATGGCTTTGCACTAAGGCCCGCTGTAATTGATACAATGCTCCACCCTGCATGAAACTGTGCAAGGTATTGGGCGGGGTGTCGCATATGAAAGATGGAATTCAAAATATATGAAAGGAAGTTGCATTGCATTGGACACCAAGCTCTCTGATCGCCGCTAGCCCCTCAGCGTAAGCCCTGAATCAAGAGACCTTGTGACTGTTCGATTAGCTGGCATGTGCCATCTTTATTCATAAATGGCTGCACATTTTAAGGTTTTTTTGCTAAAATGTCTGACTTAATACCCTGCAGTGGTGAGTTGCACAAGCAAATGACAATGTTGCATGTTTCCTTATATGCATCTGAAGGATGCCTGCTACCTTAAATCATGCAACAAGACTCTAAGTGTAATGCCTGGAACACGGGCAGACTGGGGCTCTAGCATTTGATCAATCGCTCCTACATCTAAGGTGTCTGTGCCAGCTAAGCCTGACATCTGTTGCCTTTTAACTTGTACCCGACAAGAAGCCCCAGTCCGTCCCGTGAACTAGCCAGTTTCCAGCGCATAGTGAGGCAGAGCAGAGCCATCTACACAGAGGCTGACTAAGTTCGGTAGTGGCGGGGGACAGCAGCCTGCTCCCTGATCGAGACGCCAGTTGTTAAAACCCCAGCGTGCTGTTGAGATCCCTCCTGCTGCTTCTGAACGTAGCAATTCTCCCCTCCCCACGCTGGCGCTCCCTCCTCTGGGTTCAGAGCCGAGCCCTTCCATACCTGATGGTGTTACTCCGTCTTGCTGCGATGCTGTTGGGTGAAAGGTGCTTTCCTGCAGCACCCGTGCCGGGATTAGGCCTTGCCTTGGGTTTCCTTAGCAGCTTTCGTACACCTACCCTGATGCTTCCTGCCCAGCGTGTTCCTGTGTCTTACCCCTTTGTGCCCTGCTTGCGCTCAGCCTGGGCCACAGCTGACATTCTTGGTGCTAATCCATGTTACATCAGACATTTATTTCTGGCTGAGAAAAGGGGCGGAGGCAGCACAGACCCTTGGTGAGCCGAGTGGCTGACCCCTGAGAGCATGCACAAACACAGAGGCGTGCACGTACATACATTGCACATGTATACAAAGCCATATGCGTGCACATAGGTAAGGAATTTCTACACAAATGCATAAACTCACACATTCACAGGTTAGTCCTGTTTTGGGCAGAGGATTGGGCTAGATGACCTCCTGAGGTCCCTTCCAACTCTAAAATTCTATGATTCATTCATACATGCACATGAGAGAATCATTAGCTGGTGTACAGCGCTTCAACAACAAACGGTGTGCAATGCCCTAGACAGGCATGCAAACTAATGTAGGCACTACAGAAGGGCAGCTAGATGCATTCTCCAATACTGCCAAGGCAAAGGAGGGGTGTTTGATTAAATCAAAGGCAACCGATTTCAGATAGACACAGGGAAATGCACTGTTCGTCTTATTTATTATTATTTTTGGAGCATCATAAGTGGACAGAGTCCTTCCCAAAACACAGAGACAGCAAAGGCTCTCTGCCCCAAAGACTTTACATTAGAATTCAGATGAAGCAGAAACATAAAAATCTGTGGAACTCACTGCTACAAGGTGTTATGGTGGTAAACAGTACAGTTCAAACGGCATTGTGCTTTAGATGGGTAAGAATAGCATCTGCAGGGACAGCAACTGGAATCAAATTACCAGACAACTCGAACTTCACATGTCAGGCCTAAGCTGATCACCAGCTGGTAGCCAGGAAGAGAGGCTCCCACGCACGTCCAGGCCGTGGGATATCACTGCACAGCGAGGTACAGGCCAGGAGGTTTCTGCAACATCCCATTGGCCGCTTTGGGCTTTTATTTAGAAGCAAATCAGTGCAGGCATACCGAGGCGGCGGCATTTCACCAGCTTACAAGCCCCTCTTGAAAAGCCTCCTAAATCCGGTTTGTCAGAGGCCAGAGCGGGAAAGCCCTTGTACTGCAACTATGCACACTGCCGTTACTGGTCAAGCGTCTCCGGACACCCAGCGCGGAGCTGCGTCTCTGCTGTGCCCTGGGCGGCCCCTACCCAACTCGGCCGGACACTATGTGCATTCCCACCGGCTCAGCTCCAGCCTTCCACCCTGGGGGATATGGGGCAAAGCTTCCCTGCTGCTGCTGACACGGGTTCAAATCCACCCCAGGCCCCATTGACTCTTGGTGGCCAGCGTGCTCTAGGGACAGTAGGGGAGCATTTCCCTACTGTAGCTGACAGTCCTACAGCTACCCATTCCTCACCCCCCCTTTGTGGGGCTCTGACACTGACCATTCAAACAGACCGTGAAAAGCAGCTTAATCCCAAATTAATTGGGGGGGGAGGGTGTGAAACAATGGGAGATGCCCATTCAGCTTTGCTGCCACCAGGTGGCCGTTCCTCCTCACTGCAGGTTCAGGCTAGACAAGGCCTCCGGGGAGCCATCTATCATAGCAATGCAGTCCAGTGCGGTCCCCCAGCAGGGCAGAAGAGTGGCCAGAGAGAGGGGCGGGGGCTGGTGAGACTCCCCCAGGCCACGGGGCACATTGCCACGCCAATGCCAATTGCATCTTCCGGCAGATCTGCCCCAGCACCTTCCCCCTTGCGCCTCTGTGCTACCACTGGATTGTGGCCGCGCCATGGCCCAACGTGACACCATCTCCCGCCCCCAAAGTGCTCCTCCGGGCAATGTGGGGTGGGGGAAGTTCTGGAGGGGGCTGAGCAGGCAGTGATGTGTGTCCAGGGAGCGGCTGATGGGGCCAGAGCTGAGGGTTGCTGTTGGACAGGAAGGGGGCTCTGAGCTGTGCCCGACTGGATCTGAGAAGGAGGGAGCGGCAGCCTCAATCCCCAGGCAGTGCTGGGTGTCAGACAGCAGCGCTCCTCCAGACACCACATTATGGGCCAGTGGTGCGTGAGCGGGCGCTGTCACACCAGCTTTTCGCCCTGCCCCTGCAACTGCGACAGGCACAAACGGGGAGCCCGGGGCAGGTTCCACCTGCTTCCTGCAGCACAGCCATTGCTACGCCATGCACCAGCCAGACTCCTACAGACCCCCCGGGCACAAGAGAGCCCTGGCCTGGCCATGCCACGAGCACAGCCCGGGGAGTGTCTGAGCGACCCTTTCCTTTTACCCCCAGTAAGCCGAGCGCCCATGTGACACTGCACTGTCCATGGTCAGCCAGGGGGCTCAGCACGCCTCGGGCGCAGCAAGCCATGGCCCACGACGCTGGGGGCCGTGTCACTCCTGGCTGGGTGTTTCGGACGCCAAAGGACACAGGCAGGCCAGGCTGCGTGGGATGCTGTCTGTTTTATTGTCGTGTGTGCTATACAGTGAGGGGGCGAAATGCGCCTCAAAGAGCAGCTGGGGAAGCTACGGCGAGGAACGCCTGGCGCGGTCTCTCCGTGGAGCAAAAGCACCTGGGCGTGAGAAGTCGCACGCTGCGTGGAGCCAGCTCCTTGCCCAGCCGCCACTGAAAAGATCCGAGTAAAGGCCGCTGGGCCCTGGGACTAGCCAGTATGAAAGGGAAGCCCTGTGTGTGGTTGGGGGAGGCGGGGGGGAGGGCCTGGATGAGGCGTCCCAGGTTAGAGATGGAAAAAGCTTGTCAAGAGGGGCCTAACCCAAAGCCCAATGAAGTCAGGATAGGGCTCTGCGCCCCAGCAGAGGCGTCAGTGCTGGGTAGCGAGCCCGTTCTGTACCCGCACTAATGAACGGTGGCACGTGTCCCTGGGAGGGGAGGGGGGTCGCCGGGTGGGAGAGAGGTGTGCCCAGCAACGTCATTGCGCACAGCCCAGGGCTCAGCAATAATCGCTGGCCTACAGTAACTAGCAGACGGGGAAGTTCCCTCCCCTCTCAGCAAGACGCTCCCCATGGTCCATTCCCCGTGTGCTGTCCTGAGGGACAGGCTAGAACCACCCCCCATGTCACACCTCCTGTCACTTACACTAACCCCAGCGCTGCCACCTCTCCCTCTGGCCCTCTCCTCACTCTCCCGGGGCAGCCCCCTCTCACTCTTAGCCAGCCACCGAGCTCATTTCCCTACACCCCCGAAGGGCTCTGAGCGTTTCGGAAGCCCTGGTCAGGGGCCCCAGTCCTGCTCGGATGCTGTTGTTGGGCCTACCCAGGCATCCAGTGCAGAGCGGTGGCTGGTATCTACCTGCCCCGCCCCCCGACCATCTCTGGCCTGAGCCAAAGCACCCCAGAGCCAGCGGAGAGACGCCCAGGGCTGCCCTCGCACGTGGGGGCCGGCGCTGTCTGAACAGCTTTAGGAGCTACACGGCCCCCCTTGCACCACTCTGCCCTACACTTCCATCACCCCTTCTCAGCACTTGTCCACACATGCCGTGAGCCTCTACTTACCCCCCTCTCACCATGCTCGTCCCCCCTGCAGAGCGACACGCCCCAGGCCCGCTCCCTCCAGCCCCCGGCGAGCTGTGATCTCCTTGGCCACGTTACTGGCTAGGACGATCACGCCATTTAGCGACCCCGCCATTGCCGCTGAAGATCCATCAGCCCCGGGGATCTGCAGACGGCAAGTGCCCCATGTTCTAACTGGGCCTCGCAAACCGTGTAATAGGCCCGTGATGTATAGCCAGGCTGGGGGGGTTGTTCTGTGCTCCTTGCTTTGCTGGGGCCAGATTCTTCACCCACAGCTCTGCAGACTGAAATCCTCTCGGCAGTGCCAGGTTTCAGCAGCGACATGCGCGTCCCCCGCACGCTGTGGCTCCAACCTCTCCTGCAGGAGGCCACCTCTAGGAAGGAGAAGGTCACCGTGACCGTCAGGGGAGCGAGCCAACAAATGTGCCGAGTGGCACAAGGCGTAGTCCCGTGGCACCAACAGCTGTCCACGAGACGTTGCGCTGGGACCCCCTAATTAGTTTCATGTCAGCCACTAAACAGCTCTCCGGTGGGGAAGACTGTTGGTCTTACCCAGCCTCGTTCTCCCGTCACAGCAGCGACTGGGAAGCAAATCATGTTCGTTACCGCTCCCCGGACACATCAAGCCCCACGGGGACGTTGGCTGAGCATTTCCTGGCCACTTCAGCTAATTACCAAAGCTACATGCACCTGGGACGGCACACGCTCTCCCTCCCAACCCACCGGCCCCCTTTCACTGGACCTGGCATAGCCAGAACGGATTTTTTGGCAGGGCCTGTGGACGACATGGGTGGGCACAAGCCTTACGTCACAAGCGAAACAGAGGCTGATAAAAACACAGGATGAAATGCTGAACAACTGGTTGGGTGGGCCTGCTTTCAAACTGGGTGGGCCGTGGCCCACCCCTAGCTACACCACGGCAATGGAAGCAGAGGGTCTGAGATTCCACAAACAGGCTGTGTGCAGACATCCCCCCCACCCCACCAACGATTCTGGGTTTAGTACACACCCATGGGAGCAGGCTGTCTGCTCACACACACAGCATGATGAGCCAGCAGCATCCGGGCGCAGGAGAAGCTGGGCAGGGAGAGGAAAGGCGTCAAACTGAACCATGGCTGCTGCACCAACAGAGGAGGGAATTCAGCCGTCTCATGCTACAGAGCCCACCGCCTTTCTCTTTAATGCCCTCCGTCTAGAAGCCCTGGGATCCATGTGGAACTAGGATGGGGATTTGTCCCTGGAGAAGGACAAAGCAGCGTTGCCTCTGACGTGTTCACACGTGCCGTGCTTTCTGTCTGGCTCCAAGAGTCCCATGCCATGTAATTAGGAGCCAGGGAGTGAAAGGAGGGCTCTAGCGTTGCTCCAAAGGCTTCCTTCAGCACCATTTCTGGCAGCTAGGCTTCGCAACCTGCCCCCTTCCTTTCATCCCTTGGGGCAGGGCTAATGCAGAGCTCCAGATGCCGTGTCCTCCCTCTTCTTGTGAGAAGCCCCCCCCCTTCGACGTATGCCCCAGCACTGCAGCCTGGCGCAGGAGCTAGAGAACTGGGGGCGAACCGGGGAGGCTTTGCCATGAAAAGGAAACATTGGTGAAAACTTTCTTTGGTTTGTTTTGGGATGAAAAAGTTAAAAAAAAAAAGATCCCTCGTTTTTCAGGGCTTCTTTGCTTAAAAATGAAACAGGACATGGCGAAAGAAACAAAATTGCCAGGGGGATTTTTGTTGGGGGGGGGAATGAAAAATTCCACCTGGGCAAAGGGATTGTGCAGTTGCCCGACTGACCCCCAGAGGGCCCCACTGGCCTATACCAGATCTTGCTGCCCTGCCTGTCATCACCGCCCCCTGGGCCACGGGGCAGACAGGCCAGCGCCCCCGTCCCTGTGTCGCTCTCTTGCTGTTGGGTTCACGTGTCTCCGTGCTCACAGGCTGCACCCAGCAGAAGCTGGCCCTTAGCATGTGAGCCCCTCTCCCAGCCCGTTCCTTTAGTGAAGCCAGTGCAGCAGAAACACACCTGGGGGGGCTGTGAGAGGCCATGGGGTGGAATTTCGCCAGCCACGTGCCGGTGCACAGACGTGGTGACTCGCCTGGGACAACTGGTGCCGGCTAGCGCTGGACACAGCACAGATGTTTGGTTTCGCGGGGCGGGGGAATAACCTTTCCTCGGCTTGCTCTCTGCAGAGCCCCTCCCCAGCCCGGTGTCACGGTGAAAGCTGCTGCATTTTGGGGGTGAAAAGACGCAAATCCACCCTCAGGGACATGCCCGACCTCAGCGATCACCTTAGCGCCTCCAATCTCCCGTCCCCCCAACAGCCCTTGAGTTGGCCCTGGCCTGGTGGAGCAACTCCTGGCTGCGCCTCATCCCCTGACGTGCAGGTGTTCAGCCGATCAGTGCACCAGGCACATGCCTGGGCGCTGGGAATGGGGAGCACGCGCCAGAGCGCTGTGTTACGGGTAGCGCGGATGGGGACTGGGCCCCCCTCCTTGGGCTCCCCTGGCATTAAAGCTGAGTGCACGTCAGCCTTGAAAGGTTCGGGCGATAAAACACCTGGCACCGTCCTGTGCCCCCTGCCAATCAGACCGGGGGCTACACTCCGCTCTGCCAAGCACGAGAGCGAGAGAGGGAGGGGATAGCCGCGGCGGGCGTGAGAGGCTGGGCTGGCCGGGGAAGAAGCACAGAGGGGCTAAAACATTTGTCTTCTTGCCCCACGCCTCAGTGCATGGCCAGGGCCAATGACACCACAGTGGGGGCCTTTCGGCTGGCCTCGCAGCCAGCCAGAGCTCTGCGGTGCAGCCTGAGCGTCGGTTCCTTCCATGGCCGCGACAGTGGCCCAGGGCCCGTCAGCTCCGTCCACGTTATCCGCTTGGTAAGAGGGAGCCCCTCTCTCAGCCCCACACCCCCTTACCTCTTCCCGCCACCCCGCTCCCTCCCCCGCTGCTTGGGTCTTGGCGTCGTTCCTGGCTCAGGCCCCCAGCAGGGTCCCAGGGGCCACGACCGACGTAGAGGGGACACCGCCTCCAAAAGCCCTTGTGGCTCCACCCCGGCCCCTCGCACAGGCCTGCCTGGCATCCAGGCACCAGCTGCACAGAGACAGCCAGCGTGGCTGGGGCCCTGCGGCGCGGCGGGGACGGGCCCGGAGCACGGTCAGGGCCAGGACGGTGGCTTTGGTCAGCCCCGGGGCGGGGAGGGGAACGCTGGCTCAGCCGTGCCCGGCTTGTGTGCGGTGGATCAGCTTGAGGCACTAATTGCCCCCTGCAGCGGACCCCGGCTCGCCTCTGGGACATGGGGCTCTTGACGGGAGCACACTCCCTGCGGGGTGCAGGGTTTTGCTGTTCATTCCCCCGAGGCAGCCCCAGTCTTTCCCGTCCTCACTGCCTCGGCTCCAGCTACCCTGCCCTGCGCTCTGGGAGCAGGACAAGCCCCCAGCGCCCGTCCTTGAGCTGCTGGGACCCAGGGAGAGGCAGGTCTCGGCAGCACAGTTTGCAAGGGCAGCGGCCGTTCTGGCTTTTCCCCCAGTCCTTCCCCTCCGGCACTTGGAAGCAGGCCCGATCCGCGGCCTCCGCAGAGCGCACAAAGGAAAGAAGGGATTCAGAGGCAGCAAGCTGGAAAGCCCACGTCTGGCCGGCGTCCCGAGCCCCCTCTGCCCGCGCGCTGTGTCTCTGATGGGGATTACGTGGCTGGAAGGACAGTCTCGGGGCTGCCTGGCGGCGATCTGCACCCCCCTGGCAGCGGGCATGGGACAAAAAGCAGCGTTAGGCTCCCTGGTCCCACTTGGGCCGAGATGCCGTTGCTGGTGCCAGCAGAGCAAAGGCTGGGATGATTAGCGGCGGCGTTGGCTCGGGCTGGAGTCTGGGATGGGGCAAAACTGGCGGGCACCGTCCTGCCGCTGGCTGGCGCGGACCATGCTGGCATCCGCAAGGTCCCGTCCGTCTGGCGCGTTACCTGTTGGCTAAGCCCCTGCCGCAGGTTTGGGGAGAGGTGCTGTGGAGGTGGGGGAGCAGAGGGGGGCTCGCTCTCATTCATCTCCAGAGCCCCCTGCCCCCTCCCACCCGCAGCTTGGCATGGGCGGAGGGAGCAGGGCGCCGGCGAGTCTCTGCACGAATCCAGCAGGCTCCAGTGGCGTCCTTGCGCCGGTCACTCGTCTCCTCCCGGCCTAGGAGGTGCAGGGCGCTTCTGAGGACAGGCTCCCCTGTCTCAGCCGCATGCTCCCGCTCCAGCCCCGGGGGCAGATGTTAAAGCTGCAGATGCCGGGAGACTTGAGCCCAGAGTCTTCCGAGTCGATGGACACATCTGAGTCCGTGGGGGACCTGGAGGTGTAACGCTTCACGGGGGACCTTGCCTCTGGGCGAATGAAGGTCGGCGAGTAGGTGCCCAGGTCCCGGGGACTGGCACAAGAGGAGGCGTGGTCTGGGAGCACCCCAGCACTGGCGGGCAGCGTGAGAATCCTGTGGCCCTCTGTCCATGTGGATTTCGGAGCTGGCCCTGGGTTCCTATAGGTTGGAGAGCAGAGGCCGGTGGCCCCCGGGCTGCTGCTGGCTGCCGCGTTGAGAGGTGGTGCCCCGGGGTTGGCGGGCAGCGTGAAGTACCTGTTCCCATCCGCCCTGGCTGCTCGTGGGGACGGCAATGGGCTAATGTAGGTCGGAGAGGGGCTGCCCGGGGTCCTGGGGCTGATGCCGGGCGAGGTGTTGAACTGGGGCAGCCCTGTGCTGGGGTGTCTGTGCCCAGCCAGCCACGTAGCTCTCGGAGACTGTGGGCTAGGGGCATGGTTGTTCAGGGGCGATGTGCTGGCTGGCGGTGCCCCTGCCCCGGCGGGTGGCGTGAATGGCCTGACGCCCTCGGTCCCCAGGGCTTTGGGGGAGGAGCTCTTCCTCCTGGCAGCATTGATGATGTTCCTGGCCAGCCGGGCCTGCATCTGCCGGCTGGCCTTGTGGTCAGCCTCCGGCCGCAGTGGGGAGAGGGACCGTTCACTCCATGATGGCGACATGGGAGGCGGTGGGGTCCTCGCGCTGGCAGCCTCCGCAGGCCCTTCCTCACTTTCCGGCCTCACCCATCCATCGAAGGGGCTCGGCTGAGGCCCCAGGCGTGGTGTCCAGGTCAGGGAGGCAGGCAGGGACACTCTCCTTTCCTGCAGAGGGAATACGGAGCACGTCAGCCTCCTGCTCGGTTCGGGGTCAGGCTGACACGGGAGGCCTGTGGCCAGCAGAGGACAAAGAGCCAGCGAGGTACCGGGAGAGGGAGCCGGGGATGCTGGCTCTGCCACTGGGAGCGAGCAGCTTAACAGCGGGGAAGGGCTTTGAGATCCTCAGCACAGAAGGGCAACCCTCCGTCCCTCTGTCTCCTCCCTACACCCCGCCCCTCCAGCCCTCTCCGCCAATGGCAGGGGCAGGCTGCTAAAGGCGATGCCATGCCAGGAAGCACCGCTTTCAGGAGGCTGGACTTCCCAGATGAAGCCACAAACCTGGCCAATCAGCACCCCCCACGAGGCAGGCTCTGTGCCTCAAAAACCAGCCTCGCCCACCAGGGCCTCCCAGGGGCTCTCGGTCCTGGCGCGTGCTCTGCCACGAGATACAACGGTCTGCTGAAACCCATGCAAGGGTTCTCCTGGCTGCCTGGACGCCCCTAAATAACCCACTCTCTGCTCCCCCCCTCGTCTTCTTCTGGGGAGAGGCAGCCCCATCTCGTCCCCCCACCTCCATGGCACTCCTGGCTATCAGGAATTCTAGCTACGGAGCATCCCTGCGCCACGCCTGGCATTTTCTGAGCCCTGCTAGCCCTGGGACAGCACCAGCCCCTATGAGACCAGCTATGCGCTGGCTCCAACCCAGCGCCTGCTATCCCGTGGCCTCCTTGGCGCACGCTCTGCACTCAGCGTCAGAGCTGTGCTGGGGGGGAGGTGACTGGGTTATGTTGGCACCGTCGGCCCATTTAGTCCAGCCTGGAGATCGGGAGAAGCAAACCACCCAGGCATTTTTGGCCAGGGACATCTTGCTTTTTTTCTAATGCGCCCGTCTACTTGGCAGGACTCTGGGTCAGAGGCTGCCCCACTTGCGCGGACCCCCTTGGGGCTGCTCGCGTGGGTCGGTGCTATCAGTCTGAGCGAGGGTGGCAGCACCATGGTTTCAGTAGGGTTCAATACTGAACGCCTCCCTTCAGACCTCCTTACCCCCCAGCTATAATCCTAGGGCCCAGGAACCACAGTAGTGATTCATTTCTTCTGGCTCCCGGGCCCCTCCTGGGCCCCCTCTCAGGAGACTCGGCTCATTGCACAGGCATGACGTCTGGCCCAACAGCCCTCTCGGTGTCCTCAGAGCAGGGGGAGGGCTGGCCGCCAGGCGTGGCCCCCTCTGGGCAACAGGGAACGGAGCAAATGCAGCCCTGCTCCGTTGCCCACAGAGATAGCGTCCGGCAAAGATAACGGGGGAGGAATGCAGAGGTGGGAGGAGGGGACAGGGTGGCCCATCATTAGGCTGCTCGTGTGCTGCTCGCCTCTCCTCCTGCGCCATGCGCACACGCTGCTCAGAGGCAGGGAGGCCTCCTGGACAAGCTGGGTGAAGGGAGTTAAATCACAGGCAGGCAGAAGCGCAGCAGGCCGGGTCGAAGAGGAGCGCAGGGGCCCAAGGAAAGTGCCAGCGAGGCAAGGCGGGGCTGGGGACTGGAGCACAGGGTGTGTCTGGGACAAGGCATCCTTGGTCCAGGCCAGCAGGAGGAGACAAAAAGCCAGACCGATGGCTGATCCCTAGGCTGACCCCTCTCCTGCTCCCTGGGAGCTCTTGGGCACTGGCTCTCATCCAAAGCTCACCAAAGAGTCTTTCCCTTGACTTCAGTGGTGCTTGGATTAGGTGGCCTCTGAGTGCGGGCCCTCCCTTCCCGTCCCTTGCGCAGCGTTGTATCAGTCTGGGCTTCCATGAGCTGCTGCCTCCTCATCTATCTGCCCGCGGCATGGGACACGCTCCCATTCTGTTCCCAGCCCGGGCGCTGCACGCGGCAGGTCCAGAACCCCAGGGCTGGCAGCACATCATCCGCACACTGCATCCTCCTAACAAAGGACTGGGCTCAAACCCCCATGGGTACCAGGGCATCGTCCCCAGGGATGGTTTAACATTGGGCTGCGCCATGTGGGAGCTAAAGAGGAACCCTTGGGTCTAGCTCCCTGCTGCTCCCACCAACCACCCCAGGTCCTTCCTCTCAGCTTCCGCTGCTACCAGGTTATTGAGCCTCAGCAACACGTAGCCTCTTCCGTGCCAGGGAGACAGCCCTTAGCCCGAGCACTGGAATGGCTCAGGGTTGCACACTCCAGGAGGGACGGTTCAGTTCCCTTTGCCTGCAGTGCCCCAGCTCCGCAGAGGGCCTCTTGCCCACCCCGTAATGGCAGGAGCTGCAGAGGACGGGGCTGAAACACCACCCAGGCAGGATGGGACTTGGTTCAACCACACCCCCGATGGCATCTGTCCATTGCCTTCTGCTGGGACTATCCAGCTACCTAGCAGGGAGACGCTATTCCTGACATATGGCACCCCATGCAGGGCAGCCGAGGCTGCCACGCTGGGCCGGTCTGAAAGAGAACGGGGAAGGCAGATTGAAAAGTTTCATCAAGACACGCAGCAAAAATCCTCCCTCATCCAAAAATCAAATCCCCCCTGGGTTTGGCATTGCCAGCCAAGGGGAACACCAGAGGAGCACGCCGTGGCACGCCCCGCCTCCGCAGGGCCATCCAGGCCCGGATTTGCAGTGGGCATGTCCTGTTACGACAAGACATGGTGTGTGCCGAGTGAAACGCCCCAGCAATCTCCCCTGCAGCTGACAGTGGGCAGGGTCCTTGAGCCACTCCAGCTGGCAGCTGCAGGCCAGGAGACGAGGGGAGCCCTTCCGGTGACTATTGGAGATGCATTCATGTGCGTGTACATGCATATGGGTGTACATGTGCACGCCCATGCGTGTGCACACACGTGCCTGACTGCGTATGGGTATAAATACACGCCCAGGTGTATGTGCACACATGCCTGTCTGTATAGCTGTACATGCACACCCATGTGTGTGCATGCCTGTGTGTGCACGCACATGCCTGTCCATCTATGGGTACAAGGAGGTGTGGCTGCAGACAGAGCCAAACCAGCTTTCTTCAGTCTCGCTTGCTAAACCAGCAGGGAAGCTACAGCTGCACGGGTGGCAGCCCAGGTTTGCACCCCGGAGCCCAGCAAGGTTGTTCAGTCAGCTAGCCGATGCTGCTGCGGCTTCCTGGCTATTGCCCGCACACTTGCTCACCTCTGTCTACAGAACTGTGGGCGGGACTGGCACTTTTCGGGTGGCACAGCGTCACTTAGGAGCCGTTGCCAGGGTCAGCGAACTGTCACTCCGCACTGACCTCATGGGCCTCTGGAGGATAACTCAGTGGCCCGGAAGATCACATTTCAAAGCCAGCTGGGGAAATATCACCCCAGCAAATCAACCAATCACCAGCGTGGGTGTGTAGCGCAGGTGTGCTGGGGGTGGCTTTTCAGAGGCAGACACTATCTTGTGAGGTGGGTGAAACTCCACCAACTTCACACTTACACAGTGCCTCTCAGTCCAAAGACTCCCCCCATGTTCCACGCCCTATGGGACAACGCTGCAGCGGGGGGACATTGACACAGCTCGGTGGACTTCAATGGAACTTTGCCAATTGACACCAGCTGAGGATGTGGCTGTACGTGTCCAGAGCGCCACGGCAGGGAAGAAGCAGAGCGTAACCAGTCACTAGGAATGCGGCCGGGGGTGGCATTCCCAAAAATGCACCATGGGATCGCTAATTACCACCAGTTTTCTATCACATCTGGCTGGGCCCATGACATCCGGGATGTCATAAAAGACTTTCCCTTAAAGTAAAAGCAACGGGAGTCCTGTAGTACCTTAACGACTAACAAATTTCTGCAGGTCTAAGCTTTCGTGGGCTGCAACCCACTTCATCAGATGCATGAAGTGGAAACCACTTAAAGTAAATGGCCTGATGTGCTCCTCCATGGTGAGATCGCCAGCAAAGCCAACACACAAGCATGGTGGAGCACAGGAGGTCCCTTCATTCCTGCTGCTTCAAGCAGGGTGGTGATGGAGGAGGAGGGCGTCGGAACCATCTTTTGATTTGTTTTCTGCACAGTGCCCAGCACAATGGTGTCCTGGGTCCATGACTCTCTTCTAGACACTCCTATGATACAAATAAGCAATAAAAAGCCCGACGGCCTGTTGGCATTGCCCACAGGGTGTGGAGATCCAAGAGGAAAGAGTAGAGACAGATTGGAGATTTGGGCGTGTATTCAGAACCAGAAAAGAAAACGCATGCAGAGGAAATAAAAGCACAGTCAAAAGCAACCCTATTAACATGGAGAAAGTGGGGAGAGAACAAGTGAGCTACAAAATCTTTACTAGCTTCCTGCCCTGGGTTAATTCAGCAGCTGGGATCTCAGGCTCCATTTCCAATACACGTGCTCGAAAGGACGGGGAAGGCAGCGAGTTGGTGCGTGCTCCCTCTCTGCCTGGTTTCTTTCCCTGGAACGCTCCTTCAGCAGCCTTTGTTCCAGGACGTGCTGTGACTCACTGTCCCATCCCTTCCCAGGAAGGGCCCCCCAACGTGCCCAACTTTATGCTGCAGAAAGCCAGGATCTAACTAGGAAATGAGCCTTGTCCAGGTGTTGCAGCAGCTAGAGATTCAGTCTAGCTGGCAAGCACATCTGGCCTTCCTCGGGTCACTGCTCTGGCTGGTGAGCCTGGAAATCCGCCTGGCAGCAACCTCTCTGACTGCAGACATCAGAGGAGTCAGGGATGTCAGTGGGAGTTACCTTACCTGCATCCTGTGGCAGAACAAGTCCCCTGTATCTCCCCGAGCTCGTGTGTCCCTGGCATGTGTCTCAGAGCACTGGGGAGGTTTGTCACGTCTCCAGCACTCAGCTGAGACGCTCTCAAGCAGAAGAGCCGTTCAGTGCTAAGGGGGACTCGCAGATTCATCACGAGCTTTTCTGCTTCAAATGGAAACCAAGTCATAGATGCTGCTTCCTAGTGCGGCTGCTGGTACAACTCTAGGACCCCGGGGCCACTCTGGTGGTACGCACGGGAAATACAGGGGGTTTGCACCTCCCTGCGTGGCTCTCCCCCACATCACCATTCAGGGCAGCAGAGGGACAGGGAATTCTTGAAGTCCTTGCTTCACTCCCACCCCCAATGCAGCTGAGTGGGTGCGGGGGAGCACAGCAGGCTACCATCAGCTACTGGTAGGGACCAGAATCAATCTGAGCCAACCAGGAGCGAGGTGGGAGCCGCCACAAATTCTTCTCTGCCCATGGCTGTACCTAAAGGCACAATCTAGCCGTGGAGTTCCCAGGCCTTAGTACAGAAGCCATCCTCCAACTGTACAGCACCAGAGCAGTAAAGCCCTCCCCAAAGGACGGGCCAAGGGGCAGGCCTGTAGCCATCACTCAGATCTAAAGCAGGGAGAAGAGTGAATCACATTCTCCACCCCATAGGTGAAGATTCCAGGACACCGACTGCGTAAGTTATTTGACGAGTATTGTTTGAGCAGCTCTACCTGGGTCAAACTCCCCGTGCTGCCAATGGGTATTTTGCTTGAGTAAAGACTGCATGATGACCCACTTCCCCTGTAAATAAATACCCAGCTATTCCATGCCTGGAAACACCCAGCTGTCCCCTGAGATTTACCCTGTAACTGTCCTGCTATTCCATGACAGCCTGGAAACACACAGCAATCCCCTGAGATTTACCCTGTAACTGTCCTGCTATTCCATGACACGTGGTAAATACCCAGGTATCCTGGGAGATTTACCCTGTAAATACCCAGCTATTCCATGACACCTGGTAAATCACAAGGTTTACCCTGTAAATACCCCCATCCTATCATTCCATCCCATGCATATCTAACCTACCAAAACCCTGCTACTCCACGGGCACCTGTCTTATAAATCTGTTTCCACTGTATAGCATTCACCTTGTCAGTTCTAGTCTAGGCCTCTACGTGGCCCTCACCCGAGAAATGTTAAACAGGTTGCAGTTACGGCAAACGGTACTGGCAATTCCCATGGACAGCAAGTAACAGAATAGTTTTGGCCTGTAGGGTAATGTTCCATTACCCTGTCTGTTCCTGGTGTTGATTCCCTGCTAGTAATTGTTTCAACCGCACCCCGCCTGTGAACGCTGACTCTAGCTTTTCACTCCTTTCACCCAGGCCTGGCAAAACAAGGTGTCAGCCAGGCTAGTGGGATCACAGAGACAAAGCAGATTAGACGGCAGCATTTGGAGCAACAGCTTAAACAGTGCCCCAGCTGCTGGAATTTTGCATGTTCATTTTACTAGCAAATCGCCTAACGGGACCTGGCTGTAAATCACGGTGCTTGCCAGAAACACACTATAAAGTGCTATGTGCTGGTTTAACTGGAGACCTTTCCCTCCAGCTGCTTTTTAACAGAACCGTTCTTGGCGCCCATGCTACCTAGCTGTCGGTTTTCTTACTCCTGAAGATTATTTTCAGGTAGCCTGTTTTCCCCTGCAGCAGCCTCTCCCGCTGCGGCTGGCTGTAGATGTACCGTCCCAGTGAGTGTGTGAATGAATAAACCTCTTGTGTGACAAGGTGTCTGGGAAAGGGCTTTTTCTCTTGCACTCTAACACATGAAGCAATATCCTGCAATCCGCACAGCGGTGTTTCAAATGCGAGTGAGGAATGCTTCAGATGGATTCAGTAATAGCAACATTTTCAAGCAGAATCCCTACATCAAACCTGATGTTTAGGCAACTAAATACAAGGAATAAAAGAGACCTGATTGTTCAGAAGTGGTCAGAACGAGAGCTGGAAAATTGGGATTTCGACTCAGTGAAATTCTTCCCCATAAGTGTCTTCTTTCAGCAGAAAATGTAAAGGGAAACTTTTTTCCAACTTCCCCTGAAATGATCCTCAAAGCAACCCCTCCCCCCATTTTCTGACCAGTTCTACTCAGCCCCCACCTCTGCCAGGGACTGCAACGGGACGTGTGGGGGCTCAGCGCCTCTACACATCAAACCTCCTTGATTTAGATGCCACAATAGGGGTTTAGGTGCCCACCTTTAGGCATCTAAATCCACCTTTGGTGGGAACGTTTTGGCTTAAACAAACACGTGGCAATGTCAGGTTTCAATCACTAGTTAACAATGGTCTTGGCTAGCGGAGGAAACCCACTGACACCCACTTTAACACTGTTCCTGGAATCGCGTTAAGCTGCACCATTGCCTGAGAGACCCACTGCGGATGAACAGAGTGATTTGGTGCGTGAGCGCACGAGCTATTCCAGAACAGCCCAGCTGCACTGCGTTTGTTGCTTTGAGGAGAGCAGGCCAGTGTGGTAATATCTACTAGGGTACTAGGGTTTGTCCTGCAGCAGCTTGGATCTGCTCAGAAAATCCAGAGGAACTCTGCTGACTTCCCCTAACACCCGAGATTACTCTCCGGCCCAAAGCTTTAATAGGAGGCAAAAAGCCCACACTGCAGCATCAGCTGTGACATGCTAACGGGTGGCGCTAAGCTAGCCTTGTGGCAGTCCTTCCACAGCTGCTGTGCCATCATTCACAAGAAAGCATGGTACACGCCCCTGCAAACCCCAGGGCAGTGCCGCGGGGCTTCGGGGTCAATGCCCCAATTGCAGAGGCTAATAGCATTGACCCTGCAGAGTCCCAAGGGAGTACAAAGTGGGTGCACCCAATCGGTCGAATGCTAAATCTTTGCCAGGAAGGGAACTAAGGGACATGTGGAGACTAGCAAGGTTCTCCCATCATCCCCGTGCTGCAGTAGCCCCTTCCTTTGACTTTCCCTGTGCTCTGGGGGGACCTGGCGAGATGCTGTTAAACGAGGTCAAAGAACAGAAGAAAACAGGAGAAACAAAAGGAACAGAAAAAGAAAGGAGACAGAAACAGGCGTTGGCTGGAAATGTCCACGCCCCTGTTAGGGTGGACGTGCACATGACTTAGCGTCAGCAGAGAGGAGATATTGCGGGTGAACGGCACCTGAGGTTGCAGAGAGGACCCGCCAAAGGCTTTGCAAAGCGGAGGTGGAAGTTCAGAAGGCGAGAAGAAGGCTGAGCCAGAGATTTGATGCTTCATAAAGTTGCCAGACAAGAGAAAAGAAAAGGCCCCCGAGTGCCTGCTGTTTCTGTGAGGCTTCTGTTCATGATCTTCTAGGGTTTGTACACGTGCACCACATGCGCACACGGCTTCCCCTCTCCCTCCGGAACCCAGTCTGCAAATCTGGACAGCTCTCATTACACAGCCGCGGCTGGGCTGGCGCAAGGAGCATTTGGCTCTCTCTCTCTGCAGGCTTTCTAGGCTACACTGCGCTCCCCCTTTCGCAGCCAGGGCCTGCATCTGGTACAGCCTAGACGCTGCTCCTCTTGCTCAGTTCAACATCATCAGGACAGCAGTGAACCAACAGCTGGCAGAGGAGGCTGGCTACATAAGGGCACGTTATTTGCATTCAAAACCTCCAAGCTATTCGGTTGGTTGGGTTTGTTTGGTTTTCTGCACACCAATCACCAGTTAGAGATGATTGCGGGCAGCCGGAGAAACCCTAAAACCCGCATTTTAACCCCATTACTTGAAGTAAAAAGAAGGTTTCCACACCTGGGGTTCAATTCCTGCATTCCTGGTGGAATACGAAGGTCTGGGAGCTTGGAAGACTCCTTTAGCTCTTGGTGACAATACTCTGGAAGGGGATGCCAGGGCTCCAGCACTTGTTCTGGTGTCTTGGGCGATGAGCGCAGTCCCAGCGGATGGAGAAAGAGGACCAGACGTTGGCCTGCGTGAACTGGACAGAGCAGGAGAATGCAAAACAGGGGAAGGCGGCAAAGTAGACGTTGGACAAGAGGTATGTCTCGTGTGAGGACGAGAGTCGGGAAATATGGGTTGTGGTGGTGGTGCGCCTGTCGGCAAAGACCTCCCCGGTTCTTTAGCTGGGGACAGGATGAACAAAGATGACTGGAGCCGGCGTGGTTGCTGCTTTGCGATTTCCAGCTCCTTCTGGGAAATCTCACGCTCCACGACACTGCTGTTGTACAAGGATGCGGGGGGAGTTTTTGATGACCTGATTGGACTCTTGGCTGGCTGTTTGAAGACCACAGGTGTTACATGAGCATTGGCCGCATACTTCCAGGACGGAGGCAGAGACATGGTGGGTGAAGGCGACCTGGCTGACTCAGGTTGTGCCGGGGACTCAATGACGTACTTCTCCATCCTGGACTGCCTTCTGGCAAACAGTTCAGCTCCTTTGCCTTTCGCTTCTGTTAGGTTTTGGCTAGGTTTCATCTGAGGCTTCGGCTGTATGCTGGGGGACTTGAGGCATGAAGACCACTCGGGGGCATTGTCTGCAGAACCTTGTGCATTCTGATGCAGGAAGTTGGATGCTTCCGCCCCAAGGGCAAATGGTTCCTCCTCTGGGACTGGTTCACCTTGCTCCTTCCGCTTCCTCCTTATATCTGCATTCTGCACTAAGTTCAAAAGATCTGGGTTCGGAGCCACCTTTGGCTTTTCAACAAAGGTGAACATGGATTTTTTACTTGATCTTCGGGCTACATACTCCTCTAGTATTCCTGTTTTATGCTGGGGTGCTGATCTGCTTTCGCCAGAGGGATGCCCTAGCAGAACGGGCGGGTTCTGTTCTGCACTCGGATACAAGGCTGAATACGCAGGAGGTGACCTGACTCTAGTCACTGGAGGCGGACTGAACAAGGTCTCTGCATAGGTGGGGGGCGGAGGAAGTTCTACCCCAGGACTTTTTTCTGTTGGTTGGCTTGTAGCTGATGACTGAGTCCCAAACGGTCTTGCTGTTCTGTTCTTCACAGGCATGGGTTTAGCCAAAGTGAGGTGAACTTCATAATATTGCTTATTGGGCACCCCATTCCACTCTTTGCTGGCAACCGGAACAGTCGCCTCTTCGCTGGCAACCGGAACAGTCGCCTCTTCGCTGGCAACCGGAACAGTCGCCTCTTCGCTGGCAACCGGAACAGTCGCCTCTTTGTCAACCACCGGCACAATTTTCTCCTTCTCGATAACCGGGGCAGCCTGCACCTTGTCAATTGCTGGGGCAGTCTGGTCCTTGATGAGAACTGGTGCGTTCTCCTCGCTGCCAACAACCAGTGCATGCTCCAGCTCATTGGCATTGGGTTCATGCATTCCGTTGGTTGATGCCACCTTTATGTTCTCCTTTAAGTTGACCATGAGAGGGACCTGTTGGATGTCTCCACTAGGAGACTCCGTGAGGGGTGGCACTGAGTCTGTTTGGGGAAGGATCTCCTCACTTTTGACTTCGTTCGCCGGAGGGGACTGTGTTTTCTCTCGGCAAGTGTTTTCCTCATATTCTTCCATGTTGCCTTTCAGGATCTGCAGGCCAGAGTCTCCCGTGCACAGTAACCCTGTCGGTTCTTTGCTGCCTTCTAAAGCCTGTTTCAAATGCAGCCGTTTCCCATGGTTTGGGATGCTGTGCTGCAGAGCTCTTGGGCTGTGTCTCGTGGCTGCTTCCTCCCCACTCTTTCTGGTGCTTTCCAAAGTAAACTCGTTCACTCTCTGCTTGCGCCTGTTAAAGAGCAGCACTCCTTTGGAGTCAGAGCTGGGTGGGTTTGTTAGCTGGGCTGCAATTTTTTGGCTCCTGGCTTTAGCCTCTTTTAGCTCTTTCTCTGAGAGACTGGCACTCCTAGAAAGACCTAGAAGGTGAAAACAAAGAGAGAGGAGAATTAACAAGGAGGGACCCAGGAGTCGAAAGAATGCAAAACTCTATTTACTTACACACACAGACACAAACACACACACAAACTATCTGCTCAAGCTGGCCAGGTCGAATCCTGGATTTGCCTCACTTTCCCTACTGCTGATTCTCTAAAAACGAGTTAATGAAAGACTGATGCAGATGCCAACAAAACAATAAAGCAGTGGGGCAGCAGACAAGAATTCAGCGTGCATTGACGCAAGAGGCTTTGAGCAAATCAGTAACAAAATCCTCCTTGCCTTGTAGCTTAGGAACAAATGGGCTGGCAGGGAAAGTTGACCAGACACGCTCCTCTGTAGGTATGTATGGAGTATAATGGGGATCACATGGTAGGGACAATAAATAGAGGGAGGAGTTGAAGACCCCAGAAGATGATGGACTTCAAGAGAATTAGCCTTCAACCACTAATCCGGGTTATGCAGCAACTTCCAGGATTTGAATCAAGGGGCTGGTGGCTGCCCCAGCATGAGGAGGGCCTGTAGGGCCATTCCCTGTTCCTGTCACAGAGAGAGATACTTTCAGAGAGAGGAACAAGCCCTGGAACTTCTTAGGGACACAGGCCTGGAAGGGTCATCAGGTCCAGTCCACTGCTACCGCAGGCCACTCAGTGACAGAACTCCATTTGCTGGAGCCCGGGCTCTAGGACCCGGAGAGGCAGGAGGGTCCGAAAGCTGAGCTGCAGCCTACGTCTCCACACCCCAATTAAACAGCTTGAGCCTCGCGAGCCGAAGTCAGCCGGCCTGGGCTAGCCATAGGGGTGAGGGAGTCCAACTGCAGCGTAGACAGATCCGGGGCCCTTGTCCGGCAAGGAGCAGAGCAACAGCCAGAGGTGCTGAGCTGAGGAACCCCAAGATGGCACCCTGCCGTACGCAGCCCCGAGAGGTTCGCCCAGCAACGGTAACACTCGTGCTGGTCGCTGGGCACCCCTTTCAACCCTGGAGTGGTTTCTTGTTGTGAATGACCTTATTCCCCGGCAATACAGCCGTGGCTCACTTAAACTAGGACTTTGCCCTCCACCCTGCAATCGGAGGACGTCTGTGCCAGGTGTCTGGTGCTACCTGTACAGCAGAGATTAGAAATCAACGTAAGCCTCCTTCCCGCAGAGATTAGCACACACAACAGTGATAGGAGACGCTCAAGAGGTTTGGTCCCGGGAAGCACAAAAAGCCTGGATGCTTATCCACACCCCACTGGCTTAGAGACGGGACTGGCAGGTTAACCAGGGCAGTACGCTTGGATGCTTTCCAACAACCCCAGCTCCACGCGGCCGGAAACCTTGCGAAGAACAGCTGCGCTGCCGCTATTACGACGATTCCACTTCTGGCCTCCGCTAAAAGCAGGAAGCTCATGAGCTGGGGGCGGGGGGTGGATTCAGTTTGTAGAAGATTCTCCGAAGTTTTGCCAACCCTGGAAAATGTCATTTCAGGCACTGGGCACCGTTTCACCCATCCCTGCTCTCGACCCTGTGCCACAGAGGGCTAGCAGCGGAGTGACAGAGGGAGGAGGAGATAACTGCATTTGTTACACACTGCAGTGGAGCCGCAGCCAGAGAACTAGATGTATACCAGACGTCCGTATCGGGTGGGTTTAACGTAATCAAAACAAGCAGACACCAACTGGAACAGAAGACTTCTGATTCTGTTATGGTAAATCTAACACTGGCTGCAGTTTTCCATGCTAGAAAGAAGCGAGCTCTTGTTCATGTGAACCTGCTTGGGAGAGCACCCCGTGTGCATCTCGCTGCCTTCTAAGCTTTCGAGAAGCCAGAAAAGTCCCAATTCCTTCTCTCCTTTCAGCACAACAGTGATTTTGAAAAATAAAAAGGAACAAAGATGACCACGGGGTGGTTGTCTCCCTGTCTCCTTTCCAGTGTGTGTCTCGAGCTTTGCTTTACGGTTGCAATGACTGTATTGGAAAGGAATTTATTGAAAGACTTCAAAAGGTTTCAGGTTGCAATTCATTTGGTTTCAACCACCCTGCACAAACATGCTCAGAGCAGGAAGTTGGCTGGCTCTGAACTAGCTTGCAGACTCCCTTCGCTCTTTAGACTGTCCGAGCGTTGGCTAATTGCGATGAACGCAGCAGGTATAAAGTAAGGAAAACAAACACTGCACTGGCTGGAAATGTCACAGCATCGCCCATGGGTAACCTCTGGGGCGGCTGATTTACCCTGCCGATGTAATATTTGGTTTGGTTTGGTTTCGAAGCAACACAAGATGGCAGCATCTGATAGTAAAGCTGCACGCATTTTGGCCCGTCAGATGCAGCCTGAAGCAGTGGTTCAATCTAATTAGCCCACCGGCTTCCTAGAATAGCACCCACTTAGCATTCCAGGGAAGTGCTGAAGATACGCCAATTGCGTGACTCTTAACCCACCGAAAACCCATGCGTGGGACTCGGGGCTCTTCAAATGTTGGACAAAAGGCTGGCTATGGGTCAGAACAAAAGCTGTTGGCGAAGTCCAAAAGGATGTGGCATGACCTGGAATGCATTTTCTCTGGGTGAGCAATTTCCTGTGAAGGAATGTTCTGAAACTCCCCTGATTTAACACATCTGACCTGAGGAAATATCAGAAACAAAGCACAGTCATAAAACACTTACAGCCAAATGGACATTACTAATGTGGACAGCCGGCAGCAGATGGACAGTGCAGAGTGTCTGTCTGGCCAAAGACAGTTCCCAGCTCAAAGTCCCCATCCCACATTGGGATCAAAATCAGGCTAGCCACAATCAGGGCCATAGCCAGCTATTGCTAGCAAGGTCCCAGTGCACTTCCCATGCAAAGGGAATTTCTTCAGCCAAAATACACTACCAACTGCCTTCCTTGTCAGGGAAACCATGAACACATAGGCACCTGTGCGCAGCCATGCTAGGAACAGCTGCCACTGTACGCAGTTCCACGACCATGGCACCAGCTTGTGTTCTGATCCCAGAAACTCAGAAAAGAAGCTGAATTAACCTTTGGGCAGCCACCAGCAACTCACATCACAGGCTGATTTTGGAGGTCCTTCCTCCTTTTCCCTTCTTTACAAGGGAGGGGTCTGGGGTCACAGGGCAGCAGCGTCTCTCTAGGGCAGAAGGATCCCAGAATAGGCCCCATGAATGGCGAGAGGAGAGGCAATGGAATGCAAACAGAGGGGGAGGGAGAAAGAAGGAGAAAGAGGAAGAAAGAAAGACTGATGGAGGGAAGATGGTGGAAGGAGGGATAGGGAGGAGGGCCAGGAAGGGCTGTGGCTGCCGGGGTTATTGGGAAGTCACCTAATACCATCTGGGGTTTGAAAAACGACAGATCAGCCGAACCCATGAAGTTCAGAGCTGGAGCTGCCCTTCCCCAAAGCTTGAAGGCGTTTGCTCACAGGGCTGGTGTGGGCCCATCTCAGGGAGCCAGGGGAACCGTGGCTGCAGCATTGACACGTGCCGGCACAGTTTCTGCCTTGCCATGGCATGCCATGGCGCCCTGCATGCCCAGGTGGGCCTGGCCTGGTGCACCTTGAACCCTCCGATCTCCCTGGATGAGGCACCTCCCGGGGAGCAGCAGGAGGATCTGAAAAGCCGTCTCTGAAATCAGCTTGCCCGGTGCCACCCCGGAAACCAGGGTCGGGTGCCGGAGAGCCAGGGCCTGTCTAGATGAAACACGCAGCTAATGCTGGCTGGCAGCTGGGTTCCACTCCCCTAGGCTGGTTCTGCTCGGGCTGTCTCTCCCCATCAGACAGAGTAACCAGCTGGAGAGGCACCAGCGACCACAAGCTCCAATCCAGATGACTAAGGGTCGGGCCATCCCAACAGCTGAGCTTATTTTCTTGCTTGGTATCTGAGGCTTCCAGCCCAGGGAACGGTGACAGGTTCCACCCTGTTTCCCCCCCGCCACCCTATCAATCTGAGAAATTTAGCATCAGAGGGGTGCGGGTCCCAGAAAAGACACCACTCCCTCATCGCCCCGCCAGGGCTGCTGAAGCAGCAGCATGACCCATTGGGGTGGGGCGGGCTGGAGGCGAAGAGAGTCGAGCAATGGCCACGGCTGACTGCACACCATGGCGAGCCGGCGAGCCTGTCTCCCGTTTGCGTGGGGAAGCCGATCATCTGCAGGGTGCAGGAGGGAATCTGGCCTACCAGAACACTTGCCTTGCTCTGCTTACTGAGTGCTGCCGGAGGTCATCGCATCCCGGGTCTCCCTCTGCCTAGCCGTGTCTACGTTCTCTGGAGATTACAGATCATTGCTGCAACCCTCCCGCCCACAGAGGCTGGGTCCCCGCCCATGTTGCACCCCTTTATTAGCACCCTTCTGCCACGTGTTCCCATCACGGGGCAGCCACCAAGCTCCAGCTGTGGGCATGGGAAGGGAATTCCCTACAAGCTCCACGACCTGGCATGGGGTAACAGCACTGAGAACACAAGGGGACTCTCTTTCTCTGTCCCCCTTCCACTCCCTCGCAGCCTGGCAGCTCCACTGACCTCACGGATCTCACTGACCCACCCAGGGAATCACCGAAGTGTGGGCAGACATTACACGTTCAATGGCTGTTGGCTTCGTCTGTGCCTTCCGCACCCGTCCACTTCTCCTTGGTCATTCCCTGAAGCCAGCCAGGAGCTTGGCCAGCCAGCCATGATGTTTGGCTTGTCACACACGTGCATGTACACACACACACACGCGCTCTCTCTCGGACCAGTCATTTAGGACAGATGAAAACCTGCAGCCTTTGAAGTCCGCCCTGCCTGGCTCTCCAGCTGTTAAGTGTTTCACTTTCCTTCCCCTGCAATTCTTGGGCTTGGTTCTTTCATTTTTACATGGACGGCTTTAGCACTTATTCAGATAAGAGACCGAGATCGCTGCCAAGAACCGGGCACAGGGCGGGGGTGCCGTGTAATCCTCTGCCAGTGCACCTTGGTCCCAACCACCCACCTCTCCTGCTAGCTCTGCCAACCGCCGGCAGTCCTAACAGTACAGTATCACCCACTGTTCCAGTCCTGGCCCACTGTGCGGCAGGCCCACTGGTCATGCTGAAGGGGCTGCTGGCCCTCTGGGGGAAACACCGTCTTTTATGTTATGTTTGTACAGCACCTGGCGCGGGGAGGCCTTGACGTGGCCGAGGCCTGCAGGTGCTACCGCAATATAGATGCCGAACAATAACAGCAGCAGGGAGGGGCTGGGGTTTGCTGCTGCGCTCGTAGGAACGAGGAGTGACCCCGTTCTGATCTGTGGCCTCGCTCAGGATTGCAACTGAGATCTCCAGAGGCGAAAGGCAGGCGTGTCCCCAGCCGCTGGCGCCCAAGTCTCCGCTCTCGCTAGATGTTATAGCAGCCACCAATGCTCATTCAGCTTTGCAAAATCCCTGTCTGGGGAGGCTGGCAGCTACCACTCACTGGACAGTGCCGTCCCCCTCTGGCTGAGTCCTACCCATGCTTGCCATCAGCAGGAACTGGTGGTTCATTTCCAGTCCTTAAAATTGGCCTCCAGCCAGGGCAGGGAGGGGGATCTTTTGCCCAGCATTTCCCATCACACTGAGATGATTTCTGGAGCAACACAGCATGTTACACGAAGCAGAGGGGTTCTCTGTAAGCACGTCAGGACAGAGCCACCAGCCAGTCCCTGCTGGGAGCTCTGTGGGCATCGCTGTTTGATCTGAAGGTAGATGAAGGCTGTCAAAGCAAAGGACCCATGCTCTGACCTCTCCTCAGAGGTTATTCTGACTAACCCACGCTGAGCGCCCAGCCCCGCTGCTGAAGGTGGAGCGGGTGCCCCCAAGTCAGGAGAGCACTGACGCTTAAATCTCCCCGACACCCGTGGTGCACATTGACAGCTAAGGGCGCATCTGAGTGCGCCAGTGGGGAGCGCGAGGCGGGCGGATCAGACAGCACTGAAATCTTATGTGCAAAAGTCAAAAAATCTCCCTCGCTCTCATCCTTTGGGAGAGACCAAAACTGCAGGAAGCAATCGGACACAGCCCTCCTCACGGCTTCCCGCACTGACGTCCCCCTTTCGGTGACCCCCTACCCGCACCAACGAGTTACGGAGGCCAGCGAGTCCAGGCTCCTCTGTCTGCTCAGGTGCCCAAATCGGAGCGTGTTCGGTGAGCAGCCTCTGCTCTCCCCTCTGAAACTGGTGCCACAAGCGAAGCAGCTGGTCCTTGGGCCAGCAAGGAGTAAGGGGAACCCTCCGTCCGCTTTAATCCACCCCCTGGCCGAGCAGGGGCTGGGGACGATCTAGCCATAAATCAGCATCGGTTTACAAGGACAGCCGGGCCGATTTTGACCTAGAGAGAGAGAGTGTATGTGCCTGTGTAGGCGTGTAAGGGGGTCCACACATGTGTGTGCGGGTATGTAGGAGGTGTGTAACAGGGAGGGAGAGTGTGCACACACGTGTCAGGATGTAAGGGAGTTCTGGGGGAGGTGGGCGCTGGCAGGTAGCTTCTGGGCGGTTGCTCACACGGAGTCCAGCATCTCTGAGCACGTCTGACATTAACTCCCATTCGTTTCATGTGGTTTTCATTTTCTTGCCTTCTGTGCTGGTTGGGACCCTTCCAGGATATTTTAAGCAGTGGCCCAGCCCCGTAAGCCCACGAGCGCAGGAAGAGCCGCGTTACTAACCCAAACCTTTCCAGAGGGCTGAAGGGAAGAAGACAGAGCGCTTCAGTGAGGGCAAGCCGCTCTGAGCTGAGCATTTCCTTTCCACCCCACACCAACCTGCCCCTCGACGCAGAGTGAACCGGGTTGTAGAGAATCCCCTGGCACAGACAGGCCTGCTGGGGCCTCGTTTCCTAGCAGGAGTTGTTCAACCCCCTGCTGGGCTAAGCCGTGACATGGGGCAGGGGAACACCTGACACCTCCCCGCTGGGAGCCACGTGCGGGAGCCTGCGTTTATATGTGCATTATTTATACCATATCACTGAAAAAAAACACAAAGCCTGGAAACGCTGGCTGCGCGCTGCCTCTGCCTCTGTTAACACCCGCTCTCACTGCTCAGCCTTGGCCCTTCTGACTTTCTGTAATAACCCTGGCTGCGTCTCATCTTAATCCAGGGGTCCATGAGCAGCCTGGCTAAAATTAGTGGGACTTCTTGGCGCCGAAAGTTCTATTCCACACGAGTAAGGATCAGATACGGCTCCTCCGTATTTGTACTGCACGGTGGGGCCCTGGTCTGGGGTCTGGTACCGGTTACCAGCATGCCCGTGAATGCACTTGTACGTCTTATCCCCAACACGCCACGTAACCTTTTAGTCACCACCATTTAGGGTGGTGAAGCACTGGAATGGGTTACCCAGGGAGGTGGTGGAGTTTCCATCCTTAGAGGTTTTTAAGGCCTGGTTTGACAAAACCCTGGCTGGGTTTAGTTGGGGTTGGTCCTGCTTTGAGCAGGGGGTAGGACTAGATACCTCCTGAGGTCCCTTCCAACCCTCATCTTCTAGGATTCTGTGATCCAGGCCTGATGTACTTGCAAGTCCATCTTTGCCCTACATCCCATTAAGGCAAATTCGTTCTGCCAACTCATCCTTGCTCTCCAACGCCACATTCAGTCTGGACTGGGCAAGGCGCTGTCCGCGGTCGTCTGTCTGGGTCCAAATGGTCCAAAGGCACTGTAAACCTTTCCTGTTCGGCCAGTGATTCCATGAGCACAGGGGTCTCCCAGTTCTCACCTCGCTGTCTGTGCAGCTGGGTGGGGCTGGAGGCTGGCGGTCTGTAGCTGGGATATGGAGCCAAATTAGGGGTTACTTAGCGTGCTCCTCTTTGCAAAGCACCCAGGGTGCTCTGAGAGGGTCTCTGGGCATGAGCCCAAGCCTGGGTCTTTCATGCCCAAGCAGGAAAGGCCACGTAGGCCTCTGGCCGGGAGGCAGCATTTCATGTACAGAAGCCCCAGAAGCCCTGAACTGTAGGGGGATGAGCAAGCAGGAGCTGGCAGGGAGTTGGGCACCGATTTCTGGCGGCGAGGTCTCCTTGGAAGCCGAAGGGACACCAGGGCAGCGGCGGTGCAGGCAGGGGCAGTTGCCACAGGGACCCAGTGGGCTGAGAGCTCTGAGCAGGGAAACAGGTCAGAGCCCGAAAGGAAGGAGACCCCGATGGGTGACGGAGCGGGCGGTGTGGGGCAAAGCCCGGTGCTCAGAGGGGGTCTGTTGTTGCGGTTGGCAGGGAGACAGCAGGGAGCAGGCCTGCCTCAATCTCCGGCTGAGGGGTTGATCCCCGGCCAGCCGCGGAGGTGAAGGCCAGAGCAGCAGGAGGGCTCTGCCAGCGAATGCCAACTGCAGCAGAGACCCGGCCTCAGCACTGCAAGGGCGAGAGCCTGGGGCTGGAGCCAGTCGGGCTCGGAATCAGTCAGTGGCCGCTCAAGGGGACGGAGCGTCGCAGGAGCGTTTGCATCCATGATGGCACCGGAGTCATTCCTGCCTCCCCAAATACAGCAGAAGATGGCCGCACCCCACGGCGAGGGCTAGGAGTCTGGGACCCACGACGAGCCAGGGAAGCCCCAACTTGACACGACTGTCAATGGCCGCCCCTTCCGTCCGCAGCTCCGGCCACCCAGACCCGCCAGGCTACAAGAACAACGGCCCCATCCACCCCCCGTGTCAGAGGCTGCGACTCCAGCGACTCTAGGCTGGAATAGCCCGCCCTGGGCAGCACAGGGCCCGGTGTACGCAACAGACACCCCTTCAGTCTTTAGCAATGGGAGCAACTGAATAAACGTGTCAGAGGAATCCAAAATCTCTCTCTGCCTCCCACACTCATCGCTGAATGGCTGCTCTCCTCCAGCCCTTCCTCTGAGTAAACAGAATATGGCCCAGTCTGGGCAGACACGAGCCAGGATTTATTACCTCCCCCTGGCTGAGGGGCCCACACGCCCCTCTCACTTCTTCCATAGGGGAGACAGACATTATCTTTTCCTGAGCTGGACACAATGGGGCCAGCCTCATCCCTGGTGCAATTTCCCACTGATTCCAACAGAGTTGTTGCACCTGGGCTGAATGGGGTCCACCTTCAATATTTATCCATGGCCATAAACACACTCAGCACAAAGCAAATCAGGAGACACAGTGTCAACCCACAGCGACATATTGTACAAGGGGACATACTGCGGCGAAATTTTCTACACGGCTGACGGGCAGGGTGGGGACCTTCCGATCAGTGCGTAGGCCCCTGGAATGGCCACTCGCCTGCCTCTGTGCACGTATGAGCTGCCGAGTGAAGGATACGGATGTTAGTACATGATGTCCATGGCTGAAAACGGGGCCCAGGGCACGCTGGTCTGTGAGAAACAGAGCCAGCCAAGAAGCTGGAAGAAATTCAGGAACATTTTTGAAAAAAAACTGTAGTTGGTGGTGAAATTTTGCTTTGGTTGAAATTTTCCAACTGGCTCAGATTCAACAGAGATGGCACAGACTCTCTTCCCTTTAAGACTCGCTTTTATACAGAGACTACAAGCTGCTTCCTGCAGCTAATGGAAACTCAGTACAAACCCATGCACACAAACTCACACCTACTGACACCCCTCTCCAACAATGTGCATCCTGCCCACCCCACACAAACTCACGTCCTGCACACCTCCCCGATGCACATCCTCTTCCCACACCACACAAACTTATGCCCAACGCACACACCCACACATATTCTCCCCCCACGGAGCTCCTTCACACAGTACACATCTTACTATACAGAGGGGGGAGAAATGCACTCCTGCTCACGCTTTCATATCAGGCGCCTCAGATTCCCTACCCTACTAACAACGCAGGGTGAATTTCCCCTTTGTACAGCCCTCCTCTCCATCAAATGCCCAACCATTGCTTCCCAGACCCTTAGCAAGAGGTCCCTCCGTGAACATACACCCTTCATAGTGTGTGCACGGCGTATACACTGTACCTCTCCTAAGCCATACACAGTCCAGTGTCCCTGTCTCCACAAGCGCCCAGGCAACATTCCTCATATCCTCTCTATTCCGTATATTTCCTTAAACCCTTGTGGTTTTTCAGAAACTGCATCGGGCAAAACCCAAAGCAAACTGGCTGTGAGACAAACTCACAGCCACCCACCTTCCGCTATTCCTTAATTAATGGATGCGTCTGATTCTGTTCCTTCGGAAACGGTCTCCCTGCCAAGGGAAGGGTTGAATCATTTGGCCCCTCTCTGGCAATTACAAAGGAGGAGGAATGAAAGCCCTTGCCGTGTTATTTTAGCACATGAAAGCACGGTCTCTCTCTCTCTCTCTCGGCAGATTTATGGGGAGCTGTGAACTCCAAAGGCAGGGAACTCGGTGGGGCTTTATCCAAATTTCCCCGTCGACAAGCTCCATCATGCACTTTGCAGCTGTACCACAGCTGCCCCCCGCCCCTCTCTCCAGCTTATTTACTTCTGTTTGACAGGATGCAAATTCCTTCCCTGGCCCCACAAAGGATTTAGCCAGCTCTTTTCTGATAGCTCCACTGACCCAGGACGGCGCTACCTGTCCATCAGCACGGCGATCAGGGATGCATCTCTGACTCAAACAGACAGTCCCAGAGGACTAGCCAGTTTGCTTCTACAGGGCTGGCAGGGAGGGGGAGTCGGGGGGGGGGGGGAGTCAGGTGGAATTGATTCAGCCATGGTGCCTCCTGCCTGGGGCTGCTTAAATGTGCTTTTGTACAGCAGGCCCAGGAAGATCAGAGAGGCTCTCATGGGATGTCAGAGAGCAGGGTTAGCCAGGTTATTCAAGGGAGGGAACGAACGAAAGACTCTTTTCTCCTGGAAACGATGAGTCTCTGGCTAAATCACGGACACTGGAGGTCAAAATCTCTCTTTTTTTGTTTTTTTAAACGCAACAAACAGTTGCCTTGACTTTGCTTTGGCCGCAGCACAGAAGAGGGAAGCAACGTTTCCTCGGCCAGCCAGCGGGGCTGACACTGGCTGGAGAGAGGCCAGTATCTGTCTGGGCTCCATTTTCAGCTGGGTCGCCCTCTCGGTGTTTGTTTCTGAAGGAGCAGGGAGAAATATGGCTGTGGAATGCTGGAGCTGCTGAGAAACGAGCTCCAGACTCCAGATGTTTGTAAATTTCATGCTGAACCACGCCAAACGCATCCAAGTTATTTTGCATCCAAGGCTGCCTGAGAAGAGAAACTCTCAACGGAGCCATTTTGGAGTCTCTCCTTCCTGCTACTGCCTTTTAATAGCAACTGAGGGGGGCCTTTCAGGATTGCTCTCTAGCTATGGGGATGAATCTGCTATTGGGCAGTAAATTCCTGCTTGGACCAGCTGACAGCGGGAAGGCCAGGCTCCCCCACACGTCCTCAACAGGTGTGGGCACATCAAGGGTGCGTACACACACTCTGTCAGGGAGGCAGAGAGAGAGGTTTTCAGCACAGGCCAGGGAGCCAGGCGCTCCTGAGGTCTAACTGCCATATGGGGCCATCGACAGATGCGGACCAGGCCCACCGATTCTGTGGCCTTGGACAAGCCACATACAGAGGAATTTTGAAAAGTGGCCACTGATCCCGGGTGCCTTGAGTCCAAGCATAGACCTCCCCCCAAGAGCCTGGTTTTCAAAGGTGCCAAGCACCCGCATCTCCCGTCTACTCCCACGGGTGAGATGAGTACCCAGCTCTTACGAAAAGCAGGCCGAGGGCATCTCCAACGCGGCACACCCAACATCAGCGCCCATGTTTGAGAACGTTGATTTATCATCTGTGCTGCAGTTTCCCTCGCGGTGAATCAGGGAGCAGAGCCCTAATCCCTGCCTCCCAGGGGCGTGAGGACGAATGGGTTGGTGCACGTCAAGGGCTCTGAAGAAGAGCCCTCTTTGAGGCCCGTGTACTATTGATGATGATGCCGTTGCCTCGGGCTACGTCCGAGCGCTTCCCTGGGGCCCAGTGTGGGCGGGAGTCTGTGCTCACAGCTTCCGTTGGGGAAAGGTGCCCCAGGGCATAGGAAGTTGGCAGGTGACCCTGCTTTGTGCAATGCACCTCCTCACAACCAATTTGGCCTCACTTTGTCAGTTCCCACCTTTTACAAGGCACCTACTTTTTTTTCCTCCCACTGTGTGGTTTTTCTTTTTTTTAAATGGCCATCGTCTTCCCTATATTTATCGCTTCTCTCTGCCAGCCGGGTTTTCTATCGGCTATGATCGGTCTTTTTCATCCAGAGTCCATTTGCAATGTTCTTCTTCAATTATGATTAATAATAATCCCCCTCACTGTTGTGTGGCTTTTATTGCCGGGCTGAACAGGGCCGTGAGCCCTCTGGCAATGTCGGGGAATTCAATCGAATCAAATGATTAATGACTCTGCAGAGACACCCCCACAACACCCGCTCCCACACGCTTCCCCCTGGCATCGCAAGTGGCACTGCGGGACTTTGCTCTCTGGCACCCGGGTCTCCCACGTGCAGCGACACAGACACAGACGTAGCGCTGCCCCTCACGTCCCTGCCCCACCCGCCCACGGCTGCACTCCGGGATGGGTTCATGTTGTCACCCCAGAAAGGGCCTTCCATACTTTCCGCTTCCAATGCCCAAGGTGTAGGCACCTCTGGACCTTAGCCTGCTGCAGGGAAACAGCATCGCTGCCAGCCAGATCAGTGGATTTTCCTCTTTACAAAGAACCATTTGCCCCAGCTACTCGCCTCGCTGTGTTGCCCACTCTCCTTCACTTCCTCCTCCCTTCTAGCTGCTCAGAGCTTCAGGAAAGGCGCCCTGCCATCTCAGACAGACGACGAACCCCAGGCAGGCTTTGCAAGGCCACCGCTTCCCCCCTGGCGCTCACCAAGGTGAAACTGACCATGTATTCAGGGGATGGGGAAGAAAGAGGGAAAAAGGAGATGCCAAGGGGTTTTGTGGTGTGTGTGGAAAAGCTGAAATGAGACCTAACTGCTCGGGGGAGTGGGGGGGTGTGAAAATCACCAAAGCACAGCTACCATTGGCTGGGGCTGTCCAGGTTCAACACAGCACTATAAACATGCTGTGGTCCATCAGCAGGACGCTAGCAAGGAATTTGGATCCAAAATGTGACTTTCTTTCTTTCTTCCATCCACCCATTTATATTCTGCTGGGGAAATGTCCTCAACATTCCAAATATTTCTGTAAAGAACAATGAATCCACCACTCTCCTGCAGAGCAATTAAACCACAATAACAACAAAAAGGGAGGGGTGGGACGGAACCCAGCAATACTTTAGTAGGTCTCCCAAAAAGGCATGCCGCCCCCCCTGCCGGATCAGCAGCAATCATCATGGGAAGAATGGTCTTTCCAGGGCTGTGGTGCCCTCAAGGAGCACACCTTCTCTGCCCCGAGCCTGGCCAGAGAGCAGACTCTCTCCTCTGTATATGTATGTTAACGTGCACCCATCCACGTGCCAAGTGGCTATTCCGTGCCAGGGAGCCGCCCTGAGAATCCCAGCCAAAGTCCCTCGAGGAGGAGAAAGCCTGATTGGCTATGGGCTGCTGAGGTCAGGTGCTGTGCTTTAAAGAAGGAAATTAAACTTCTGCAAAGATAAAGAAGCCAAAAGGCAGCTGTGGCAGAGGTGGAGGGAAGGGGGAAGGCAACAGACGGATGGACATCCTTGCAACGTCACAGGAGCTGGTTGTCTCAGCCTAGTCCCGTGCAGTCCGGTGTCTGCGGCACACGGCCACCACCGCTACAACTCCGCAGAGACCCCATGGAGAACAAGCCATCCTCTTCTCCCTAGAGGAGATCTTCCAAAACTGGGGGGAGGCACGCTGCAAGACACTCCCACTGTCCCTGCCCGCGCTTCAGTTGCTCCACGGAAGAATAGAGGACATCAGGCACATGAGTCAGTCAATCAAGCACCTTCCACCAGCGCCTAATTCACTTCCAGAACCACATTTCAGAAAAGCAAAGAAGAAGTTGGAAAAAAACAAACTCGCCCCAGGGCTGGGGGCTCCTGCCTCAATATCATGAGAGGCCTGACCCAACATCCGTTGATCTCATCAGGCCCTGAATGATGGGCAGATCTGAAGGATGATCCCAAACGATGAGCAACAGATACGGCTGGAGTCCAAGATGTGAGACCAGCAGGTGTCTCAAGGAGAACGTCTCGCCTCCATCCAGCCAATGCCTTCATCAGGCAGACAGACAGACAGAGGGTTCAGACAGCACACGGGCAAAATCTAGGTTGTTTGGGTACTGCAAGGCTCTAGGGCAACAAAGCCATTTTTGAGCCACTTCCAGCTATGGGGTTCTCCAACTGGAGGTTGGGACCCCTCAAGGGGGGTCACGGGGTTATTATGGGGGAGGGGTCGCAAGCTGTCAGCCCCCATGCACGCCGGGGCTGTGGCTGTCAGTCCTGCGCATGGCTGACAGCCAGAGCCCTTCAGCGCTGGGTGGCCAGCAGCAGTGCAGACGTAAGGGTGGCACAGTCTGTGGGGGCACACTTGGGGGGGGTCATCGCAGCCTGAAATATTTTCAAAGGGGTCTCAGCCAAAGAAGTCTGAGAACTCCTGGGCTAGGCCTCCCTCTGCAGGAACCAGGGGCCTGCTGGAGACATCTTGTTCCTGTGGGGTCACAAACCGGGGGGGGGGGTCAGGAAGGGAAGGGGAGCGTTAGGTTATTTGCAATGGCCTTTGGACCACAAGTAAGCGACCTCCTCGGCAGCTGTGTGCAAACAGGCAGCCCCCGTCTCCAGCGCAAGGTGGTGCGGCTGGGTCCGGACTCGCCCGCGTTCAGCCCCTTGGCAGAGGGCGATGGGGAGGGCGGATGAAGTCACCTTGGCTAGGAAGGAGAGTGGGGGGTGGCCGTGAGGGAGGGGGCCCTGTGGATCGGGGGGAGGCAAAGCCCCCATCAAATCAACCCGGGCCATCCGCACATCCTTCCGCTTGGCTTTAACAGGCCCCGCGCCCCCGGCCCATGCCCACCCCCCGGCACCCAGCGGCTCCAGCGGACTCCAGCTCCCACCAAACGCGCGCAGGTCTGGTCTAAAAAGCAGCCCCCGCTCGCCCGCAGCAGAGCCGGGGCACGAGGGGGCAGCGAGCGCCTGCCCTGCCCGCTCCCCCGCCGGGAGCTCGGATGGAGCAAAGGCGCCGCTGCGAGCCCCGGCCGGGGGCGCCTCTCTCGGCCGGGCCGGGCGCCCCGCGCGCTTCCCCGCGGCAGGGACACGCACAGCAGCGTCCCGCTGCGGGAGGCACTTACCGACCGGCCCGTGCGCCGCGCCGCCGTCGGGGGAGCTGCGGAACGACCCCCCGCGCCGCCCCCCCGGGCCCCACCAGTTGCACCCGCCGCGCCGAGCTGCGGGCGGGCGAGGAGCGGGTCCCGGGACCAGGGCGGGCGCCCTTCGCCAAGCGCGGCCCGGGCGGGTGTCTGCGCCCCGGCGGGGCCCCCCGGCCAGCTGCCGCGGCCTCACCTTTGCTCCGGCGGCTGCGGACTGGCCGCGGGGCGGGCGGGCTAGACGGGTCCCGCCCCGCCGGCCCGGAGCTGCAGCGAGCCGAGCGGGGCCGCCCGCTGCCCCGCCCGCTGCCCCGCGCCGCCTCTGCCCGCTCCCCTTCCCGCGGGCCGCCTGCCTGCCGCCATCCTGCCCGGGGCGCGCCCCGCGCCGAGCAGCTGCGGCCCGGCCCGGGATCGCGTGTCCCCGCCGCCGGCAGCTGGCCGCGTCCGTCAAAGCGGCCCCTGCCCTGCCCGCCCGAGCCGGGGGCTTCGCCTCGCGCTCCCCGGGGCCCGGGCTGGCGAGCCAGGCTGGCGCCCGCCAGGTCCTAGCGCTGCCGCCGGGCCGGGGGGGGTCGCCTTCCTCCTTGGCCCGGGCCCCCCCGGCGGGGTGAGCGGCTCTGGTGGGGAGGGCGGGAGCGTTCTCCGCCCGGCCGGGCTCCCCCGCCTTGCCGGCCCGCCGCAGCTGCCGCCTTTCGCCTGCCTCGACCCCCCCGCTCGCAAAAGCAGCCCTGGCCCCCAGCTGGAAACGTGCCCCCGGCCCGGGTCCTGCCGCCTCGCTAGAGCCTGCCTCCGCCCGGCACCCGCGCTGCACCTGCCTGCGGACAGCCCCCGGCCGCTGCCGTCCGTGTGGCCTGCTGTGAAAGCAGGCAAAGATCCGGACGAGCTGAAGAAGCCGGGGGCAGAGCTGTGGGTACCCCGGGGTACGGGTCCCCCTGGCTGAGAACCACTGGTCCAGAGGCACCCGTTTGCCCCCCTTGCCCCCGCTTTTTCACACTCGCTAGTGGGCCACTGCTCCCCGCGGGCGAGCTCGGCATCGCGCCTGGGCTGGGAGTGCCTCACCGCAGGGCTGGCAAGCAGGGGAAAGGGGAACTCCCCGCTCCCCCCCACTAGAGAGCCGGCGGGAATCCTGCCTCCAGGTGTCCCCAGGCAGGGTCCACTGGTGAGGGGGGAGCAGACCACGCTGCGGCCCCTGCAGCTGCCCGCTGGGGGCTTTGGGGGCAGATGGGGGGGGGACAGACTACAAGGATCCACTTGCTGGAAGCCCACTGTGGCTGCCCTTGGGCTTCAGCAGAGTTTGCACCCCAAGCTGTGGGAGTCTCCCACCACCTGCCTCCAAATTGGGGGCTAATTACACGGCTGGCTAGCCCCCGCAGAAGCATCCTCCCTGCAAGGCCAGGCTCTGCGGGGGACGACCAGCATCTGCTCCTCCTCTTCCAGCCCAGCTTCTCCTTCAGCAAGCCCCTGCTGTCACATCATACTCCCGGCGCCCATGACATCACAGTCTGTTGCCATGGAAATGATAGTGATGTCACAAGTTCAGCATCATGACGTCCGCTGGCTGGGATGGGAAGAAGCAACTCCTGCTTCAAACACAGATCCAAGTAAACAGGTCTATGTATTTTCCCAGGGAGTTAGGCACTTTGTATTTCATCAGGATTGGAGCACCCAACTCCTTTAGACTCCCTGGAAAACCCCAGTCCTAGATTAACCCACTGGAAAATCTGGGAACCTATTGGAAAGAGTTGGGGGTGGGAATATCTCAGCACTGACCCCGCAGAGGACGACAACGTGCAGCACCACACACCTCTCCCCCATGAGCTCTGGGAGGAAGGGCTCGCTGGGCGATTCCTTGTATTGCCAGCTGTACTTTTGTTTGCCACGGTTTGTGAAGCTCGTGCAGCTTTTAGGCATCTCAAGTCAGGCCCCCAAACCCAGCATGCCTCCTCACACTAGTCCCTTGAAAATCCTGGCCTATGTCAATAGATAAAATCAAATGGGGGGGGAGCACTTCCAAATCAGGATGCAATCGACTCATCTGCTTTTACAATATTTGGCAATTGAGATAAAAACTGATCAGGAATAAAATACAGAGAATGATGGCAAATGTGTTAAAATAATGGTTCCCGGGTCTGTAATCCCATAAGGGTGGTTCTAATACTGTAAAAGGGGTTACCATATATGTCTACACTACAGCCCTTACAGTGCCATAGCTGTACCACTGCAGTCGCGCCCCCTAAGGTCTCCTGCGTAGCCACTCTATGTCAGTGCTCTCCCGTTGACATAATTAAACCACCCCAACAAGCAGTGGGATCTGTGTGGGTGAGAGAGCATCTCCCGCCCCCATAGCACTGGCGCTTCTGTCAGTGAAACTTACGTCAGTCAGAGGTGTGGGTTTTTTTACACCCCTGACCGACAAAAACTTTACTGACAAAAGTGCTAGTGTAGACAAAGTGTGGGTATAGCTAGAATACAAAGGTGGGGTGATATTGACATATGGGTGGTTGTTGTAACCCTAAAAAGCGACTGCATTTTTAAAAGGGTGTTCAAAGGGTAGCTAGAGCCAGGAAGGAAAGCCAGTCACAGCCACATAAAGGTGGTCCTAACTGAACGAGTGTAGAGGGAAGTGAAGCATGGGGACAGTGGAGATTAAAATAAAGCACCTCATTTTTAAACGAGAGCTTGGAATATACAGGAGTGGCTGGCCCAAGGGCAAGTAATGGGGGACTGAACCATCTGCTTGTAGGTCACCAGTTCAAATACCGCCCAGGATCGGTAGTGACCAGTTATCCTCTGATGGCTGATCAGAGGCTGGGATGAAATGAATTGGACGTACCATTCGCGTTACAAGCAGACAGGTGTCTGCATCACAAAAAAAGCCACCAGTTGGCGAGAGCTAACATCCTTCCTGACAGACTCACCCAAGGACCCACCGACTCACTAGGCCATGGAGAATGAGACATCCTCCCTCCCACAAAGGGCTGGGTGAGAACTGCTGCTGCCTGGGGCATGTCTGTTCTGTGGCTAAAGAGAGGGTTGCAGTGTCCAGAGAGGGTGACCCAGCCCCCTTTCACTAAATTCACACACACTTGGACAGAAAACGAATGGAGAAACTCCAGCAGCTCTATCAATCAACTGGGCCTTTAACCAGGGAACATGAGACAGCTGCTTCCTGTAAATCACACCCACCCTCTGCACTTGGAAAGATCTGGGATTTCCATCTGTTCAAATTGTGTGGAATTGACCAGACTCGAGGCATCCTTATGGTAGATAACATGTAGGGCCTCAGTTATTACGCTTAGCCTGAGCGATCCCACCGTGTTTGCAGAGAGGGTGTTCTCATGACAGAGCCGTGCGGGGAGGGGGCGTGAAGGCGCTTTGCTTACTTGTTTTCCGTGGCTGGCCAGCAGAGGAAACGAGGACTCTTTTAACCTTCACCAATTTCCATTCTTGGCTGGGGTCAGCTTTGGTGCTAGCCCCAGAATGGAGCAGCTCTGGGACAGACCTCAGGGCCTCACTTGTCGCTGGGTACCCACCAGTGGAAGCCAAACCATAGCTGTTGAATTTGGGCACCGGTATGTCTCCATTGGTATTCCTGCCCTCTGGCTGGAAACGTTCTCTCCATTTTCTTGCTGACAATTCATTCTTTTCCTCCTGCTCTTTCAGGTTAAAAGGGCAAATGGCTCCAGTTCGCTGGCACTTTTGGTTGCCTTCCTTCTCTTTCTCCTGCTGCAGAACCAAACAGCCATAGCCCTCTTCTGGGTCCACCTTTGGAGTCTCAAAGCCATAAGAACACGGACTGATTTCACTGGACCCAGCACAGCTGGGCAGAGGTTGGAGACAAGGCTGCAGTAATGTTGCCTTAAGCATTGTACTCTCTTCCTTCAGTCTCTCTGGGTAGGGTTCAATGCTTCATGGACTTTCAAGAGTCTTAGGGCTCAGCCTATTTTTCGTACTCTGGGGACTCTCTCTTGTATGGGATAATCCCCTAGGATATCCACAGTTGCAGGGGAGAATGTCCAGGTTCCTGGAGGGGGCTGATCTGTTCTTCCCCCTGACCTGGAAGCTTTCCCTGAGCTTTCACACGCCGTACACTGGGATACAGGAGTTACTGGTGCGAGAGCAGGTGTGGGTGTCTCCTTTCAAAGAATTTAGAGTCTCTGAAGACCATTTTCATCTTCTTTGTCTTTGGCTGCAGTCCCTGGATCTCTTAGAGGGGGAGAGTGGAAGGCGGGATTGAGGAAACGTCAGGGAGGAGCCTTTTCAGGGGATTTTCCTTTTCCAAAGGGGCATCAGGCAGATGAGGCAGCTTCAGAAAAAAGGACCTGAGTGAACGAAATGGAAAGCATGACAAATGTGAGCATATTGGCAAATATAGGCCTGCTCTGGCCTGAAACCGTGCGGCAATTCCTGCGTTCCTAACACTGTGCGCTTCATCTAGGGAGAATTCGGTAGAGAAGAAAATAATAAAGACCCAGGCGGTCCCCTCCCATCAAGGACACCTCAGAGGGGTGCCTGGGAGAGGCAGTCTCATGAAATCCAGCCACTTAGCCCTATCGGTTCCCATGCAGCAAAGGCCACGGGGCCCGTCACTAACCCTCCACAATCAGATCTTTGAGGCGCGATCTGGGCCAACGTGAGCTGGTGACGTGGGAAAAGGAGAAGGTTCTTTGGTGACGTGCTGGAGCTCTAAATACCCTGACCTGATTCCTTTATTGGTATTTAACTGCAGGGTGCCTGGATTCCCCTCTGCCATGCTAGGAAAGGGTTAATTCCACTCCTTTGCCAGGGCCCTGTACTAGTTCTCTGATTCACCACATTCATCCTTTGTGGTTTTCTGAGGCTGAGATGACAAAGCCCTGACCCGGGTTCTATTGATGACTCAAGACCAGGGAGAAATTCCACACATTCTGCCAGCTACATCCCGGGGCTCATTGCCGCAAGGGGCGTAGAACAGAAAGGAATTGAGCAGGCAAAGAGGGGAGGCTGACCTGGGGCCCTGCATTGGAACTGGCAGGAAGCCAGGGGAAGACCATCAATTCCTGCCCACCCATGCCATAGGGGGGCCACCCTGCATGGGGGCAGGACAGATGATTTCTGTCGGGACCATATAAAATCCCATGCAGTTAGGATACCACATAGGACGGGTCAATATTTGAAACTGGGCTAGGCCCTCCGTCCACGTTACTGAATCCATAACAGCAAGAGTTGGGGCAGTTCTTTCTAACATGGGATCCAGGGCTAGAGCAGAGGGAGATGAGCCATGCTAGCTGTCTAAGGGTTTTATCCTGCCACCTATCTGTGTGGTATCGGGGCACCTACCACTTAAAACTGATAGTGAGAGCAAAGACCGGAGTGGACTTCAGAGCGTCTGTGGCACTGCTCCTTGGGCGGGGTGCAGCTCTCTCTGGGTTATGGTTTGCTCTGAGTGTTTGGTTCAGGTGGGGTTTTAATTGCATGGGGCACTGTGGTGGAAGGGGGTGTCCATGAGATGAGGGTCAGGCTCACTATGGGGGGAAGGCTTCTTTGAAGCTGCTCTTCAGGCCATTTGCAGGGCTTGTGAAAGAGCGTCTAACTTCACTGATGTCTGGTCATGCCAGACAAGGAACAACCATGCGCTCAGTCCCACCCCCCTCCCAGCTAATGACAAAATGCCCATTGACTCCCTTTGTTAGCACCTGGCTAAGCAAGACTGTGGACGGGGCCATAGACGCTTCTCTCTCCTTCTGTGAGTATTAGCCGTGGCGGAGAACGCCGGTGCGCAGTAGCCCAGGAGTGAAGCACAGTGTGTCTGTTGAAGGGGAAGGATGATAGCCCATGTGGGGCAGGGGATGGATTGAGTGAATAACAGCAAAGATCAAACCAGGGGAAATTCCTCTGGAGTGAGTCTCTTTTGAGCTATTTAATAACGTAAAATCCCAAAGCTTTGTACGTATGGTACCCAAGCGTCATTCCCTAGTGCACTGCCATTCAGATTATACTAGGTCCTCTGAACGCCACTGGGGGACCAGGCCCCCGCTGTACAAACACAGAACCAATAGGCGGGCTCTGACCCCAAAAGCTCACAATCTAATTATCCTTATGTCCATTATATGCCGAAGGTCGTTTGTATCGTAACTGAGACATACTGCAAGCCACCTGAGATCGCGTGAGTCACCGGAACCTGCCTCTTGTCACCTGAAGTAGGCTCTGTGTCTCTGGTTTATCTGAAATATGGGCAAAAAGCCTAAACTAACCAAACCACTCTAGGCTCAACTGCTCAATTGGTTATATGACAACTATCAACAGAATTTTTTTTTGAATGAATTTTTTTTTTTGAAAGAACAAATGGCACTTCCCGTCCTCCCCACTTCCCCCATCACTAGAAGGTTTCATGAATGGGCTAGTCATCATGGCAATATGCCAGCGTGAAAAGCATGAATAATCCATGTCCTCTCTTTCAATGCGTTTTTTGAGAGCCTACATCAGGCTGAAACCTTCATTCAAAGGCGCGTCCCGTTTTTGAGCAGACATCGGCCTTCTGCTCACCTTCGAATTTCAAATTTCCCTTCGGGCCGAGACCAGTTTGCACACGGAAATGGAAATGTTCACAACATTTCAAAGCAAAATCTCTTGTTTCACAAGCTTTGGTGAGGAATCAAAACTCTGGTAGGTGCAAAATTGCCTGAAATAAAATGGTGACAACTTTTCACAGGCAAAGATTTGCAACCAAATTGTGCCCAGCTATGCACGTTCCCCAGCAAATACTCTTCAGGTAGGGGTAGATTCTGGCGTCATTACTGAGGATGAGTAGTGCCTTACCAAGTGAGTTGCTCCATTGATTTCAGCAGGGCTACTGAGACAGCAAAGCGCATCTCAACATGGGCAATGCCAGTGGAATCTGGCCCTGAACAGGCAACCTGCATAGGAGAAGAAAATTTAACTTGACTTGTCCATGGACAGCTTGCAGCAGCCAGGTCTGCTGCCCAACAAGAAAAATAAGTTGCCCTGATTTTATTTGTAGCCACTATAAATGAATTGTTTTAGCTGTTGAACGTAGGCAACCAGCTCCCGCAGAGTTTGCTAAGCATTTCTAAGAAGGGAGGTAAGTTGCCCTGTTTGTACTCGTACTTGCACTCAGCCAGCCACAATCTGGCTGGCACAGCATGCGTTGCACAGGGCAGCCTCCATCAACAGAGCAAGTTGGGTTCAGCTTAGGGGAGTGGGATGCGAACAGAGAAGGATCTCGCTGCTCCTCTCACAGGCCAGAAACGCAGGCTGGGCCCAAAGGGAGGCTCTGGTGTCACGTCACTCCTTCAAGGACGAGCCGCCGATCCGGTTCTTAGAAACTGATTGCTTCGGCTGACTGGCACAGCTGAGCGGAGGGTGCGAATCCAAATGGGCACCAGCCTTCCTCGAGAATGCCACCGAACGGCTGCCGTTGCCCAGGCGGCACGGCAGGGAGCGTGTACATAGAGTTAGCCAGGGGCCCTCTCTGCTGGGAGTCCTGCCTGGGGCAGAGGCTGCTGGGTGGAGCAGGAGGAGAAACTGAGCAAAGCACGCAGCCAAGAGGACAAATCACTCATTTCATTTGCCATTCGGTGGCATTTACGAGGAGCTTGAGATAAAGGGCTGGTGTTTTGGCTTCTGTGTCAGTCAGTGGCCCTCAGATATTTCAGTGCAGGTCAGTGACTTATCCAAGGAATGCACCTAATTAAACTTGAACAGTCCAGATCCACTTTGGGGCAGGGCTGCGCTGCCAGAGAATAGGGTTTTCATACTTGGATTGTAACTGTCAGCAAATTCCCCTTCACTGCAGGCTGCGAATTCGATCTAGATCTTATCCCCTTTCGTTTGTCCTCCACCATCGTTCACTGTCTCATTAGGGCCTGATCCCAAAACCCTTATGGACTGGCCCGGTTTGGACAGGCTGCTTGGGTGAGAACGGTGAGCAAGACTGGGTGTTTAGGTCACCAACTTCCCAGGGTAGGGACTTCTCTTTCCAAACTGGCCAGGTCTCCAACCTCACCCCTGAGGGGTCTCTGCCCAGCCACCCTTCACACTCCAAGGGCCTAAGTCAGGCCCCCACCCCAGGACCCCTGTTCAACCCCCAGAGACATTGATCAGACCCTGGATTCAACCCCAGGGCCTCTTGCCCCATAAGGGGGCATTGCTTGTGCCAGTCAAGTGTCTTCTGCCTGGGCTGCAGCGCCACACCCGTGCTCACCTATGGCACTACAGAACCAGTCAAATAACCAGCAATACTCATCCTGCATCCGCGGGTCCCAGAGTGATTAGCAAACGATTTCATGGCTTGCCGACTTCCGAAGATAATATTTACTCTCTCAGAGTATGGCTACACGGCAAGTGTAATTCCCAGCGCGAGCCGATGTGCACACGCTGGCTCTTCCCGAGCTAGTGCCCTGGCTCGGGCTGGCTGCCCGTATGCACGCCTAGGATCGAGGCTGGAGGGTCACCCACCAGGCTAGTGTGAGCTGCCGCCGTGGCCATGCTGTTCTGGCTAGTGCTCTAGCTCAAGCAGAGCTAGTGTGTGTACCTCTGCCCAAGCAGGGAATTACATCTATCAGCGCAATGCTGGCATCACCTCTGTGCCCCACCACGCCCCAGCAATAAACACTGCAGGTGCCAGGTCAGCAACAACCCTGGTTAAGGGTTAAACAAGCCCAAAGCACTGTTACTATCTGCATCGCGCTGTTTCTGCCAGACTGCGATTACAGTCCCAGGCCCGTGCTCTGGCTTCCCGCAACGCTCCCATTTACTGCAGGACTAGGCCAGGAGGAGAGGAAGGATCGTCTTCTCGTTAAGGCGCTGGACTGGGAATCAGGAGGTCAGGGTCGAAATGTTCAAAGCTGGGTCGCTAAAGTTAGGCCCCTAACACTAAACTTAGACACCTAAAGAAATGGCCTGACTTTCTGAGTCCAAGACAGGATCGCTCTGTGGGGTTCATTGCTACTTCCTTCCTCTTCTCACCCTTCTGGTACTGGGAATAAGGCGGCAGAGGCACTGAGCATCCCTCACATCTATGCCGCACTTGGCTGGTGGGGATCCCGAGGAGAACAGGCATTGGTAAGAAAATTTCAAAGTTTTAAACTTGTGCCAAGGGACTCAAAACGGCTAAAAACTGACGGGGAAACAATCCTCCTCGCCATGGTCTGTTTCGCTTCCTACGCAACTGCCCAAAGCAAAATCTGCCTCCCTTTCCCCCTGCTACCCCTCGCAAAAAGGAAAACTAAAGTGAACGTTCCACCTCCTACACAGGCATTTTTTGGCAGGCGCTGGCAGCTTTCATGCTGCCAGTCCCGGCGAGGGGGGCCTGACGAGATCCTCCCTTACATCAGCCCCATCTGTTGGGGAAAGCACGTGGCTTGCCAGCACAAATCGACACACCCAAGCCGCCCACCGCATCAGTGGGGCCTCCGACCTTCCAGGAGGGAGGCTGGCGTGGGCCATGTTCACGACTCATGATGTTTTGGGGGCGGCTGGGGTGGTTGGCTGGTAATGAACAAGGCCTTGATTGGTTCAGCTGTCACATAGGGATGGGATTATCTAGGTCAACACAGTGTGCAGTGCATATATTGCTTCTAGAAGAGCCCACCATTGTGTCCAGGTACATGTACCTCCTTGTGGCTCTCCGCAGGCTGTCACAGCCCTCCCCGCTACAGTGATACACCATCCATCTGCTGGAGTTTCTTAGCACCTTTCGTCCCAGGACCTGCAACCCCTTTACCAACAGGAAGCACTGATACATGGCCGGGAGGTTGGGACTAACGTCCTTTGTTTTGCAAATGTGTAAAATGAAGTGCAGAGAGAGAAGACCAGAAGGATGTTCTCTTTAGGTTAAGGCCTAAAGTCAGAAGATTGGCATCTGGGTCCCTGCTCTGCCCCAGATTTCCCATTTGATCCCGAATAAGGCACTTCTCAGAGCCTCATTTGCTCAATCTATAAAACAAGGCGAATGGTACCGCCCCCTCATCATCAGAAGGGCATTGTGCAACCTAACTCAGTCCCGCTGCGATAACTCTCACATGGAAGGTGCTGTAAAAGAATAAAGTGGCATTAAGTTACTTGCCCAAGGTCACGCTGCAAGTCGTGGAAGGGACCCAGGAGTTCAGACGCCAAGTCCCCAGCTCCGATCACAAGGTCACATGCCCTCCCTTTCTAAAATAGACCCGCAGACATCAATCCGGGAATCTTCGCTCCTTCCTTTTGTGCCAGCATCTGCGCACCCAACACGCTGGACAGTCTGGTCGGAGCACCTCGCCTGCTCAGAAATCCCAAGCACGGGGAACTTCTGTGGCCATCACAGGCTGGAGTTCCCACCCCCTTTATATCAGGGTGGAGACTGGACGCTGCAAAATGGAACCGACATGCCAGGAGGGAGCCGTCTTCCAAAGTGATGACTCAAGCGCACGAGAGAGGGCATATCTTGCTAGACCTCCAGGCGCAAGGTCTGTGGGGCCTATTTGGTGCAAAGAGGCGACTTTGCTACTGGGTTCCATGAAGGGGTTTGTGAGCAAAATGGGAAGAGGCCAGGCTGCTTCCTCTCCCCCTGCCCACCTCGCCACTGCTCTGGGGCACGTCCCAGGTCTGAGATACAAACAAACCCAGGGTGAGGCAATGTCTAAAGCAAAAGATCCTGGCCACCCAGGGGGTCTTGGATTCTAAGTCCAGCTGGTCATTGGCTCGTTCTGTGCCTGCCAAGTCACCCGTTTCCTCCCATCACAGTCCTCACAGCCCAGCATGAAAATGAGCAAGAACCTCCCCGAAACCCAATGGCAGCCCCTGAGCTGAGTAGGCAAAAAGAACCTCGTGCCAGAAATGGGCCAGCGATCCTTTAAGAAGGCTGCCCATGTCTAGTGTGCCCACTGACACCCGAGATGCCATTCTGGGTATAGCTGTAACTGAGTGCCACGTGGGGCAGAGCCAGAGCTGACAGTGCACTCTGCGCCCAGGCACCCTCCATCTGTTGCGATCGGGTATCAGATGTCCCTCCGTCTTCCCAGGGACTGGCCGAGGCTGCCAGACATGCTGGCCTGCTCCAGAGGGGCACTGCAGATCTTGCATGCCAGCCAAACCTGCCTTCTCTGGAGAAACCTGCCCCTGTCCTTGGCATTTTCCGTGTCCTCCGACTACCTCCCAGCCCACAGTGGGAATGAGCCAGCTGTGTTCCCCTGAGACCGCAGGGCTGAGCCCCGGGGGAGCGAGGGCGACCCAGAGGAGACTAGCCAAAAGCCCTCTGCAGGGGTAGTTCCTTCCCTAGTGGGAGACTGGCCGGTTCCCTCCCTGTAATAGGATGGGGCTTTCTGGGACAGCCCCTGCCCACATGGGACAGGGAGGGTGTCTCTGGGACAGCCCCTGCCTGCATGGGATGGGGGAGGATGTCTCTAGGATACCCCATGCCAGCGCGGGACGGGGGATACCTCTAGGCGCTCTGAACTCTGACAGATCAGGTGGAGGCTGCAGGCCCTGGCCCGTGGCAATTTTATTCTTCCTTCGGCGTCGCCCCGGTGAAGGGGTGGGGGCAGGCCAGCCTGGGAAGCCTCCATCAGAGCCCGCTGTCAGCGCTCTGCCCTCTGCAGCTTTGGGCTGCATTTTGAAAAACAAAAAGCCTTTCCCATCCCTGCTTTGCTACCTTGGAGGAAACCAGGATGGAAAAAACCAAACATTTCAGGGCTCCTGTGCTCGGCACACTCCTCGCAGCTGGGACGCCGCCACCTCCCAGAGAGGGGGTTTATCCCCGGTGCCAGGCCTGCGCTAGGCAAACTGCGGACACTTGGGAAGACCCCGTCCCTGCCTCACGCCGTCTAGAGAGTCGTGGCAGGCTGGGGGGCCGGAGGGGGCAGGGGAACAGCTGGAGCGGGGGTGTTTGGCAGCTGTCTCGTTAACACCGAGCTGCATTCTTTTTGATTGGGTTTGTGCCGGAATGGAGCTGAGGAAAAACTGGGGAGGAGAGAATAGTGAAGGGGGAGTGTTATACATTTAAACCCCAGGGCCTCTCTTGGCCCCTCCACCCACTGCTTCACTGCAGGAGGTGCCAGGCCTGTGGGCGCCACCCCAGCCCCTTAGAGGTGCCTCATGGCTGTGATCGCCCCCCCCCTGCCTTTGTCCTTCCTGCCCCTCCCCGGGACTCTGTGTGACGCTGTTAGCTGAATGAAAGGGAAAGGCGAATCCGCAACACAGAGCAAAGGCGCCTTGGGCCCTGATGGCAGCTACTCCGCACAGCCCAGTGGCATGTCCCTCTGCTGGCCCCGACGGTTGTGGGGTGACGAGTCTCCTGGGTTCTCAGCTAGGGGCACGGGCCTAGTGGCCACCGGCCGCTGGTTGCCCCGTGGTAGCTCTCTCCACTGAATCAGCCGAGGGGTGCTTAAGAAAAGGCTGTGGCAGGGGGGCTAGGAGTGACCCTGGGAGGGTGGGGGGGCGCCCCATGCCCAGGACTTCCAGGAGATGTGGGGACCCCTGGACTCCGGCAGGCTCCCTTGGGAGCTGCTTGTATTCCCTGTGCCCTTTGGAGGGGGCAGGGGAGGGGGGCTAGTCTGGAGTTTAATGGGTGGTTTGTACTCTGTGACGAGAGGCTCCTCCATCCCAGGATCCCCAGCGGGCACCCACATGCCCAGACAGTGCGTTCGGCAGGGCCACCCGGCCAAAGGGACCCCTCAGGAGCACCCAAAACCATCTCTTCCTTCTGCCCGTCGCCTCCAGGGCAGAGCCCAAGCTGGGGTAAGCGGGCCGATAGCGCCATCGAAACCAGGTGGGGACCTTAGCGCAGACACGCCAATGGGGCTGCGCGTTGATTTACACCAGGCTGAGAGCGGCCCAGAGCACGCTGCAAGGGTCTCCGTACGTAATGGCAGAGGGAGGTCAATCCCCTCCCTCCACCTCTCTTCTGGCCCGCAGGAAAAGAGAAATGGAAGGCCTCTCTTCCGCTTCCTCTGTACTGTGCGCTCAGCCTGATTGCTGCATGGCCGCTCAGTCCCCCAAACCCGGAATCTGAGCATCTCCACACTGCTCTGAGCAACCCAGTGGAAACCGAGAGGGTACATCTACACAGGGTCAGCTCCACCCTGGCAGGGTCTTGCAGCTCGTGCTCCAGCCCAAGCCTGAATGTCTACACAGCGATTTTTCAGCCCCAAAGCCCGAGTCAACTGACCTGGGCCAGCCGCAGGTTTTTTATCCTTATGTAGACGTACCCTGAGTGCCCTCGCTTAGCCTCTCAGAGCTTAAGGGGAGTTTAAATCATGCATCGCTCTTCTGCACAGGAAGGAATTTCACTCCAAAAGCTCAACCAAGATTGTGCTGGGCACTATGAACAGACACATAGTGAGGAAGTCCTGGCCCTGGCAAGTTTACCGTCTAATCCAAATCTTGAGGGCGGGAGCGAAGCCCCTGCAGCTCCCCTTGAAATCACCGCGGGTTGGAGACACAATTGCTGGGAAACAATGAGTAGAAAGGGACCTTTGGCCTATTGAGCGGGAGCGAAGGGCTACTACAGTGCTGAGATTAGCCAGCCAGACAGGCTTGGTTCCTCAGTGAGAACAGGGAGTCACTCTGAATTTGCAGAGAGCCCTGAGTTCTGAATCTGGCCCATTGCGAAGTTGTTCTGGGAACCCTTCTCATTATACTACAGGCGGGGGGGGGGCCTCCCATAGTTTGACAAACAGAAATTGTTTTTTTTCCAGTAGAGGAAACCTGCCAAATTCCATTTCACCCCAGTTCCACTTCAGGCACTAACTCTTCCGTGCTGCTTCCCTCTGATCGCCTTGACCCGGGGAAGCTAGTTTAGAACATATCCCGTTTTGTGAGCAACACGGATATGATGACACGCTCGGGCCTGATCATTGTAATGAGCAACACCGGTGGTTCCCATTGCTAGCCCCAGCACGGTCATATCCTGAGCAGCCGCGAGACGTTCCTTGAGTGCATGACACAACCTGGCACTCCCAGCCGAGTAGCAGGACTGTGTGGACCTAGCAGTAGCATATTCTCCCTGCGTGAGACAGATCTGCACTGAAAGAAAGATCTAATCTACGGCTACCGCACGTCAAAGCAAATGCTACCGATTTCAAATAAATACACGGTGTTCGGTGACAAATCGATGCGGGGGCTTAGGTGGCGATGACTGACATGAAATATTTTCACCTTGAGAGGGAAGCTTCCGAAATGCCTGGACATGTTTGTGACAGGGGGAGAAATCTGCCGAAGCTAGTTTTTCTGTCTGTCCAGTCAGTCTGGAATCTGAAAACTCTTTAGCACGGGGTGTGTGTGTGTGTGTGTTTGGTGGTCTGGATCCAGTTCTCACAAAATGCCTGTTCAACAGAAATAAACACACTGAGGGCATATTCCAGCCAGTCCAAACAGCCCTGGCCTATCGGTTCACTCCTGGATTTTGTTTTCTTTATTCCCTTCCTTTCCAGCTCTCTTTAACCCCCTCAGTGCCTCAGGGCAAGAATGCAGCTCTGTGAACAATATCCCGCCTTCTCCAGCTCCATCAGGAACCAGTGGATTCTCCACTAGAGTTCTGTGGTCTCCGAAGGGCATTAGCAAGGGGTGAGCCTCCGAACCTTCTCCGGGGCTGTGTCCAAAGGGCCAAACGCTTGTCTGCACTTGTGGAAGTGCCTCTCTCCCCTGCACCAGCCCCAGGGAGCCTCCTCTGGGCTTGCATCCCACCCGTCTGCTCTCCGTCTAAGTCTTGTTTTCACTGCACACGCGAATCGCTCCTCTCCCCGCTCCTGCTTCCTACCTTAGCTTTTCAGAGGGGCGTCCAGCACCTCTACCAGTGCCTCTGTTGGTTCCCAATTCAGCACCATCAGCCAGCCGGCTGAGATTTCCCCCTTGGCAGCCTCCCACCCAAGGTGCACTGGATGGAAGTAACGGAGAAGCCAAAGAGCAGTGTCCTAAGCAAAATGCCAACAGGGTGGCACAGAGGTGACACCTGCAGATGCCGTCCCGTCCCTGCTCACGTCCGTCGCTTGCCCTGTGAAGTGTCTGTGGAGGAGGAGTCGGGCAGCCCTACCTCTATCTCCCGCTCAGTCCCTACAACACAGCGTGTTCTCAGCAAGTTGGTTATTTTTACTGGGCCAAACCCTGAAGTTCTTGCTCCGGCAAATCTCCCGTTGGACCAGATCCTGAAAGGGCACCGAGCACCTGCACATCTCCCTGATGGTGGGGGGTGTTGTGTGTCTGAGGAGGCAGCTCAGGCTTTGGGGAAGGAGGAAAGGAGGATTTCTAATCCGCCGTGGTCTCCCCCGGGACGTGATGGGAGCCCCACGGCTTCAGCCGTTTAAACCTAGACTGGCCCAAGCGCCGGAGAACACCGTGCAGAGAAGAGCCCTGCACTGGCAAGGGGATGGACTGGGATGGTCTTTGCCATCTCTCCTGTGACATCAGCGAGAAGCAGAGCCGTCTGCCTCTGCAAGCAGCACGTGATGGTACGGTGATGTGACAGGAGCACAGGACCTTCCCATCGTGCTGCAGTAGCAATTCTACGGCATGGCATTTCTCTTCCTCTCCTTTTGTCTCCTTCCTTCTCTAGTCTTCAGCCTTTGTCCCACCCCCACACCACCCCAGAGAGACATGATGCCCCCTAGTAGCCCGGATGCACCACAGGGAGAATCAATGTATTACGCTGGATTTTGAAGTGGGTGGCAGGGCCTTTCGCAGGTGGGATAGATGTTGACACCGTCACACATCCAGGATCAGGGGGAAGGGGAGAGGAGACATGGGCCCCCACAGATAATCCATCCACAATGTTTACATCCCCCCCTTCCCTCCTTGGGTGGGTGGATGTTCGCATCTGGAGAGGCGGGCAGCGGGGAGCATTTTTTTATAGTGACAAAGACCAATAAGAATAACGAAATCCATCCAGTAGCTGTGTTGTGCCCAACAGGACATCTTGGCCTCTCTGCTGGCTCCCCTTCTGCCTGGCCACAGACATGACCATGTTCCCCAAAGGAGAAAGAAAGGGGAGCTGGTGTAAAGTGTGGGGACCAGTTCACCCTCTCCAGCCTGTGCCCAGGCTCCGGTTGATTTCGCCTGTGGCCTCAGATAACAGAATCCAGACTCCCTCTGCCCAGGGCTACATTGATTGGCTCCTCCGGGCCCATCTGAGATCGCTCTACCTTACGCCCCAGCCCCTGGGTAATGAAAGGAACATTGTTCAGCGCCAGATGCAGCTCCCATGTCCTGCCCTGCAGTAGGTGTGAGGGGAATGCCTCGGAGCGACACATCCATGGAGCTAAGCCCTTGAGCGCACGCACGGATGCCAAAAGCTGGAGCATCCCTCAGCACAGCCAAGCCAGTTCTCATCCTAGGGCAGCATTTACAGCTCGCCCTCAGCTGCTGTGCCAAGGAGGAACCGGCAGTTGCATTTAGAGGGGCAGGAGAGAATGCCCTGTCTCAGCCTGTGACCTGAACTCCATGGCATAGCCCTGGCTGGATGCTATTCTATAGACAGAAAGACCCAGGTCCTCCCGTATCATTGTCACTCTGAGGATGCCACGCTGTGCCTTCTCTCTTCCACTCTTTCTTTTTCCCTTTCCTACTTTCCTTCCTCAGCAGGAAAATGCCAAACATCTGATCTCCAGGTGGTTTCATTGCCCTCTGTTTGTTCCAGAGCCACCCACAGCCTGCTGGATTTGCTGTCTTCCCTCCCGTACAGGCCCCCACTTACCTGCTTCTGGAGAGCGAGGTCCCCAGGGCAGGATGGGCCCTGCCATGCTTCGAATCTTCCTTCCCCATCGACTTCAGCCTGCATCCGGCAGCGCAGCTGAGACTCCTCTGTCCCCCTCAGCAGCCTGAGCAGGAAGGGAAGAGGGCAGGGTGAAAAGGGGGGAGAGGGAAGGAGGGGAGGGAGGGTGGAAATGAAACTTTAATAGCACAGAGCCCCTTTTGTTTCCAGCATATGGTATATTTCATACATACTGAAGGCATTAGCCACCTATATTTTGAAAGCACTTCCCCTAGAATATAAACGCAGCCCGTAGTCAGCTCTCCGAGACACATTCCATCAGGGGCTTGGAGCCTGGCAAAATCCGAACAGGAAAGGAAAAACGGGCAACTTACAAAGCCCTTTGAAAACCCTCACAATTTCCTTTTCCCCTTTAAAGTGGTGCCCACGTCTCACTGCCCTTCCAAAGGGGGGGGTCGGCGCCCAAGTCCCACTGACACTTGGGTCCAAGCCCTGTCATTTTGCAGCGTGGGTGCAGGTCAAGCCGCAGAACCAAGTCAGAAGGGCTGCGTAGCGCAGTAGAGATGCGTTAGCATGGCTGTGGGGCCCAGGTCCTGCAACTGTGAGCCCAGGTTTCTAATGCAGGGTGGTCTTCAAGCATGACAAGCCCGGGTCCCACAGACCTGGACTTAGTTTGCAGTGTAGACATACGCCCGGAAGCCAGAGTTCCTAGTGTCCAAGAGCTTCTCCGGTGAGGAATCATGCTTGCATGGTCACTGGATGGTAACAGTGAAGATCGGATAGGGAGGCAGCTTCTGCTGTTTACACACAGATAGCTTGCTAATCAGCTATCAGTGGGCAAGGAGCAGAGAGGGAGCAGAGCCCAGGGGAATGGGAAACGCACACTACGTGATTTGGTTACATTCGCCTTTGTGGGGTTCGCTAACTCAGTGGAGGCTGACGCAACTTGTGGCTCATCTGTGACCCCTGGAATCACACAATGCAACGCAACGCACGGGCACAGAGGAAGATGCCATCTCATGGCAAGCAGCTGGCGCAGGCAATGCAGTCTGCTGGTGCCGGGTCGCCATGCTCTGTAAACCAGTGCCGGCTGGGATCTGGCAGGAAGAGGCGGGTGGCTGCCATCTGCCCCATTTCATACAAACGAGGGGCATGCCTTGGGCTTCTGGCAAATGGCAAATATGGCCTTTGGATGGACAAACATGGATCTGACCATGCTGGTGCCAGTTCAGGGCTTCCAGCCCCATCCTCTTGACAGCCAAACCAACACCTCGCAGGAAGTGTATGAAACCGATCCAGTTTCCACAGGCAGTGCAGCGGTGCTCTCCTCTGCACCCACGAGGGCTCCAGAATCCAAAACAGGGCCTCGCTCACCCAGCATTTGCACACGTGGCCAGGGCCGGGGAGAAGGCATTGAAACGAGAATGCCCTGATTAGCTCTGCAGCCCGGCTGGACTCGGGTGAAAGAACACATTGTCCCCTCTCCAGAACTGCAGCAACTTACAAACCCCAATAAATCAGCAGTACAACGGATGGCCACAAGCCGCACGCGCTGGGCAGACTGCGTGGTAAATTGGTACTTTGTCCAGCGTTTAGCCGGTCACACACTCATTTGAAATTAAAAAAATAAATAAATAAAAGCAGCCAGTAAAATGTCTTTATAGCTCTTCAGAGCTCATAAACCTGCAGGGCTCTAGCAAGGGGCCACTTGGTTGGGGGCAGCCAGGGAAATTTATTGCAGATTTTAGTAAGTTAAACATTACAGCATTGCCAGCCCCGAGGCCTGGTTTGCTGAGCAGAAATTAAACAAGAGAAGTTTTACTGGGGGGGGAGGAAGTAAAGGACTCTCTTGTTTTCCCTCCTCCCACACCCCATTCTCTTTTTCTCCCTTGGCTAAGGTACAGCAGACTTCTGAAGAGGGTTTATAGACTATATGCAGCATGCAGAACACATCTCTGGCAAAGCAGATGCTACAGGAGGAGAATTACACAGCTTGCCATCTAACCCTGGTATTGCTCCTTAGTTGCTATGCCCTGCAGGGCCACCCCCAGCCTCACAACAAGCAAAATAACATGTACAGATAATTTTTTCTGAAGCTGCCCATGTCGCCTTTGTCTTCCGTGGTTTCCTCATCAGCTTCTAACTTTCCATGGGATTGTATCACTTCAGAAGAGCGGATGCTCTGGTGTTATTGGGACCTTCCTGGTTTTTCACTGGCGGCCGAAGGACTGTTTCATTTCATCAGTCAAAGCGCTTGTTTTCTTTTTGTATAGCTACAGAAGGTTACTTCCAGCTGTACGGCTGCCCTGATGAGAAATGCTTTGTGTACCCATTTCACAAGCACATGTGCCCTGCCAACCGGTGTTCAAGGCCAAAGGTGGTCAGGCAACAACGTTGCAATGTGAGCCCAAGGGGGTAATGACCCAGGCTAAGCAATGTAATATCCCCAGAAGAGGTCAGGAATCAGGAGTGAAGGGGGGACGGAACCTGGCTGCTACCAGAGCCCTGGAGAGGAGGTAAGTGAGGGACACTGAAGTGCAGAAGTAAGAATCTGAGGTCAGCCTCCCTTTGACCTGCTTTGCTGCTCCAAGCGGTGCTTTTCAGACCCACGTGGTGGCAGGTAGAATTCAGAGCATTCAGATATTCCGTGATCCTAAGAAACATTGCTGCAAGAAGGCCCTGGGTTTTGATTATGAAAGTTAGGGTCCCTTTAGTGTCCCAGATCTTTGTTCTCATCCACCAGGTCTCTCCCCTCTGCAGTCTCCACCACAAGCCCCAATCCCAGTGGTTCTCAAACCACGGTCTGTAGAGGAATTCCACGTGGAGCTGCATCTAGGGGAGACATCTAACTTCCTGCCAGTGGTGTCCTAGGCCTGAACTCTTCCCAGAGTTAACACCCCATGCCTCTCCCTGCACCCTACAGGGCTACTTCATGCCTTTCTTTTCCAGGTGTTTTGTTGGTGTAAAATGAACCAACTAATAGGCCTGGTCCCAAATTTTCCATCTAAACTTTTTTTTCAATGGAAAATTGGATTTTCATCAAAACAAATATTGCCATGAGAAGGGTCTGCTTTCCTTGAAAATGTTAGCTTTTCTGTCAGAAAGCCATGAACCCAAAACCTGAACATTCAAGGTTTGGGCAGTATTCAGATAAACCTTTTCCAGTTTGTAGGCCAATATTTTTTGGCTTTCAGCAGGTGTCAGCTGAAAATTTTCTGGGTTTTGGCAGTTTCCAGGCAAAACATTTTGGGTGTTTGGTTTTTGGGTTTTTTTGGATGAAAAGGCAGAATTTTCCAATGGGAAAAAGACATTTTCCAAACAGCTCTATTCATTAGTGATCAGATTTGCTGAGTACCAAAGGTGGAGGGGAACGAAACCCAGGAGAAGAATGCTAACCTGCAAAATAACTTGGAGAGATGCGAGCGGTGAGACCTTGACAGAACGGAGATCCTCAGGACAAGTAAATGTGACATCTTACACCCAACGAGAGGCAGCAGGCAGCGCGGCTTCAAGCAGCCACACCTGTTGCATTAATCACCATCCTGTCTTCTAGTGTCACTTTCTAAGTAAGCCAAGCACTAGAAGGTGTGTGGCTCGGGTGAAGTATCCACGAGAGGATCTCTACATTGAGGAGCCCATAATCCAACCATATTGGAGCACACTGACTCCACCTTATCTTCTTGTAGATAGTCTTGGCCTATTGCACCATTAAGTTGCTGCTCTTGTTCTTTGCTGAATGTATCGATTTCAGCTTCAGTCTCTTTCTGTGGCCTGTTCTGGGTCAATCTTTGAACACATTTACTATTGGGAGGGGCGGGAACATCATAAGCTATAGACGTGATCCCTCACTTGTGCTCCTTTGTCACCCCTCCCTCTGAGGCCCCTGCCAAAGTTGTTCCTTTCTCCTTTCCCCATTGTAACAGCATTCAAACAGCTGCACAATGCACATTTAGCTGTTAGGCATGTCAGAAACTGACATTGCTCAAGTTCTGGGGTTCTGAGAGGTATTTCTGCTTTAGAGACCTGGGTTCAGATTCTGGTATGGCCCACAAATGGAATGGTGCTGTGTGGTCTCTCCTCTTACTCATTCTCAGAACAACCCCATCATTGTGGTTTGATCGGCGGTTTCTGATTTAGAGAGATCCCGGACTTCAATCGGACAGGTTAGGGTTAGGGTGCGTTGGCAGAGCTAGGGGTGGGGTGGCAGGATTGGAGCAGCACAGGGTGCTGCATTCTAGGAGGGAAGAACATTGACAGAACTGTGCACCGGAGCCATTGCATAACCACGCACTGCAATGTCATTTGTACAGTTGACGTCCCCTTTCAGGGCCATGCTCCTGTGTTGTTGACATTATTACTGTTGAGTGGGTGCAGACGCGGGCTCTAAATCCTTAACGTCATTCAGTTGCTTGTGATTTAATTCCCTTTATTTCTCGCTTGCGCTATAATTTTTGTAAGTTAGAAAAGGGGAAACAACGCAGGAAGGCCCCAGTGGAAGGGCCTGACCGTGAATGTGACAGCGGAGCATTGCAATGGAGTACCATGCAGAACCAGGAGCATGTCGACATCTATAGCAAATGTGCCCAGGGAGCAGTTCGGGACCCTTCTGTCAGCATATATTTTGCAGAGGTTCTCGCCCCATCGTACTTTCCCAGTCGAGAGTTACGGCGCGTCCCACTGCCATTGACACAGAGCGTCACGTCAGTAGGTTCCAACTGTCTGCTTGGAGCGTCTGTGGCTGTTCAAGAGCTTTATGGCTCATCAACTCAGCAGCCCAATGAGAATGCCTTTCGGGGGACGCCCCGTGAAAAGACAATGAGTGGGTACCCCTGAAGACAATGGTTGGATGCAACTTCTGTATGAAGCCAAGAGAGGCCCCCTGGGGTGATGTCAGGGATCAGACAGAGTTCAGAGGCTGCTTTGCCTCTGTTCACATAGCAGTTGCACGTAAGCACGTGGTGTGTCATTAATTCTTTACAGAATGAACGTAATATGAAGGACCCACATGGCCCAACAGGGCACAAATAACTGTGTTTATTAACTCAGTGCAAGACCTAGCTACATATATAAACGGCAGCAGGGGTCTGGTGGTTTCTGAAAAGAGGAGACAGGGCTCACAAACTATCTAAAGGGATGTGCCCCAATTCCTGTACACTACAGTGTTAGAACCTTCTAACAAAGGTTAGGAGTTCCCTAGGTGTGCAAAGGGGTCATGTCTGCCTCCCCCTAAGGTGCTTATGCAAATCATACAAAGAAAGGTGGACTCCAGTGTACGAATAAACAGGATTAATTTTTAGGGCTGGTCAAGAAATTTCCAATCAAACTTTTTTTCAGAGGCAAATTAACCAAAACAGAATTAAAAAAAAATTTTTTTTTTTTTTTACAGAAAGTGTCTGTTTTCCTTGAACATTTTTGATTGTTCATCCAAAAACTGGAAAAATGTCGGGCAGTAGTTGTTTTGAACAAAAAGTTGAAATTTTCAGTGGAAATTTCCTCCCCCTTCCCAGCTCTGTTATTTTTAATAACACACGGCTTCTTTAAGAACATGAATTCTGAAGCCCAAGAAAGAGGAAGAGCTTCCCCAACATTTCTAAATATGGCGCACATCCAGGCACTGGATTCTCTTACCACCTAGAACTGCCACTTTGTCCAGTGATTATCTGGTGATAATGGTGTCGCTTTCCTTAATATCTCTTGCACATGGAATTATGAATCTTAATACGATGCATGGACTTTGCATCTCAACTGCTACAGAACTGCAGGGCCCAGTTGCTATAAGAAGGGTGTCTGGGTGTGTGGCTTATCTGGTGAACTTTCTTAACCTTCCCTCCGCCACCACCTCACAGCTCCTTTGGCGACTTTACTGGAAGACTTGATTCGTGGCAGGAAGAGTCTGGTCGGCCAAGTTTGTTGTGGAAGTCTTGAGAATTTGGAGAGAATGAAAGGAAATGGGTGGGGCGGAGCGGGGTTGCTGGGGGGGCGAGGGGAAGGAATTTTTCCTTGCCAGTGTTTTGGCTGCTTCGGTGTGAACTTGTATAAATTTACCCCTTATCTCTCAGACCATTTGATGTTTTCATGAAAAGAAAATAGTCTGCAGAAAAAAACAATCTTGATAAAGGATCCCTTTGGCATTGTTAAATGACTCTAATCAGCTAGGCCTCTTCAGCACACTGGGGCGCCTAATTCTAGGGAGAGCCACTTCTGGCTGACACAGAGAAGTAAAAGAGCAGCTTCTTATGCTGGGAGTCTGCCACCCAGACTGGTCTGGCTTGAAGATGGAGGGAGGCCTCTCTCTTTCCTCCCTCTCTTCCCAGGGGGAGGAATTAATGACTTCAGAATATGTTTACCCAGGCCCTGGCTATCTTCAAGTCGGTGGTTCCTAGTCTGCAAAGGAAACGGTGCTAGTGCAAGCTCATGAACTGAGATGCCCTTGAACCGAAATCATCAGATGCAAACTCAGAGCCGAATTCTGATGCTCAGGGACATCTCACTTTCTGTCTTTCAACAGTCCAGCCCCAGCATCTTCCGCCTTTTCCATACCAAGCCTCATCTTACAACCAAAACGCTTTGGGAACACCGCCCCTTCTGTCTAGCCACAAAAAAAGGGAGAGCGGACGTGACCCCCATGTCAAGAACCCACATTTTAGACTGGCCGAAGGTTGGTACCACCAGCCCTTCCTTCCAGTCTACGAGAGTTCAAAGACAATGAATGCTCCCGGCACTTTGACCCTCACAGGAAGCGGGCCAAAATGAGTGAGATGGAGAAATAGGCAGCTGTTGACAATGAGAAGAATGAAGGGGCTACATAAGTCCCACACATCTTAGGAAATCCTAAAAAATTTAAAGGGCCCTGTTCTGCCTTCAGTCAGACCCTTACCAAGCAATTTACTAACGAATGGGGTTGGGCTGCAAAGGTGAAACTGAGAGCAGAATTAGAACCAAACTACCTAAACTTAATGCCAAGCAGTTGGAATGACTTGATTCACCTGTATCAGGTGAGTAGGAAAACTAGAACAAGACATATAAGCAAGATGCCATGGGGTGAATTAGCCTATGTTTCATGGAGTTGAAGGCCGGAAGGGACTGTCAGCTCATCCAGTCTGACCTCCTGTATAGCACAAGCCATTCAGTTTCACCAGGAGCCACTCCATTGAGCCAATAACTTGGGTTAGACTAAAGCATTTCAGTTCTCAGAAAACCAAATTGTTGTGTGTAACAGGCAAAGAAGAGGAGAGATAGAGGTGCACAGGACTAGAGATGCTGACCCTTTTGGGATCTTGCCAAGGAACAATTGGAAGGCTCAGAGAGACAGGTAAGATACAAGCCATTTAAGGCCCCTGCAAATGATTGAAAGCATAAGAACATAAGAACGGCCATTCTGGGTCAGATCAACGGTCCATCTAGCCAAGTATCCTGTCAGTGGCCAGTGCCAGGTGCTTCAGAGGGAATGAACAGAACATCATCAAGGGATCCATCCTGTCAGCCATTCCCAGCTTCTGGCAAACAGCAATCCCTGCCCATCTGGCTAATAGCCATTGATGGACCTATCCCCCATTAACTTATCTAGTTCTTTTTTGAACCCTGTTATAGTCTTGGCCTTCACAATGTCCTCTGGCAAGGAGTTCCACAGGTTGACTGTACATTGTGTAAAGAAATACTTCCTTTTGTTCATTTTAAACCTGCTGCCTATTCATTTCATTTGATGACCCCTAGCTTTTGAGTTAGGAGAAGGAGTAAATAACACTTTCTTATTTACTTTCTCCACACCAGTCATGATTTATAGACCTCTATCATATCCCCCCCTTAATTGTCTTTTTTCCAAGCTGAAAAGTCCCTGTCATATTAACCTCTCCTCAGATGGAAGTTTTTCCATACCCCTCATCATTTTAGTTGCCCTTTTCTGTACCTTTTCCAATTCCAATATATCTTTTGTAAGATGGGGCAACCAGATCTGCACGCAGTATTCAAGATGTGGGCATACCATGGATTTACAAAGAGACAATACGATATTTTGTGAGATCCTTTTGTAACTCTTCGCAGTCTGCTTTGGACTTAACTATCTTGAGGAGTTTTGTATCATCTGCAAATTTTGCCATCTCACTCTTTAGCCTTTTTTTCAGATCATTTATGAATATGTTGAACAGCACTGGTCCCAGTACGCACCCCTGAGGGACACCATTTACCTCTCTCCATTCTGAAAACTGACCATTTCTTCCTACCCTTTATTTCCTATCTTTTAACCAATTACTGATCCAGGAGAGGACCCTCCCTCTTATCCCATGACCACTTACTTTACTTAAGAGCCTTTGGTGAGAGACCTTGTCAAAGACTTTCTGAAAATCTAAGTACACTACATCCACTGGATTGCCCTTGTCCACATGCTTTCTGACCTCCTCAAAGAATTCTAGTAGACTGGTGAGGCATGATTTCCCTTTACAAAAACCATATTGACTCTTCCCAACAAATAATTTTGTTCTTTACTATAGTTTAAAACCCTTTGCCTGGTCCTGAAGTTAGGCTTACCAGACTGTAATTTCACACAGTAGTCATCTACTGCATCTACACTGGGAAAGAGGTCACTTCACAAACAGCCTTTCAGGCAAGAGCCTTAGCAAGCATAACACGAGCTCTGAAATATTCTTCTGCTCTCGGAGAACCGGTCCTCTTAAAAGTAGCTCTTTTGATTTGCGGCTGCAATAGCAAACCCTGCATGAACATCCTATGGCATGATAATAGTATTCTGTCAGCTCTGGGGGGTATGGAGTGAGTCCATAGATAAACTGTCGCCGCCTCACAATGCTAAATCTGAGGAGGTGCACACATTGCCTTAAGAGTGACCATGTGGTGCAAATTCAAACGGTGTGTGAAAAAAATGTACAGTAAACCGTATCATTATAGATACTGCTGTGGTCTTATGGAATACATGTGAAGGGTTATTTAAAAATACCAAACCGTATGGAGTTTCTCCTACACCGTTCGGTAACTTGCTCACATGTATCATCTGTGGAGTGATTCTCCCAAGTGCTGAAGACCTGTGTCGTCAAACAAGTGACAAAGAGCTGAGCAGATGTGCAAGGAAAACTGCTTGCTAGATGTCACTGATGAGTTTGCTGGAAACTAGGATCTAAATTGCTGAGCACAATTAACATCAATGGAGGCAACAATCACTTACAGGGCTAAATTTGTTCCTCTCAATTTGCTTAATCGGGACAAGGAACTCCACTTGGCCACTTCCACCCCCGTATACCTGTTTTTTGACCAACTCACCCCCAGTGTGTAACTTACAACAGCATTTACATCACTACTGAATTTGGCCCTAGCTGTATGGGACATTTCTAGCGTATTAACATTAACAGCTTATAGAGATCTCTGTACTGTCATCATGCAGTTCATGCCAGTTACATCCTTTGATGATATGACACTGTTTTGTCATGCACACATAACGCGTGGGCAAACAACCTGCCCGTTGTTCCCCTCCTCCACACTCACACACACACACTATCTGCAGGTAGGTGGAAAAGTTGCAAAGTCATGAAGACACATTCAAACCACAAAACAGAGCGAGAAATGGGTCTGCATGTTTGCACTGATGTTTCTTTGATCAGATCCACTCCGGCCCAGGCCCAAGAATACACACACCCCATGCGGAAACACTTATGCTACGTACCTGTAATGTGACAACACTATGTATAGATCAGTGCCGCAACACACACTTTCATGCATGCAGCCATGCCAAAAATGTGCGTGCGTGTGTACAGAAAATGATGCGCTTTGGTGTGCTGTGTAACTCATTTATGTCAGGAAAGCTTTGCTTAGATCTACCATAGGGTTCTACGCTGCCTCCTGTCCTCATGGTATCTGAGCACTTTCCATGAAAAAACCAAAACAATAGCAAAAACACAGCCCCTAGCAGAATCCAGGGAGTCTCTGGCACTTCTTCCTTTCCAGGGAGAAAAACCTCTGCTTGTGGCATTTTTATTTTGGCTGGCCGATTGCTTTGTTAGCTGGCACAGGATTTTATTTTGGGGTGTGGCCGGGGTATTGCGGTAGATGGGCATGTTGGCGGGGGTTGTGCCATTCTGGGAATGGTGGAAAGGCTTGGCAAAGAGGAAGGTTTCACAGAGTTATGTTCAGCCGCCTCATCCAATTCACAGAGAGATTGTTGCTGCCTTCATAACCAGACTACAGCATATCCCCTTCTATTCGTCCTGCAATATGGAGTACGCGCATCCCCACATCAAGCAAAGCCGTTTCTGAGCATGTCCCGACTTTGCTGTGGGTCCTGGCCAGGCTCTCATTAAAGGAAATGAGGGAACGCCGAGCCCCGAGGCCAGACTGAATGATAGGCGACGTCCAAACCACCAGCTGAGCTTCCTTTCATGGAATAGGCAAGGAGATTTTTACAACAGCGTCTGTTACCCAGCTCTGTAATGCATCTGTCCTTTCAACTGAGCCCTAGACTAAGCATGTTCTGTGGGAGGTGTCCGTTGAGCCTCACAGTCTTAAGTTTCCTTGCGCTTCAGACAAATTCCTCTCGCTGTCGTCTCTGATGCAGAGGGCTTTCTTTTCTCCTTTGTTAGATCAGACAAGTTCTCCTTGGGCAAGAACGGCAAGAAAGCCCCTTTGTTCAACTCCACACACAGGGCTTTGCCATGGACTACCCCCGTTTCCTAATTACCGCCTCCCCCTCGAGGGGTTCTGTGCTCACTCCCAGTGTCTAGCCAACTGCCCTGGCATTAACCTTGTGTTTGTCTAAGTGACCTGCCTCGTCACTCCAACAATATAGCACTGTCTACCCTGCAGCTCACACCACTTCAGGGGGCACGCGAGGCAGAGCAAGGGGGAGCGCAGCCGTGCGAGAAAGACCATGAGCGCCCATGTGTCTGTTGGCGTGAGAGTCAGCCAGCCTGCCTCATAGGCTGGCAATGGCTGATGTGGGAATCCATAGACTGGAAGAGTCCTGCAGGGAACTTTGCTTTGCAGCAGCGTAGGCCAGGAAGGAATGGCTGAATTCACCACTGAATTCACCTTATGGCGGGTTGGGAACAGCTGAGCTTTCTGATCAAAGAACCCAGGCAGAAGAGCGAGCCTGGGTGGGAGACGGGGGAGGGGGAAACTCGGCCCTCAATGAACGAGCAGCCATTAATGAGAACCAGCTGAAGAGACCCTGCCCCCGGCGTGCCTGCCCTGCATCCGTCTCCTTTTTGCTCACCCTTGGGGTCAGCTTGTATTTTTGTAAGCCCTGATTGCTTGTGTGCCAGTGAGGGTCTGATTTGTTAATGGCAGGCCCCAGGCGGAGAGCCCTGAAACATGAGGAACTGAATTACAAACTCCAACGCAAGGACTCCGGACAGGGGGTTTAAAAAACACACCCACTCGCCCTGTAACCTTTGTAGAATGGCTGAACATCTGTGCAGCAAAACCGCAGGGACTCCTCATCTTTCCTGCACTAAGAAAACACATATGGATTAGGGGCATGTGCTTTGGTGTGCATTCTGCCTGTCATGCATGTATTTGATGTGGCTCAGGTGAACTCCGTTTGGCTCCCCTGTAGTTCATATGGGGTTTTCTTCTTGTGAACCAAAAAAACCCCATATGAACAATGGAAATCACATGGAAGTGACACAGGAGGAGAGGGACTCCACGTGTGAAAGGTGGGGAATGGCAATGTGCCTCTCATTATCTCTGCGGCAGAGGCTCTGATCTGGTCACCAGGGGTCTTGACCAACAGGTTTGTGTGCACTGACTATTTCCCTTCCTCTCCTTGTCTCTGGGCTGTTTTGTGTGGTACTGGGGGAAGGGGAGTGCACCATTCATTATTATTTACATTGCATGGACCATGACCCGAATGTGCTAGGTGCTGTACAAACACAGAACAAAAAGACATTTCCTTACTGGTCACATTTTCTTCATGGACCCTTGTTACCAGCTTCCAAAGCAGAAGCAGCTAGGGCATCAACAAACCAGCGATGAAGTCACTAACAATAATTAATAATAATACATAGCTCTTATTTAGTGCTTTTCACCAGGAGAGCTCAAAGCATATTAGAGAGGCTCCCCTCTGCTTCTTTGTTTGTAATGTATTTGTGTGTGCGTGGCAACTGTACAAATAATAGAGATTTACGCTGATGAGTCATTCAACAGAACTGTGGGAGTCAGCCGTCAATAAGCGACTAAAAAGCAAAAAATTGATATCCGTGCAAATCAGTATGGCTTCGTGCCAGGAAGATAGACAGCAGATGCTGTTTTTGCAGCGAGGCGGTGAGTGGAAAAAGTGAGAGCAAAGGAAAATTGTTCACCTGAGATTCACTGATCCGGAAAAGGCCTTACAAGAACTTAATGTGTGGCTTATTCAAGCCATGTATGTAGGCGCAATATCAACAGTCAGAACTTCCAATGGTGAAACAGATGAACTATCGGTAAAGGTGGGAGAACGTCAGGAAGCAGCACCACGCCCTTTCTTGGGTATCTTCATCCTGAATGCCATCACAAGGAATATAAAGAGGGAGACGCCTTCGTGCCTGCTGTTTGCAGATGATATCATTCTATGCTGTGAGAAAGATAGTCTAGAAGAGGGTCCTGATAACTGGATACATTGGAGAGACATGAGCTCAAAATAAGGAGAGGAAAAACAGAGTATCTGGTACGTAATTTCAATAATGTGAACACCAAAGAATTATCCTTGAAACTAGATGGGCAGACAATACCGAAAAAGCAAAGTTGCAAATATCTGGGTTCTAGAATCCGGTTAAACAGGGAAATGGAGGAGGAAATTAGAGCTAGGAAGAATAAACGCCAGGCTCAAATGGAGAAAGGAGAGTGGTGGAGTGCGTGACCGGAAGATGCTAGTAAGATTAAAAGGGAGAGTCTACAAAATGGTGGCCCGTCCAGGTTTTAATATATGGCACTGAACGTTGGGCAACCAAGAAGAGTCATGAGCAAACGATCTGTCCCAGAGAAATGCAAATGTTGCGATAAATGATGAGTGGATCACATGATGTGTTCAGAGCCATGCTTCAAATAACACCCATAAAGGACCAAATGAGGGAGTGTAGGCTCAGATAGCATGGTCATACAAAGTGCAGTCCTGACAACCGTACGTGTCAGAGAGTCCAGCAGACCAAGACTGAAGGAAAAAGACACAAAGGCTGACCTGAGAAGCAACAGCAGGATGTCATAAAGGAAGACGTGTCAGCATGTGGTATGATAGAGGCAAGGTCATTGACTGGAGCACTTCAGAGGGAGAAGACTCGTAGAGCAGACCCATTTGATGGGTTTAATGCATGGAAGAAGAAGTACGTGTGTGTGTTTGTCAATGTGATGCCGCTCTAGTGCAACTGATACTATATTTGCAACATCAAGATTAAATAAACACACACGGCCTCTTTGGCAACGGTCCGATTTTCCCCTAGGCCACTTCTGTGGCAAACAGCAACCGGCTGAGAGAACCCAGTCTGCTTGCAGAGACGTAACACCCCGCAACCCGCTCCCCGCTCTGCTCAGAAGTGCAAAGCGTGCTGTTCTGGGTTGGTGCATCCCTAGCTCCCAAGAGGTTTTCCATGTCAAGAGCCACTCAGCACAGAACATCTAGTCACTAGAAGTCTGGTAAGGGCTGCTGCTGACAAAAGCCAGTGGCAGAGCAGCTTTGGATGCAAAATTCCTCAGTTCAAGTCCTCGCTGGGGCAGGCAGCTCCCTCGCCACAGGAAATGTTCAACTGACTATTTTTCTCTGAAATCTGAGGGGAGAGAGGAAGGGAGCAATGAACTAAACCCTCCGTCTCACTTCTCCTGTTTAGCCATTAAAGCTCCAGTACCTCAGCAGGATAGAGTTCCACAGCTGTTAGCCATGGCAACACTTGGAAACCATCTCTTGACACCTTCGCCTTGGGAAAGAGGATTTTGAGAGAAAGCCTGAAGGCTAACAAGTTGCCCAAGCACAGCATCCCAGCTGATCCCCCCACCCGGACGGCTCCTTATCTGATCAGAAGCGTTGAAACACGTTCATCTTTAGTTAGAGACATTTCCCCCCACACACACACACACTTATAACATGTCTGTGATCAGGGAGGCATCTTTGGCATCAAGGAATTTTCTCTCGGGGTTAAAGTCTAGTCAGTCCTGGCAAAAAACTCTGCTGCCCCCCACCGCCTGAGTTCCTCTCTTTCCAGCCTGATTTCCCACTTTCATATCTGCCTCTAGTCAGCTGCCACCTGATACCATTCCTCCTGGACGAAGGGAGGATTAAGTTAAAGAGTTTCCTCAACCTGTTTACCCTGCAGTTACGGGATGGTTTTGACCCACAGGAGCTAGAGATGGACTTGAAACAAAAACCTGGATCCTAAGACTAAGCTCTAAAGAGGATCCAGATTCCAACTTTGCTCCAACTTCTATAACAGGGCCATCCGAACTCTGGATTCCAACACAGCCAGAAACCTCTGTCTCCTTTAACCAAGCATCTGATCGAAGGCACCAGGGCTGGTATTTGCATTCCCCATGTCACACGTTTCTCCTGGCCTCAGTTCCATCACCTGCACCGCCCTGCAAGGAGGAGCCAATAGATCTGTGAGTTGAAAAAGGGCCCTAGGAAAACCCGTGCCATGCCTGTATACATCCAGCTCGCTAGGGCCTTGGAAATCCTCTTCCGTCCAGTTGTGCTTCTCTGGTGGCCCAGATCAGGAGTGCAGGAGCAAGGGCTCTGGACCGGTTCACTGCGTTCTTCATGTGACATCTCTAACAAGCCGTGGGCACTGCCGCAGATAAGCAGCCAGTGGGTTTGCCCACTCATGCTCCCTGAGGGCAGCTCTGCAGAATAACTAGGCCAGATGCCAAGGGCTCTCCAAGGCCGGACACGGAAGCATTTCAGGCTCCAGCTCTTGTCACAAAAGCTAAGTTACCAACAGCTTTGCTCACTGTTCGCTAAGGTGCTTCCTTCTTCCCCTTGCTCCAGTACCAACTACATTCCAGCAAGGCTGCCCCAGAGAGCCGCGACCCCACTGAATGAAGGGGCATTATTTCCTCCAGCTCCTGGAACGTCAGGGTTGGATGCTCCAGCGAACAAGAGCTTGGTACTCCAAGACTTTGCTGGCGAAGACACTGCCAATGGAGCAGTCTGCTTTTAGCCCCAGCCGGGCAGCCTCTCCACCTCCACTATGGCACAACCCCAGGGCCAGAGGCATCTGCCAAAGGAGAAGAGGACAGTGGAGGCTGCCAAAGGGATTTTGTCTCTGCAATAACCATCATTACGCAACCGCTCCCTTCTCGGCACGGCGAGCAGGCGGCAAACAGAAGCCCTGTGCAACGGGCTGCTCCCCTGGAGTCCTAGGGTCAGAGAGAGGGATGAACAGGAGAGGGGCATTCGGTGCAGCGGGGCTTGCGGGGTAACAGGAACTGACGGGGATTCCCCCAAGCGTGGCTGTCCTTTACACACAGACAAGTGTTAGGGCGTCAGTGCTTTGGGGGGGTTCAATGGAGTTTGGTTCCTCCTTTAAAGGGCAGTGTTAGCTATTTCAGTGCCATCTGCTGCTAGTCCTGAGCGCTGCACTCCAAGTCACATCTGGCCCCATGGAACAGGGTCCTTGGTGGGCTGGGAGGCCTAATGGTTAGCATCCCCTCAGCCATGGGGCAGTGGTAGGGGAGCCCAGGCCCAAAGGCCCTAGGAGGGTCGGCAGCGTTTGACACCCAGGAGGGGACCCTGTGAGTTACCCTCCCTGGGTCACTTCTTACCACTGCTTCCCGCCGCTTCTGGTCCCAGATAAGGAAGAAGGAAAAGGAAACCAACCCGTCAGCTCAGCATACAGTCCTGGTACTTCAGGGAGCTGTCGCCAGCCCCTTTTGGCAGGCGCCTTCAGGGTAGGTCTGTCCCTTCCCCAGCCTCCACCCTTCTGTGTTGGGCTGCTTCCTTTTCAACCCTGTCCCCACATGCAGCGTCGGGGGCCAGCTGGGCCCAATGCTGTCCTTTAACCCCTTCCATCCCAGGGGGGGGTTGATATACCCCATCACTACGGCACAGGCTTCACACGGCCAGCCACGGCTGGGCCGCGATAACACACACACATGCGCACTCCAGTGCAGCTGTGGCAGGTTCACACTCCAACCTCCTACCGCAGCAGGAGAAGCGCACACCCCCAGCACAGCGGCACCAGGAGTACATTAAGCAGACAAACTAGACCGCTGACCAAGAAAGTGGGTTTCTGCCCACGAAAGCCTATGCCCAAATACATTTGTTCGTCTGTAAGATGCCACAGGACTCTCGCTGTCTTGTCAGAGGGGGTGTGTGTCTAGCTTTTTTGTCCTCGTACAAGTACCCCAATTCTCGACAGTGAGAGAGAGAACTCGCAAAGGCAGGGGTGGAATAAAGGTTTTATTGGCCTGAGTGTGGGATCCTGGCATGACTTGTGCATCATCAAGCCAGGAGTGAGTGTTGTAGCACACCCCAGTATGGGCCAGTAAAACCTTCCCATCCCCCCACCAGGGGTCCTGGCCATGCTTCGTGCTTTACATTGAAATTGTTTGAGAGAACGTTAAATGTTTTACTGAGACGACTTCTTCTCATCCCTCTACCCAAAACAGCAGGGCCCCTTATTAACAGCAACCCAATCAGCCAGGACTCAGAGGATAAGAAAAGCTGGAACTAATATCCAGAAAACACCTTAAAAAATACCTATCATAGCTTTTCTATACCTACTAATGCCACTGATTTAAGAGCTGATCTCTTGGGACTTGGCAGAGCTAGAAGCAGAAATTCTGTGTCCCCCCTGGGAACCCATGTTGTTTTCCTTTCAGTTGTGTAAAGCTCCCATTTCCAGACTTGAAATCTGCCATTGGGACAGGGCTGAACTGGGCTTATTCTGGGTCTTGGGCCATTGTCATTTTGAGGGAGAAAGAAAGAGACATTTTTGGGGCAGGTTGCAAGTTCATTTTGTTTAAATGTGGCTCTTTCCTCTGGAAGGTGCTCTGAGATTTAGAATGTCAGAAATCCTGCTGGGGAACGGGGTAAGGGGCGGCGTGAAGGCAAGGTGGATAAGGTGTGTGATAAATGCAGTTAAGTATACAGCTCCACTTTATACCTCCTGGATATCACAGCACACATGTGGTCTACCATATTTACAATATACGCAGTATGTATGTGTGTGAGAGGGCGAAGGAACAAGGGTGCGCTGGTGTATGCTCTGTACGTGAGATCGTTTGCATGTAACGACTTTCTGTGCACGCAACTCTGCGCAGCACTGTGTATGCGTGAGTTTCCCCTGGCCAGGAGTTGGCACAACCCTATTCCACCACAGATCAGCGGCACCAGGGTCTAAAGGCTCATTGCAATCAGCTGCATGTTGATGTCCATTAAGAGCCTGGGGAAGAACTCCAAGCAACTGTGCAGACGGAGGAAATGAGAACAGAAGAATGTCATAAATAACCGTAAACTTCCCAAGCTATTGCTCTTCACGGCCCCAGCTTAGACTGGGTCAGGCCCTCAGACTGTTTACAGAAAACCTCGTTCACCAAGAAATCCATCTTCCACTTCCTGTTGACTGCAGAAAGGCAAAATGTAAATGGAGTCAGATGGCCGTGATGTCTGAAATCCAGGGAATTAATGTCCTCGATTCATGATACAGAAGAGGGTTGCATTGGGTCAGCAGTTAGAAGGCTGCAAGCAAGTTATGAATTTGCCTTTGTAACTGACCTCGTCACAGTTGTCATTCCAGGACGTCCCACCTCTGGAAGACAATATTTCGAGAGTGACATCATAGAGTCCGCAGCTAACGATTGGCTGTGACTGAGACTATGTCATTTGTGGCAGTACTTGCTTTTCAGAATGGTTCCTTTCGGTAGGATGCTAAACTAGAGTGACACCCACTGGTTTGAGCAGCCAGCATTGTACTAGGAATAGGGCTTGGGACAAGGACACTCGGGCATCTCCCCAGGTGTCCCATTCCCAAATCAGGCACACTCTAGCTTTTAAAGATTTTACTTCTGTAACCCTTTTACCAGATGGAGCCAACAGCAGCAAGGTCCGGGTTCTATATCTAGGGATTCCTGACAACGATACACCAAACCAGCTCGAGCCCCCACCCAGTCACTTGGGAAATCACACACTATCCCCTGGGCGCCCCAAAGGGCAATATTTCCCCTCTCACATGCACAGAGTCTGAGTGTAGAAAGTAAATCTTTTAATAACTGGAAGGAAGTAATACACTGGTTTGGGAACCAGTGCAAACAGAATTCATGAACTCAATGAGCTGAACCCACCCCAGAGTACATGGGCGTGTCCTTCGCCTCTCCCTTCCTGCTTTCCCCTGTACTGACCGTTGTATTTGCAATGTCCACCTCTCGGTTGGGGCTCAGCCAGTCAGTCCCCTTTTGCAAGCTCCTGCCGGACACGGGCTTGACCAGGCCCCCTCTGCCCACTGTCTCCTGCCACCTCTGGGCCTTACCAAGTCCTCGCTCTGGTTCCCGCCATCTGCAGGCTCCCACTGTCTGCAGGTGCCGACGGCTGCTGGCTCCTACCATCTCCAGCCCAGTTGAGTCCTCTCTGCTGGTTGTCAGTCAAGGTTTCCCAGTTCCTTTAGTCATCTCAGCTCTTAACGAAACTCAGCTTTCAGCTCATGGGAAAACCTTCTACTGACACAGGAGCAAAGTCCCTGCTCTTAACAAAACAAAAGACTCCAAAAGAAACCATTCATTCTACCTTTGAACAGTGGGAGGAGATAATCAATCCATGCCTGAGAGTAGCCCTTTGCAGAAGTAGGGCAACTTCCATATGAAACTCTTCACTGCTTGAGCATCCGTGCACCACCGTGGTTGAGTTCTGTTTAGATGAAAGTGAATTTTTCATCAGAACAGGCTAAACACAGCTCTGCTGCCATTTGTTCCCACAATCGAAGGCCAACATTTCATTCCCCCTGCAGTTAACACAAAAGTGATTTGTAACCTAGTACCAGGCAGACCGACCATTTCCCAACATGCTCAGCACCCAGTGTGCTTTTGCAGATACAATGCAATATGCTGAGCGCTTAATCATGCAAAGACAAAGCCCTGCAAACAAAGTGCCCCCCCGTCAGCTGCTGATCAGGGGGAGTGCCGCTTGGACCTTGCCTATGCTTTATATATGACAGGAGCACGGGGGCAGGGGGTCTTGTTTCTGGAAGTGATGCATAGCTACAGGCCGACAGAAGCTGCGGGTGATCGGCAGCCTGGAAAACAATGCTGTGTGTATGTGCATGGGCTGCAGGTGTGCATCTCTGCCACCCTGGTGACCTTGGACAAGATTTTGTGGCTTGATTTCCTCTTCTGTAAAATGGGGGCAATCATCTTCGTCTACCTCGCAGCAGGGCTGGAGAGAGGAATTTCTGTAAAACCATTCTGGGGGTTCGAAAAGTGCGTGGAGTTCCTCCATTCTAGCCACTGAACGTACCACTCCTCTCTGCCGTGCTTTCCATAGGTGCCTCCTTCCTTTGTTCTCTCTCTCTCTCTTTCTGCACAGCACGCTGTCTAAATAAAAACCACTTCACGGATGTCATGCATTGAGTGGAGCCAGGAAAGCTCTGCCTAAGTTCCACTCAAGGCCAGGGGCCATTGTTGTGGAGTTCTCCACAGTGTGGAGTTCGGCCAGTCAGAGAACTCAGCTTTGGAAACGGCTGCTATTTACTGCCTGAGTCATCATCTGTCACCAACCCAAGTAGCACAACAAGGGGAAACTCGGCACTGACCTGAAAACCAGCTTATTTTTCTCCAAGTCAACATAAAGGGATCAAAAAGGACATCTCTTTTTCTCATCAACATGAAGCACTTTGCTGGCAGTGGCTATGTGAAATCCTTCCCAGAGGCTAAGCCCTCTCCCAGCTCCTGTCTTCATGCTGTCCTCTCTGCTGCTCTGGATGCATTACGTGCTAGGTGCTGTACAGAATACATGAAGCCACATGCACTGCCTTGGCAGGGGTCCCAATCCTAGGCCCCAATCCTGCCATTGGAACTACATGGGCCCTCAGCCACCCTCTGTGCACATTGGGGCCTTGCTGAAGTTAATGGGATTCTATGCCAGGTGCCAGACAGTCTGCCCGAGGGGACCCAAATGCATGTTTGGGGCCGATAAGCAACATTTCCCAAGGGAGGATATGTTGTTTTCAATTTTCCCCTCCTGTCTCCTGTTTTACTCAGTGCTTCCCACCCCGGCAGGCCCACCCTCTTTGACGGTCCCAGCCCGGGGATGTCTGTCTCCCCTCATCCTCCTCGGCACTCCCGATTCTCTATACCTGGCGTCCACTCTCGTCCCATTCAGATCCTTCTTTGACCATCACTTCTTCCTCAACACCGCTGATCTATATTCGCCAGCCGCTTGCCTTCTTTGCCCTGTGAGTAGCCGGTGGAAGGAGGGGGAAATGGAAACATAAATAACTGCCAGAGCGATCCCACCTCCATCTCCTCTGGAGCCCCAGGGAGCCTGGGCCTACGCAGGCCTGTCTCAGGCTATGAGTTCCTTGGGTCAGGGGCCATCTTCATTTCTGTGCCGGGGGCTGCACCGAGCAGGTGGCTGGAACTTCCCAACAGCAACAACACTGAGATAGCGGACATTAAACTCAGCTGTCACGGTACCTCAACACGCTCTCCCGCAGCTCTCGGCCTCGTCCCAGCATCACTGAGCTCCTGTAGGCGAGAGCCATTGGCCGCACGCCCAAAGAGCCTTCGCACAAACGGGAGAGCTTAGGAACAGCCGCCAAGGAATCTCCATAAGCCGCCAAGGCTCCCGCACAGCCCTCCAGCCACTAGAGGCGAGGTCCATGCAGCGAGCCGGGGGCCAAGGGAGCTGCTGGGCTCCACTGGCAGAGCGAAAGGTGGTCTCCAGCACGCCATCAGTGGTCACATTTCCAGCCGCCTGGGCCTGATGGACAGCGGTTTGCAAATAAACCAGTTGCAATGGGGGACATGAAATGCATGACATGAGCAAGTCCAGGCAGTGCTAAGCCTCCGCTTACATGGGAATTACCTTGCCATGAAAGTGATTTGAAATAAATTATACACACCCCTTACATTCACCCCACCTCCTCGTCGCTGGGGGGCTGCACCTCCCTCCCCATCCTCATGCCATTTGCCACTCTTTGGCCCCGAAGACAAGACCCAGGCTAGAACGGGCTGTCTCTGGCCAGGGGTTTGTAATGGCTCGTGCCTGCCTGCACAGGCCAGGGAAATGGCGCCAGCTTTGCTTTCTTTAGAGTCCTGCTCTCGTTTTCTTTCCCGTGACACTTTCACCAACAAAATGAGCCCAGCTACTTGAAAATCAGGCTCTTTCTCCAGAAAACGAAACTCATTTTTCACATCTGCCCCTGTAACCATTAGCCTGGCCCAGGGAGCCTGAAAAAAAAAATCTCCCCTGGATGCAACATCCCCATAAGCAGGACTTCACAGACCAGCCCAGATCTGGCCTCTGCTGCACCCTGCAATCCAGCTCGCTCCCCTGCATGGTAGCAGCAACTCCCCTTCGCTGAAGCCAGTGGGAGAAAAATCAGACCTCTGGCATAAAGAAAAGGAGCTCTGAGGCTGGTCCCGAACTCTCCCCTTGTAGCCTTGTGTACCGAGATTGCTCAGATCCCTGGGACACAGCGCTTCCTCTGGGGCGCCAATGGGGCAGGCAAGACCGCAGAGATACACTAGGTCATGTGTTCGCCAGCTGCTTGGAAATTCTTTCTTGGCTTCGGGTCATTAGTGCAGATTTTTGTAATTATTAGCTCTGGTGATTTACCATAAACTATTTATTCTGGCTCATTCTGAGCGGTTTGATTCCTGTAGGTCTGTATGTCCTCTCTGAATCTGTGTGCGTGGAGGGGGGCTGGTTATGTCTGTGTGTATAATAGTGAGATCTGGAGAGATGGGGTTGTGTGCGTCTGGGACGGTGCACATCAATTGTGTGTGTGTGTGCAGCTGTAAGATAAGTGCTGCCTGAATGCCCCTGATTGTGCAAGGGGGTGTGTGTGGGTTTAGGTCATCTACAATAAACAGACATACGTGTGGCACATGGGACGGAGCCCAGTTTTCCCTCTGGGGTGCTTTGATGGGCATATCCAGTTCCACCTTTGTGTTCTAACATAACATGAGCATCTGGCCATCCCCTGGGGGCTGATTTGAGCCCCCGCATATGGAATCGGGTGGCCCAACGTCCCTAATGTTTGCTTTGTAACTTACAACATGCCCCCCTCGCCCCAGCACAGGGCACCAGCTGCTGCCCAGTGATTCATTCGAATTGTAGAAACGGCACTAAAAATAATGAGTTTTATCAACCCACCAAGGCTGGGGCTCTCCGTTCTGAAAGGCAGTTTGAAGGGGGTTAACTGCAGAGATGGAAGGGGGAAGCAGTGAGCACAGTTCACTTCACTTGGGATTCTTCATCCAAACAAGAGGGTGTGAGTGCTCTCCCAGACACCATTAAAGATTATGCTGGGTATGACTTTGACAGCCAGCTCCTGAGGGGTTCTTTTGTCGTGGCCTTCTGAATTTAATCCTGTCCCAGGACGTTCTCGTCCCAAGTACTCCTATCTCAATGATTCAGCAACATGCATTTCAGTACCACCTTAGCCATAACAGAGGCTTTTAACCCGTTTGGGGCTGGCAGGGAAGAGAGGAAATTCCTTTGAGGGTTTCTTAAGAAGAGGAAGAGATGAGATAAAACTGGGCATCAATGAGACAGATCGCAGCCGGACTCCAGCCACCTGGTTCCCGATGGCACAATGGTGGGATCCCTGTAGCTAAGTCGGGTGGGGTTCCGGGAGAACCCTGGCCTCTGGTTAGGCCGTGTGTCTGTGAGGGCTTCCCATTCCTCAATGCACAGGATGAAAGTGAGGGCAATGGCTGTGAGTTCATGTTGCCGAGGAACATGGCACCCAGTGTCCTCAACTTAAGGTTGGGGAGGGAGACAGGGTGATTCCCGGTGCTGTTCACCCCCGTCAGCTCACCACTGATCCATGAGGGCTAGGGTGCTTTTCATTCATCATTCCTGGCGTTAATCCACAGCATGGAACAAGTGCCAGCTAATTACTGAGGAACGGCTGCAAAAGCACAGTGTGCTACCTGTAAGGATGCTAGCCTGGAGACAAACCAGGTCTTCTTCCAGGATCTCAGCCCCTCCCTCTCCCCAACTTTACCAGGTTGAGGGAGAAGCAGCTGACTTTCTGCAAACTTGGGCAGCGGTGAACTGGCTGTCCTGGCCTTCTCTCCCCACCTTGAGATGTTCTGCTGTTTCCGAACATCTGGCTGCTGGAAAGAAGCCAGGCTTAACTGTTATGGTTAGCAGTGGAATCCTCCTTTCCCTTCACTCCAACAACAATGCCATCAATCACACGTCTGAGCCCGGCTGGCGTGAGCATGCATGGTGCGCGGAGAACTGTTGGCATTCCAGAGTAATGGAGCATCCTTTCCGGTCCATTTATCCTCATGCTGTGGCCAGAGCTGGTACAATGAATAGGGAGGGGGCACTTCAAACACTGTCCAGGCCAGACTTCCCCCCTTTCTGGAAAGGATCACATGGAGGGTAGTTTTTCATTTTCCTTTCAACAGCGAGGGAAAAATATTAAATATCATCCCCTCACCCCATCATTCCCGCCCCCCCGGGAAGATTTCAGCTCAGCACATGCCTGCTTTAGAAGAGTCTGAAAACGAATTGCTCTTCCCTCCCGCTTTAAATAATTACAAGTCTGAATTCCCCATCTGTTCTCCCCTCTTCAGTCAGTGCCCCATCCTTACCGCCTTGTGAGGGCTACTGGCTGCTAGGAGGCTCTGGATTTCCACAGGGCAGATCTGGACACAAGCAGGGGCGTCTGGGGGTGACAAGAAGTGGGCTAAAGCAATGGATGGAAGCGAGACCACAGAGGCCTGGAGACGGTTCAAAAGAAATGTGTGTTTTGCCTGCAAGGCTCTCCATTAGGAGAGAGACTAAAAACAAGCCCAACTGATTTCCCAGGGGGGCAAAGAAAAGGCAGGAAAGAGGCTCATGTCCAAGCGCACACGAGCGTCTTTCCAGTCCCTCCCCATGCTCCATCAGTAGAATGAGATGGAAGATGGGATCTTTCAAGGGAAGTGCACAGCCGCCATCTATTTGCGGTACCTCATCCCACCCACCAGGAGCCAAGCTAATGCCTTCCACCATTTCCCAGCATGAAGCCTGGGCTCTAACGGCAGCTCAGGCTTTCAAGCCTACCAGGCCCATTGGGTCCAAACTCAGGTGGCTACCTTTGGTCTCCACGAGCGATGCAATGTCCACTCGGCTCTTTCTGGCATCCTAGCTCATGCCGAACTAGCACAAGTCTGTCAACCCCAGCTAGGGTGACTAGGGAGCAAGCATGAAATATCAGGACAGGGACCAGGGGGGGAATAGGCGCCTATGTAAGCAAAAACCCCGAATATCGAGACTGGCCCTATAAAATCAGGACATCCGGTCACCCTACCCCAGCCTGGGAGGTTTGCGGGTGCCACTGCAGCATAGCTCTACCCATTGTGCACTCGCCATCGGCACCGTTTAACCGGCAACCAGCTGACTCACACGGTCATTTGCACAGAGAGGCGACACCCATCAGACAACATAAATCAATCCCTCTGAATGGGAAAAGTGCAACCAAAATAATTCCTCAGAGCAAGAAAATACCGGAGCCTGTGATTTTGTTCCTTATTCGTTATTATTATGTAAAGCTAAGCATTAAGAGTGGAGTGACACATCCAAAAACATTCAAGGCTTGCCTCACTCTCCTCCCTGTGCAGCCAATGGCAGTTTTCCGGTCCTACATGGGTCCGTCTGGACCGCCACTCATGAAGTTGCTTTGTAATATGAATAAACATCCACTGGGGATTAGAAAGACACACCAAACTCCTTCCACTCAGAGGTCTCCCCAGATGAAAGGCGCGTGCTTTAGCCCACTATGCCTTTGAGAGACCAATACTCTGTCTTGTAGATTCATCCTTGTGAAGGTTGGCTCATTCGGCTCTGCACGCACTGAGGTTCTCATCATTGCAGAAAGTCCTTTCCAAAATCATGGGGCATTGCTGCAAACATCCCTGTATTGTCAATGGACAAGTATGACTGGGCCTCAAGCACCAGAAGAGGAGCGTAACATTACATGGCCAGTATGAGGCCACACTCCAGGAATTGTTGCTGGCGTGGGTGGGAGGCAAAGTCTGTCTTCACACTTGTCATGCGATATTTATCCCGGCCGAATACGAAACACATGTTGCCTCCGTTCGCTCAGCTCAGCTTCTGTGTTTCGGATGTGCTGCTCGGCCTGCTGGGGGCCGGGGCGTTGCCCGCGGGTGGTCTTGTAAAAGCGGGTTGGTTTGCTTTCTAAGGACACAGCATGTCTGTGATTTTTGCCGACGCAGATAATAATACTTAGCTCATCTATGGTGCTTTTTCCTCAGTAGATCTCTTAGTGGCTGACAAAGCAGCTGAGTATCATCATCGCACTTTGACAGATGGGCAGTGACTTGCCCAAAGGCACCCAGGAGGCGAGTCGCAGAGCTGGAATAGAACGCTGCTCTTCTGAGTCCCACTCTAGTAGTCTATCCACTAGGTAGCACTGCCCGATGCCACAAAGAAACGTCAACATAAGCAGCAACTACAAAGGATCTCTTAGCAGCAAAGAGCTTACATTTCAGGCAAGCCTTGCTTGGAACTAGCCACAGGTGCCACCCAAAAAGAAAACAAAAAGGCTTGAAACTTGTGAATTGTGTAAGGCGCTGAACAAGCTAGAAACTGGCTTTCCGTCATGGTCCCTTGTCCTTCCTCTCCCACCGCCTCCATTTGTTTTGAACACCTTCTTGATGTGTCTTGCATTAACCGAGGCCCTGATCCTGCAAAAAGCCCCTCGGACTTCAGAGAAGCTTTGCAGAGGCCCAGTTTCAAGAAGGAGGTTGATAAAGTGGAGAGGGTTCAGAGAAGAGCCACAGGAATGATTAAAGGACTGGCAAACTTCGAGGAGCTCAATCTAGCAGTGCCCACCCCTGGACGCTGGGGCTTCAGAGTCAAGTCTGTGATAGATGATAATGTCATGGCACCTAACCTGGCGTCTCCAGCCCAGGCCCCGAGAATGGCGTAGTGTTCTGCAAAGGTATGTGCAGATGCCCAGATAGCTGCTCTGCAGATTTCTGATATAGGGATACCCTTGAAGAAGGCGACAATAGAGGAGGTCGATCTCATCCTGTGAGCATATTGAAGATGGGGGTGCTACATTACATATCTGGTAACAGAGTCTGACAGTGCTTGAGACCATCGGGAGAGTCTTTGAGTAGAAATCGCAGTACCTTTTGACCTATCTGCAACAGAGAGGAAGGGAGCGCATGCATTTCTGACCACCCTGAGTTCAAGCAGGTTGATGTGAAGGCACGTCTTGGATGGTGGATAAAGATGTATGGAGGACGGCTTCCCTATTATCCTGAAGAGGTTTAGGATAAAAAGTTGGAAGTTGAATAAGTTGGTTAATATGAACAGCAGAAGTCATCTTGGGAGTGAACTTCAGATACAGTCTAATAGTGACCTTGTCGGGGAAGAACACCATGAGGAGGAGATGCGCCATCAGGGCTGTGGAATGGGGTAAGATGGTCTCTGAAGAGATGGGTGGGGTTTTCCAATGTGAGATGGTGAGAAGAATGTTCTATGGGCACCTCGACCAACCCAACAAAACTGCCTCTACGAGGTTGAGGGCTGGGAGGAAGTTTGTTGAGATCCCCACCACTTTCACGCGGGGAACCTAGACTTCTTCCTCTGTAGCTTGTATGATCTCTGAGACGAGTCCTAGGATGCATATTGAGGCTATTGTGGTGAGTGGGGCTTGAATGGCAGCAGATGGTGTACTTTCTCTTGTAGGCCAGAGTAGAGATTCCGAGGGACCGAAGAGTTGCCCTAGAACCCTTCAACCTGTGAAGGGATGTGTCGGACTTCTCAGCAAATAACTTTGTCCCTTCAAAAGGAAGGCCTTCCACTGTAGTTTGGACCTCGTTAGGGAAGCCAGATAAATGAAGCCACAAAGCCCATCTCATCACAATAGCTGTGGAAATTGTGCCTGCCACTGTGTTAGCCACATCTAGTGCAGACTGGAGGGATGTTTTAGCCACCAGCTGGCCGTCACTGACCATAGCCTTGAATTGGTCCTTGTGAGACTCAGAAAGCTGTTCATTAAAGGAACCAAGGTTTGTATGGTTTTGGTAGTCACGCTCTGCCAACAAGCCTTGGTAGTTTGCTACATGGAACTGGAGGCTGGCTGACGAATATGCCTTCCCGTCTAACCGACCCAAACATTTCTAGTTCTGGTCATAAAGGGTGGATTTGAACTGGGAGCGGGCAGCCCTTATGTCCACAGTGCTGGAACTGGGAGATAGGTGAGAAAAGAGGAATTCTGTGTCCTTTGCTAGCATAGAATACTTTTTGCCTGCCCACTTATATGCTGGCGGGACAGATGCAGGGTCTGCCATATGACTTTGGCTGGGTCCAAGCACGCCTCATTAATAGCGTTAAACGCCACTCTGGAGGCGGTGGAGGAATGTAAAATGTCCACCAGCCTGTGGGGAGACTCGGTCACTTCCTGTAATGGTACGTGCAGGACCTTTGGCACCCTCTGTGCCAGGTCTGGGAATAATTTGAAATCATCAGCCATCGATGGCAGATGGGGCATCACCCTCACGTCTGATGATGATGATGAGAAGTGGGCTTGAGGAGTGACTTCCTCCTCCTCCACCTCAGCCTCTCCTTGCTCCCCTGCCTCTTCAGGGGGTTCAGGAGCCCTTGAAGCCACAGCTGAAGGATGGTGTCTCCTTGTTTGCTGATCTGCCACACAGGAGATATGGGAGGCTTGCTATCTCTGAGCATGCTGGGGTCCCAGTGTGGCCACTGGGGTGGGTAGGGACCCTGTGGTTGGTCCCATGGTTGACCAAATCAGGGAGGTTGCGGATCAGGAGGATGAGACACGTGAAGTCTATAATGAAATTGAGCGGCTCGCACCGATGGGATCGGAGATGCAGACCTGGGGTCCATCGGTGGCAGGTGCACTAAGGTCATTACCAATGCTGATGTCCATACCAACGGAGCCTTCCTGGGCTGAGGTGGATCTTCTGTTTTTCACGCCTCCACGGTGCCGATGCTTTTTTGCCTGTGCCCATTGGGTCTTTGGGCAGTTGGACTCATGGGTTTGGTACCGGGCTTGTCCTGGGTACCCACTTTAGATGGCTTCGGTGCCATCAGCCACGGTGTTACGGATGGAGCTGGAGATCGCTTTCGGCTGGATCGGGGCTCGCTATGGGGACTCACACACCTTTTCCTAGAGGCCTTGTGTGAGTGGCTCATCTCTGTGAGATCACTTGCCTTTGAAGCAGAGGGTCGTGGTGAGAGTTCTCGCGGGGACGCCAGGTGTTGAAGGACCAGCTCCATGAGTCAGAGTTTGGGTCTTAGCTCTTGGTCTTTCCTGGATCTGGGCGTCCGTTGCTGGCACAAGCCACACTTTTGTGGCACGTGCTTCTCTCCCAAACACTGCAAGTGTCCATCAGTCACTGGGATAGATTCCTTGCAACTAAGGCACTTTTTGAAGCCAGGAGAGCCAGGCCCTCCCGCACCAGGTTGACGGGAGACAAGCCCTTTCTTCTTTCCTCTTTTTCTCTCTCTTTTTTGGCACTGCCAGATAACATATTAATGAAGTAACCCAGAAAAAAGCTTCAAGGGAAGTGAAAATGAACAATTCTAAAAGAGTTAACGATCCACAAATGGACAGCAATGGCTCCGTCTCTAGCCAGGGGTGGTTGAGAAGGAATTGAGGAGGGTTTGCCCACACATGCTGGCTAGCCTAGTGGCAGAAGAGGAGCAGCACATACGTGGGCTGAATGGACACTGCTAGCAAAGTTCTCCGACCGGCAGTGCAGGGACGCACACACCCCTGTGATGGAGCCCCCATAGGGACACTACTCAAAGACGAGCAAGTATTTAATAATGGGCTCTTCAGTCTGGCCGAGAAAGGTTCAACATGCTCTGATGGCTGGAAGTTGCAGCTAGACAAATTCAGATGGGAAATAAGGCATACGTTTATAACAGTGAGCGTAAATAACCGTTGGCACAACTTACCAAGGGCTGTGGTGGATTCTCCAGCACTGGCGGTTATTAAATCGAGATTGGGGTTTTTCCTAAAAGCGCAGATCTAGGGATTATTTCGGGGCAGTTCTATGGTCTGTGTTCTGCAGGAAGTCAGACTAGGTGATCACCATGGTCCCTTCTGCCTTTAGAATCCAGGAATCAATGAAAAAGTTGGGGCCTTCCACGCAAACTCTGCGACACAGGGATGTGTCTGACTGTGCATCTGTACCAGCACAAAGGGAGTCTTGCTCTGACTGGGGCGCTGGGCACTACGGAAATAAAACTCAGCAGCATCAACAAGCCAGCACAGCGGGATCTGGGTTTGGGGGCTGGATTTCCACAGCCCTCTTCAAGAAGCCGGAGTGCTCAAATGCAGGTTCCCGGTAAGATCCCGCCTATTTTGCTGATACAGCTAAACCGCCAAAGCTTTTCTAGAATAGGCTAGGACTTAGCAAGTTGATTTCTTTGCACTTTCAGCCTTGCTTTGTTTAACAGCTGCATTTAGCTTCACTCAGGCTCATTTTGGGTGGTTGAATGAGGTGCTTAGCAGTTTCACATCATGTCTTTGTGTTCCTGAAATTCCCCTTCATATAGCAATCCCTGCCTCCCTGGTTGGGTTCCCCTTGTGTTTCATTGCATTATTAAATGGGAGCAATTTATCAGTTGTCACCTTGCTCAGCTCTTGCTGAGATCTCCAAGAACCCTCCAGATTTAGCTCCCCAAATAAAAGAGTGCCTTGTTGTGACGTGAGAGTGTTGTGACAATCACAGGATCAATGGAGACAGGCAGAACTCACAACGGTCTGGATTTTGCAATGCCTCACTCTGTTTTCTGTTGTGCAAATCTCAGACCCGAGGTTGTTCCACTCCAGCATCTATTTGATTCAAACCCCAAAGCAGCGAGGGGAGTGGGTGGGTTTCAACTAGATAATTCTGGGCTTGGCTGCTCTCAGAATCACACAGAGCCAGGCAAAAGCAGAAGAGATTTTGCACATCCCAAATCACAGCCGTCGGGCGTTGTTTTGGAAACCAACAGTGGCTTAGATCTGAGGCTCCAGTTTATTTGAACCACCACAGATGGTCTGTGTTGTGGGGAAGCGGCTCGGGATTTGGCTCGCTACTTTTTTCCCATTGAGTGTTTCGGTTGAACTTGGCTCTGTAACAAATATTCCAAAATGAACCTACTCTTGCCACACAAGAAGACATTTTAAAAAAACAACCCGTGCCAAAACCCAACTGATCTATTCCATACTCTCTGCCTCGGTCCTTCCCCTTCCCTGATGCTTCCCTAGGTGTCTGTAACAGACTTATTCTTTTCTACGTAGTGTTGGATTCCTTCCGAGACCCCCTTGCCACTCGGCTGCCCAAGAACTCCATTCCACACCCTTGCTCTGGTGTCACAATTCTGAGCTGGGGTGACCACCACTGAACCCGCCTGGGGCTCTTTGTGGACACAAACGCTGGGCTCTGACATCACAGAAGGAACTGAAGGGGAGAAAGCAGCTGGCGAGCAAGTCCATCACTCTCCCATTTGCCTTTTATTTTATGGTCAATAAGCTCCATGTGCATTCAGAAGAATCGCTTTGGCTCTCAGGCATGTGTCAAGCCTGAGAGGCAGGGGGTGCCAGAAGCAGGCTTTCGGGTCCTAATTTCACCAGGACAGGAAGAAGTTCTGCCCCCTCCCAAGACTGAGGCAGGAATCTTGAGGGCTTGCTGCAGCTCATAGCAAGCATGTGTGTGTACTTAGTGGAGCTTGGAAAAGGTCTGTCTCTCTGCTCCATCTGCTAGTAGGCTGGCGCAGGAGCTCTTCCCTGTAGGGGCCCATTTCACATCACAGGATGCCCTTGATCACACCAATGTTTCACCAAGAAAAAAAACCAACCCTCTAAATTTGTTCTTGCAAAATTGAAACTGTTTCTTTTCTCTGCAGATGGAGCAGGCTTCAAAAGAGCCAAGAAACTAATTCTGCTGTCGCTTTTCTCTCTCCCTACCCCTGCCCCGCTTCCCAGGAGCCCCCCCCTCCAGAATTCCACACTGGGCTGCCTTCCTCTCCCAGTGCCCCCAGCCGGGTGACTGTACACGCTCCTGCCGGCTTGGCAACAGGGCCGTTTCGGCCGAACAATGCCCGTCAATGTTCCTCGCTCAGGCGTCTAGACGCGCCGTGTTCTCACAGACGGGGTGGGAATGCGGAGCCTGGCCCCGCTGTGCACTCTCCTTCCTTCATCGCAAGCTGGCTTCGCCCCTGGAAGAAAGTGCGCGGTGCGAGCGCTCTGCGGGGCCCTGTCGCTTTAGTCCTTCAAAGCCGGTTTCAATCCGGTAGCAGGACCGGCTAGGAGCACCTGCCGGATGCTGAGTATCAACGCTGGGCAGTAGGTTCCCTCCTTCTCCACCAGTCAGCTCCAGGCTGGCTGGCTACACCAACTCCGACTCCCTGGGGGCCTCTCCCACAGCTAGACCCTTCAGTTTTTAGGGAGTGGCTCAGTTTTGGTTCTTTCCATTCAAAGGCTGCCTCCAGGGAACCCACTTCAAGGGCCCCTGAAGGACCCAGTTTCTGTTGGAAGAATTCTTTAACTGGAGTTGATCACTCCAACCCTACGAGGTTTTCTGGACAAGAGCACCCAGGAGCTCAGGTCAGTGACCGTTCACAATCCCAGGATAAGGCACGGTTTGTGAGGATGGGGCTGAGCAAGGGGGACGCAGCTCTATACTTGTAGCTGGCGCTCCCTGGGGTATTCTTCGTTTCCTTGAATGGCCAGGGTGTGCTTCATAATGGCTCCTCTTTGATGCTGTTCCCAGGACTTGGCGGATGGGCTTGTGCTGCGAGAGAGAGGAAATCTCTCTCCCTTCAGTCTGTTCCTGCCTCCAGGGCACCCTCCTGGCAAAGCGTGGGGTGCTGGGCCGGAGGAAGTAAGTTGGCTCTGGCAGGCTCAGTGCAGCGTGATGTAGGGTGCTAAGAAACACGAGTCATCCCGCCTCCTCTCCCAGAGAGAGCTGGAGCTTGGGATTCGGATCCGAGCTTCCCCGTCTTCGGGGGTGTTTGGATCCAGGCTTCTGGCTCAGCCCTTGTGCGTGGAAAGCAGCATCTGGCTCTGCTGTCAGCTGCAGAGCCCACCTTTGTGAAATGAACTTGGGCTATCTGCCTGCAGCAGCCCCGTTATGCAGAAGGGCTAAGGACACACTGGGAAGGAGAGAACGAGCCAGCAAAGGAAGGGAGAGTAAAGTGAGGAAAAGGTAAGGGCAGAGAGAAACTAGGGGAGGAGACCAAGGGTTTGACTCACGCCCGCCCCTCCACGTGTCACAAGGGGTGCCATTGGCCCCATTGCTGTACCGCTGCCTCCTTAATGGGGTCCACCAAGAGGGGGCAGGTGGAGTTCCTCTAGGAGCCCACCCAGCAAAGGCTGTCTGGGAGCTATTCTGAACCAGCATATTTCCAGAGCGCCAGGGGCATGTGTCCTCCAAAGCCAACTCCATCCAGCTGCCGAGCTGTGGCCCCTTCAGCAGAACAAGTGTTGCTCGCACCTTTGTACCTGGGAACGACCCTGCTGGGCGGACCCTTTCAGAGCAGGAATGCCAAACCCTGGGTTATACCCACGGAAACGGGGAACACAGGCCACAAAGTGAGACTTGCAACCCAGAACTAGGGTCAGGAGAAGATACAACAGAAGGAAGAGACCGTCAGGTGAAGCCTCAGAGGGAAAGGGTGTTCTGTGGCTGGAGCATCTCTTGGTCTCAGAACCAGGCCAATTCCAAACGGAGCCACAGGCCCCCGTCTGAGGAAAGGGTCTCTGCTGTCCACTTGGGACTCCTCCGCAGGCAGCGGTTTGCGAGCGTCAGACAGGACAGAGAGGAGGAAATTGCACCCAGTTCTTTCCAGGCTTTCAGTGAGTGAGTTAATGACCAGGCACGGCTCCAGGTCCAGAGCCCGTTCCAACACGTGGCTTTAATAAGCAGCACTGGGAGGGACAATGGCTTCTTGTGCGAGAAGCATATGTTTCACCTCCACCAGCAGGGAACGGCAGGTGGTGAGGGTGGAAGTTAGACAGGGGGAGGCGGGAATGTGATTTCAGCCCATAAATTACATGGTGCTATCTCAGCGCTTGCCCTTTTAATTACAGCTGACACTCCATCAGACGAATGCGAGGGCATTGTACTATGTACACGGCTGATGGGAACCAGCCCCGATGTTTCCAATCAGCATGGGAGTGCTGGGGGGATGCGGGGGGGTCAGGACAGCGCCTATACGGCACCGAGGCATGGAGTGGGTGGGGACGTCTGCACCCAAGCAGAGACAGCATCTCCGCAACTTCTGCCATCGCCCTTTGGGAGATTCCGTCAGGAGCCCCAAGGCTCCAGGGTTTGGGAATCATCTTTTATTGCTTGTTCTTGAAGTAACAATACATAACAGTGGCCAGGCTCGAAAAGGTGCTCGTCCTGCACTGATGAGGGGAAGGGAGAGATGGGCTAATGCGGCTTTTCTGTCTCTCACAGGTTCACTTTAAATATTGGCTTGTAGAAAAAAGGGCAACGAGCAAAACAGACCCCGGCCCTTCAGACCCATCACTCAATTGACATCACCATTGGTCCCATTGAGAGGAAGAGCGATGCTCAGGGATGGACAGCCTTGGACCATAGCATCTAAACCCAGACATGTTGGGACGTGTGAGGATTTCTGCCACTTGGGACTGCCTCACCGTGGAGATGACCCCCTCAAAGAAACTTCTCCTTCCTGGGGGTGAGAGAGCCCTTCTCGCCCTGGAACCACTCTCGCTGGCGATCCGCGTCACAGGCGTTAAGAGATGGAGTTAAGAGGGAGCTGGATACGTTTCCGAGTGGGAGGCTACGACGGGTTGGCCTGTGTGAGCGATGAACTGGACTCATTGACCCAGGAGGTCCCTTCCAGTCCTATGCTCCTTTGTTAAAGGGAAAGACCATTAGGTCCATCTGCCCCAGTGCGAGGTCCTACCGCACCTGTTCCAGTACTTTGTCCAGTCTAGGGGCCTGTCGATGCTACAGGCGCCGGAGCTACACTGGCATAGCCCTGTAGTGTAGACACAGCCCACTGCAACAGAAGGGGTTTTTCCATCACTGAAGGAAAACCACCTCCCCAACAAACAGTAGTGGGATCGACAGAAGCATGCAGGGTTAGACTGGTGCAGCTGTGTTAAATCTGCTCAGGCCAAAGTTTCAGCACCAAGCAGGTCGATTTGTTTTCTGACCTGACCCTTCCCTCTCCCCAGGGGGCTGCCTCCCATTCTCCTGCCTGTGGGGCCGGGGCGGTGCCTGCTGCGGGCGCCAGAGGCTGCGCAGCCTGCCCTGTGCGTGTGTGCCCTGGAGAGAGACACTGACACATCTCAGACACTCACTCCAGAGCGCGCACGGTGCGGCGAGGTGGCAGTGGCCAGGAGCCCAAGAGGGGCAGTTGTTTTCCCACCTGACCTGGCCCCAACACTTGTAGCTGGGTCCTTGTGAGGTTCAGATCACAGGTCCCTAAACTACGGTGCTCAAGGGCGTGGCGTTTTCTCACCCCTGAGTGCTGCAGCTATGTCAGGCTAAATTATAAGTGTAGACCAGGCCTAAGTTTCAATGGCCTGAGCAATCAGCCTCCTCCCACGTCCCCAAGAGACTATCTCACAGCTCAGTACATCTCGCTGCCGGAAGTTTGTCTTGATTTCCTATCCAACTCTCCCTTTCTCCATTGCTCTTAGTTATTTGCAATCGCTCCTTGTTTAGCATCACTCACAAAATTCACCCAACTTTCCAGACCTGGCTAATCAATGAATGCGGTAGAACTACTCTTGTGAATAAAGTTAATCACATGGGCACATTTGGCAGGTTCATGCCTCGGGAAGTAATAAAAAAGGTGAATTTAGAAAGCCGAATATCAGGAGTGTGATGCAACAACACCCAACGCTCAGTTAGATATTCATGGGAGTAAAGTTACACACACGTGTGAGTCTCTGCAAGATCAGGATCCAATTGTTTCATTCTTTTTTTTCTTCCTTTTTCTTGTTTAAAAATAAAATGTAAAGAACTTTGTTAACTTCAGCCCTTGTAAAGTCAGCATTAACGTAAATCCAGTTTGAAGGCAGTACTCCCCATATGGAAGCAACGTATTTTTGAAAGTTATATTTTGACATTTAAAATCTATTTTACGTCTCAGATCATTTTTATATTTAAACTCAATGGGATATCATGCAAATGTCTGACTCATAGTTACAGTCAGATTTTAGAAAATCTATTATTCATAAATACACGTTTGGTAATATATAATTTATAACGTCTTGGATCACTTGATGATTACCTGTTCTATTCGTTCCCTCTGAAGCACCTGGCATTGGCCACGGTTGAAAGACAGGATATTGGGCGTGATGGACCATTGGTCTGACCCAGTATGGCCTTTCTTATGTTCTTATCTTCAAAATAAGATATTTGTATAAGAATCGTGATTAAAGGAAAATATATAAATTCTATAGGATTGCATCAGGTTTATATATATTACACGCTACATGCTTATATAAACATACAGTAAGGGCATAATATTACCCTCAGGTTAGACAAGGAACTGAAATTGAGTGTTGTTCCATCAGAGTAAAGGAATTAAAGGAAATATTTTGAATGGTTTTTACTCAAGGAAACAGTCACTATTTTTTAAATTACATTTTCAAAATAAAATAAGAATGGTACACACTTTACTTAGCAATGCGCAGCCATTCTGTTGTGTTGGCCATCTTGCTTCCTGAAAACGTGGCATTTCTGCATATATGCAGAAAAATGGTTCCTCACTCTATGTGATACATTGTCTGAGTTTCCTGGCCAATCGTGCCCCATTATAAAAAGCACGTGATGCTTTTTCCTCCAATCAAATAAGAGGACAAAAGTCAATTTTCCATGGCTTCATCATGTTAGAGCCCCACATATGCCATGCACACAGTTTCCTGTTGTATCAAGAATATAATTCAAAGCTTCACGTGGGGTCTTCCCAGACAATTGCAATCATAAATTCCAAAAAATTTCTCGCCACGGTTCTGCTTAAGAATTTCAGCAATGTCAACATGCGTCTCCTTCTTGCTGACTTTTTATTGTCTCACCGCATTGTCTAGACATTGCCTCCCTCAAATTCCCAAGATTCTGGCTTCCCGCAACAAAAATGCAATAAATATATCTGTTAGAGAGACTAATCCCCCCTAAACAAAGTGGTACCGAGACAATTAGGGCAGACGAGAGAAGTATTTCCCGTATAACGTACAGCTGCCATCATGTTGATGGAGATAACAAAAGCTTCCCTCTCCCAAGGCAGCTAAATCCAGGGAAGCACGGAGTGGGGGAAGCAGAGGGCACAGAAGATGCTTAACATCTGGGGTCTGAGAGATTGCTGGCTCAGTGCTATGAGTTGAGTCGCATTAAGACAGTGCCTGCATTCGTCTTTGTTATGAAAAAGGGCTCACCACCGCAACTCCACAAGTGGTAGTGCTAATGTAGACAGGGCCCCAGCCTAGAAGGAACGTTAGATCATCTAGTCTGACTGTCCCCATCTATCGCAGGACACTGAATTTCTTCCAGTTACTCCTGTACTGGGCCCAGTAAGTTGGGTTTGACTAAAACATATCTTCCAGAAGGCATCCACTCCTGATTTCAGGATGCCAAGGGATGGAGAATCCACCACTTCCCTCGGTATTTTGTTCCCACCAGGAATTTTTACAAAATCAAACAAACATTTTTCAAAGACGAATGTACTGATTTTTTAGATTTCGAAAGATTGAAACGTTTCAATTCAGAGTTACCGGTTTCAAAGCGGGAAAACATTTTGAGGGGGGAAATAATTGTTCTGAAAACGTCAACACCCAAATAGATCCATTCACTTGGAAACGCAACGAGTGCAAGCAGCTTTCAAAAATGTTCCTGATATTTCTCTTTCCCTCCAAGCAGCTCTGCTCGCCAGCCGACGCAAGAGCCAGACAAGGCAGTCCCAAGAGACAAGCTCTCAAACACGAGCTGCATATCTGAACATTGAGCTAAAACCCCTGGGAGGGTAATTTGGCAACGGCATCTCTCACTTCCCCGCAGGGGCTGTGCCCATGTGGCCCCCAGAGTCAGCACCTGGACTTGCAGCCGGTGGCTAGGTGGGCATAGAACCCTGGCACCTACTCCCTGCCCATCTCTTCTCCCATTAATGCCCTTCGCTCCACACACCGCGGCTCCTGGCACCAGCTCCCCAGCGTCAGTGAGATGGGTTTTTAAAATAAAGCGAGTGTTTTAAACTGTGAACTTAGGTGCAGTCCTGTTTTATGAGCATTACGTTAATACGTTCCCTCCCCGAGCCAGCTCATTGTGTGGATGAACGGCACTTTCTAGTAGCAGATGGACCTTTCAGGGGAACTGAGTGGCCATAAATCATCTTCCTTTCCAGGCCTGTAATTTCCCAGCAACGATCCCGGCACGAACCCTGGAATCTCGCAGCTTTGCTCACGCTTCTATCTTCCCACTGCTTCCCTTCTCCCTCTCGAGAACCTTCTAACGGGAGCTCTTGGAGCAAGCGTCGAGTCCCTCCCTCCTGTCCTCCAACAGGCTCCTGCCAAAGCCTTTGCTCCGGCAAACCCTATAAGACAAGTGCTGCAATGGCCACTCGCCGTCTCCGACATTCAACACCTGCAGCAAAAGGAAAGGACGCAGCGGTTTCTATCAGAACAGTGCTCAGACAGCACTGCCAATGCATAGACCTGGCTCCGTAGGCAACCATCATCACCCTCATTTTGCAAGTGGGGAAACTGAGGCAGGGGGTGGGGGCTATTTATGTGATTTACCCAAGTCCATGCTACAACAGAGTGCCAGAGCCAGAAACAGACCTCAGGCCTGTGAGCCAGCAGCCCTAGTCAGCGAAGTCCTGGAATACAGATTACATCTCTCTAACGACAAGCAGGATTATTACGCTCTTGTACACGTGATTCCACCCTGGGTGTGAAACTCCAGCCAGGCATGGCATTGCCTTTTCCCTCGAAGGAAAAAAGCATCCCTTTCTGTGCTACGGGGAGCTTGGGGTGCCCTGGTCATTGCCTGGCGTTGGCTGACCTGCATCAGACATGATTTATCTCTAGATAACGGGACGTCTTCACTGCAAAAAGAGGCCTGGTTTACATCGAGGTACGCCCCGGAGCAGAGAGGGGGACACAGAGTTGCGCTAGAGAGCCTTGCCTGTAGGGCGTCCCATCAAGAGAGCCAGCTCACTATAAAAACCCCCCTTTCCCTCCCCCTGCCCGCTCTTGAAGATGGAGCCTAGCAGGTGGTCTTTTATGTGGCAAAACCCGTCTTCTGATAGCGCCGCCTCTGCCGCAGCATCTCCTGTAGGACAGGGTCACCAGGAGAAATGTCAGGGCTTGTCAAGCGGGAGACACAGAGGTGGGGGGAAGGGGGAATTAGCCCTCTTGGCTAGCTCCAGGGCTCCGAGAGAGATGGTGCTTGCTAGCTAGAGAAGCTGGGCTAAGCCACTTCCCTGGACCATGGGCTGCAGCTCACAGTCTGTCCAGGACTCCAGCTGCTAAGCTCGCCTGCTGGCTGCTTTCCCTATGTGCTTTGCCCAGTGCGCAGGGAGCAGTGTAGTACCCGCCCCCAGCTGGTGGAGGAAGCAGGAAGCCCCTGAGTGTATTAGGAAGAAGATTCGGAAACTGCACTGGAGACACCCGTTCAAACCTGCTCCGGTTACCAGTGAAAGGAGGTTGGGCCAGAAGGCAACATGCCCCTGTTACCCAGCCCGGTACGTTTTGGGACCGACCGTGTCCAAGAAAGGAGGCCAGGACTAGAACAGCTGCAGATCCAGCATGGACAGGGCGGGGAAGCGGGGTCCAGCACGGGAACAGATGGAGATGCTGCGGGTCAGCATCCAGGGCTGGGCGTTTTAAAGGGGCATAAGGGAATTAGGCACTCAACATCCACCCAAAGTCAAGAGGATTGGAGCACTTTACTCTTGTAGGCCACTTGGAAAGCCCAGCCGGGTGACACAGTGGCTCCTGGTCAGGAGAGAGGCGCGTCCTGGGGAAGGATGGTCACGTGGCTAGCGCAACTGAGGAGTGAGGAGAGCTGGGCTCTGTCCCTGCCACAGACTGCCAGAGCAGGTTGCTGTGGCTGGCGAGGCTACGGGGCCCGGGGGGTGGGAAACACTTGCAGCGCTGCAGGTAGGGAACGGCAGAGACAGGAGCCCGGAACCGGGAGGGCAGCGAAGCTGCGCTAGTGGAGCTGCCTGGGTGAAGTCAGCACGGCCCCCACGGGGCTGCATACGGTCAGAGGGGAGAGCACCAGGCAGCTCGCTGCAAGTACCAGCTCCCTGCTCCACTGCAAATGAGCCCCGCCGTTCGCCCCTGGGGCTAGCTCTGGTGGAGGCTGCGACACAGCCACGGCTCAGCTCAGACCACGGTGGGGTCCACCTGGGGTGGAGCCGCCCTGCTGGTGAGTTACGGCCCTAGCAGAGACCAGGACCCCTCCTGTGAAGCCCACGCAGCCGCATGGCCTCGTTTTGTTTTAGGACAGCTGAGCTGAGCCATGAGCCTCGCTGGCTTCTCCGGGCACCCCGTTTCCTGAGCGCTGTCTGGAACTCCTGAGATGGGAATTAATCCTCCTGGCCCAGCTCCCAGGCCCCAGCCCAGGGGCCCCGCCTGCCGCGACCGCAAGGATAAAACAGGCCAGCAGGAAAAGTGGGCTGGGAAGGAGCCGGCTGAGGAGGAAGAGCGCAGCAGCAAGTGAAGCAGGGATGTGTATGAGTCAGGAGTTCCCATCCCAGCCCTTCCTCTCCATCTCACGCTGAGAGTCGGGGCTGAGGAATGAGCTGCCGGAGGCAAGGCGGGGAGACAAGCTAATGCCCTGGTGATCTAGGTTTGCATCTGCATTGGACTGGGCAAGCAAACTCAGGGGCCTCGCCCTCGTGCAGAGAGGATGTTAGCCCCTCTGCCAAACCATCCTGAGCCAGGGTGTGAGGAAACGCCTGCTCCGGGGCACGTCTGTCTCTCTGCCTCACCGCCCGTCGGGGCAGGTTCATTCCACCCCTCCAGCCCGCAGGGCTGGGTCTCCCTGCAGGGAGCCAGGAGGGACCATCAGACTCCTGCTGGCGGCTATTAACGTTGGCTTTGGCTCTCCCGCCCGTCCCAGCGTGCTGTTCCCTGCCGTTGGCAGTGGTTGTGGTGGTGGGGGTTGCCTGGCCAATTCCCCAGCCTCTGGGCCTGGGGGGGTCACCCCAAGGGCAGGATAAAGCCTCTATGCATGAAGCGCTTTGGAGAATACCTGCGATGGGAGGGATGCACCTGGGGAGGGATGGGGTGGGAATCCTGTGAGGGGCTGAACTCCTCCAGTCCAGGGCAGTCTCCCCTGCCCCCCAGCACCTCTGTCACTCTGGGGGTCCTGCACCCATCACCCTCAGGCCTGCAGGCCCAAGTGCCTCGAGCTCCCCCTGCAGCCACAGGGCTGGTACCTGCTTTCCCACTTGGCCCAGCTCTTCCCGGCCGCCTCGAGCGCCTCTCCCGCTGCCCCGCGGCGCTCCCTCCAGCCAGGATCCACAGGGCTCAGGTGCCCGCCTTGTGCTCTCCGCCCCGCCGGCCTTCCGGCGGTGCAGGACAGGGCCCTTCTGTTAGCACGGGGCCCAGGCGGCCGTCCCCACCTCCAACCAGGCCCCACGCAGGGCTGGTTAATCTCCGCTTCCTTGCCAGGGGACGGCCGGGAATGTTTGCCTAACCCTCCCGCGCAGCCGCAGCCGGGCCGCAGCTCAGTCCCACCCAGACCAAGCGAGACAGAGGCCCCCAGGGGAGCCAGGAGAAAAGCAAGGGGCAACATTGTTGCGCCTTCCCTCCCTCCCGGCAAATGGGGCTGAAGCCCTGGAAGAGCTGCCGGGGGAGGAGGGACAAGCGGCTGAATCCTGCCCCTCTGCCAGGGGGCTTGGCCGAGGCCCAGCCTGCCGGCGGGAGCAGTTGCGAGACGCCACGTAGCCCGTCTCCCCCGCGCACCGCAGCACGTGGCCCGGGCAGGGAGCCGAACCTCCTGGCAACAGAGTCTGGGCTGCGCTCAGCACCTGGGTTCCTCGCCCGAGGGCCGGGCGGGCACTTGGCAGGCGCCTGGCGCTCTGCTAGAGCCAAGCTCTGGGCTAGGCCACGGCTCCCGGCTTGCTCCAAGCTCTGGGCAGGCCTCCCCGGCTCCCACGAAGCTCCCAGAGCAGGCCTCCGCTTTCCAGGAGCACCTGGCTAACACGCAACCCGCGGACAGCGAGCCCAGCTTCCTGCCCAGCCAGCGCCTCCCCCGGGCTCCCCTTCTCGGGGCTGGGCGGTCGCTGAGGCCCCGACGAAAGGCATGTCGTCCCTGCAGGGGGTCGGCTGCTTGGGGGACGGGGCAGGCCTGGGCACATTGCCAGCCCCACAGAACGTGCCGGCCTGCAGGAGTCCACCAGTTTGCGCCCCACTGCTGCCTGCTCCGGCTCTTACGTTGGGTTTCTCTCCCCATAGCACCTGGGCACCTGCTTTTTTTTGGCTAGGACCCTCCCCGGCAGCGCCAGCCAGACCTAGCCCCCTGGGGATTTGAACCCAGATCAGCCAGTGGTAACTCCATTGGGCCCCCCAGCTCACGCTAGCTGGCCCTGGGGGAACCAGCAGCAGAGCTCCCGGTGCTGGGGCTGGTACCCGGGCAGGGCAGGGTCCAAGGCGGGACGGCGTGGGAGCCGGGGAGTTAAAGGCCCGTGCGCTGGAATGTTGGCTGGGGCCCTCCCTTCCTGTTGTGCGAGCCCCTGGCCCGTACCCAGCCGGGCTCGGTTTTGCCTCGTTTGCAGATTTTCCACAGAGGCAGAAGTCAGAAAATGCCGCTGGCAGCCAGCCAGGCCCTGGGGACGGCTCGGGCCCTGCGGCCTCAAAAGCATCCTTCATACCTGGCTGGCCAGGGCCAGAGAGGCTGATCAGCCCCGGGAGCAGCACCTTGTGCCGTGCCGGCCGGAGAGGCCACGGCCCAGGCTGCGGAGACGCCCTGGGCAGCCGCTCTCCCCGCATGGCGCCTCCAGTTCCCTCCTCAAGGCACGACCTCGAGGACTTCACATGCAGCAGCTGCCTGAGGACACCAGGGCCAGGCTGGGGGAGGCGCTGGTGAGTGGGGTGGGGCTTTTGCCTCTCGCAGGGGTGGGACGGGACCCCCAGCATTGCCAGCCCCCCCAGCGGCTCCAGGGGTCTCTGAGCGGGGGCTGGCTCTAGGGTGCAGAGGCTCAGGGCTTTTCACTCTGTCCCTGTGCGTGGAGGAATGGGGGGGTGGGGGCAGGTAACCCAGCCCCTGTGGGGGCGAGGGGAAAGGACCCTGCTACCGACGCAGCAGATAATCAGTTACAAAAACCAAGAGTGTAGGTCCTCAGCTGCCCCCACACCCAGCTGCACTCCTTCAGCCACCCACACCTGCGCCCCCTCCCCGGCCATGGCCTTCCGCGCTTGCATCCATCAACCGCCCCCATGCACCCCTCACCCCAGCCATGCCCACATCCCCCCCAGCCTCCCACCCAAGCGGTGGCTGCAACTTTCAGCCCAAAAGCTCCCAGCTTTCTCACCCCTTTAAGCCCACGGCCGGCCCTAGCTGCCGAGAAGGGACCCAGCTCCAGCGGGAGGGACGTGCTGGGTTTGCACTTGCCCTGGAGGGCAGCGCTCAGTGTACGTCCCGGAGCTGAGCTGGGGCAGGGGTCAATGCCAGCTCCGCTTCCCCAGAGCGGAGCACGCTTTAGATTAGGGGAAGGCTCAGTTCTCAATCCAAATTCTGCAGCCCCAGTGAGGCCCGGGGGGGAAGGCCTGGGCTGTTTGGATGTATCTCGGCAGGCCTGGCCATCACTGCCCTGTCTTTTTGCCTGGGGGGGTATAATTTAAAAACATGCCCAGCCAGGCAATAAACAAACAAGCCCCACTTGTTTACCAGCAAGGCGAAGAGCTCTGCGAGCAATGGTGGCAGCAGTGGGATAGTTCTTGGTGGTCTGGTGAAGTGGCATGGCTTCTGTCTGAAGCCTGGATTCAGCCAGGCCACGGAGCCTGGGTTCTTGCCCACTCCTTCCTCCTCGAGCCGCAGAGCCACCAGGCAGCTCCATCGCTCAGCACCGCGAGGGCCAGGAGCCCGGCTCGCTGCAGCTTGTACCTAGTTTTTCTCCCAGGCCCTGCAGCTATCCAGCACCCTCCCCACCCCACAGCTGCTTACTCTAGCAGCCGCCGGGCCCGGGGCCCCCACCGAGCGGCACTTCCTTTTTCACTCCACCAGGTTAAAACAAACGGGGAGACGTTGACGGACCAGTAAATGGGTCAGGGACCACTTCTGGTTGGCGGCTTGTCAGCGAGGGGAGATCTGCCGCCCGGTTTGAACGCAGACTCTGAACGTTCCTCCGGGCGGGTCCAGTCAGGCGTTGATGGCTGGCCAGCCACGGCACTGGGAAACCTCCACTGCCTTCCAACACCCATTAGAAAACTCAGCCGCCTTGGGTCAGAGAGCCCCAGGGGCAAACCCAAGCACGGACACCCACCCACCGCACGCCCCCAGCCCAAATACGCAGCAGCCTTTGCTCCCGGCCAACCACGCCAAGGGACGCACGGGCAGGGGGAAACAATCTTGGATGCACTCATAGCTGGGATCCCCTTGGCTCTCTTAGCAACGGCCTGGTAGCGCCTGAGACGCCTCCTCCGCAACAGCGGGGTATTAGGGGAGCTCAGCTCACCTGTGAGCCTGCCGGCCCAACATGAGCGTGGCCCGTGGAGGGAGAGGAGCGCGATACACTCTGGGCCCTGGCGAGGACGGTGCTAGGAGAGGGAGAAGAGCAGGTGGGGGGCTGTGCTGCTGGGGGTGCCGGGCTCCCACACCCAGACGGGTATCAGGAATGCGCCGGGTTCCTTTGGCTGTTGTGTCTGCCTGTGGGGGGAAGGGGCGAGTGGGCACCGGAGGGCCAAATCCAGCCCTGGTGTAACTGCAGCATCACAGCTGGGCTGGATGAACCCCAGCTCCAGGCCAGGCCCTCCACTTCCAGAGGGTCTAGAGGAGCCTCGGTACGGGCAAAGCCAGGGGCATTTTGTCTCGGCTAGAAGGGGCCCGTGCATATCTCGCCCGGGTACTACCCAGCAATGCAGAAGGTGGGCCGCTGTCTCTGCTGCAATGGGGGCTGTGTTCCCTGCCATCTCTCCAGCCTAGGACAGCAGACAGGGAGGCTGCCGCAGAAAGTCCCTCACCCTCCAAAGCCCGGTGCCCCTTCTCTCCCAGGAGCTGCAGAAATAGATGCTGAAGGTGTCAGAGTGCTGCTGGAAAAGGCAAAGGGCACGGCCCTGCTGTTCCGGTCAGCATTCCCTCTCCTCCCAGCACCGCGCCCCGGGCCTGGCTGGGAGGATCCGGTGGCTCGTAACCGAAGACGGCGGAAAGCACTCAGGGGTGATGGATTGCGTGACAAGTGCAGCGGCTGGCCATGTTCATCTGAAACCTGTTTAGTGGGAGGTAAGGCAGCAGAGGCCAGTCACCGCCCTGACTGGCAGCTAGAGCAGAGGCAGACGAAGGGCTCGCCTCAGAAACCCTGCGGGGCTTCCAGCCACTGGGGCTTTGTGACCCATTGAGCAATGAGAAAGAGGAGAGTGCTAGTCCCACCACTGTCCCCCCAGCCATACGACTGCAGCCCATAGACCAAGCCCACCACGGCTCCTCCAGGGAAACTTGATCAGTTCTTCCTGCAGACTCCCCTCCCCTGCCCTAGAGTGGCTCTTCTTGGAGCTGTCAGATGTCGCAGGAGAAAAAGAAATCGTACAGCACGGGCCAACCCATGCTTGCACGGGATGGAAACAGGCGTGTTGGGAGTAGCGGTGGATGGGTGGAGAGGGACAGGCTTCCTGTTCACATGCTTGCACATGTAGGTGCACGCTGCTGGGTGTGTACGGCCTGTGTTTCCAGCATGTGCTTGCGTCGGCGTACATGCATCGACGCATGCTGCTGCTAATTTGCAAGTGAGCCTACGCGTTTGTGGGGGGTGTTTGAATTGGCATGTGATTGGGCATGGCTTCTTCCACCCAGCCTTGCAGGAGCATGACTGCTACATAGGCAGACCCAGCCAAGTTTGCTCCCATGGCGTCCTGTTGACAAAACACTCGGAGTAAATTGCAGGCACGGGCTGTGTTGCACAAACAAACAAGAAACCAAACAGCTGAGCTGAGAACACAACCCCGAAGGCTCTGGGGAATGTTTTTGTCTCCTTGTCATCGGATCTCTTTGCGAAGCATTCCAAGAAGGAGCAGCAAGAACCGAAGCTGACAGGCACCCCTACCCACACCTCTGAGCAGCTTTTTAGTGGCTGTTTTAGGCTGTGCTGAGGCTGGGAGGAGAAGCTGCCAGCAGGAAGGGAGAGCACTCCGTCTGTTCCCTCAGGCAGACCCTGCATCCGGTCACCGGCCAGCAGCAGAGATCTGCCAGGGGGGTGCAGTAATAAAGTCTGTGCCCATTGTAAACTCTTGGGCCCCGCTGGTACCATTGGGTAGATGAGGAGCATGGGGAGGCAATGCAGGGGGTTAAATGCACAGGCCTTTTATCTCTTGGGCCGGTCAGGTCACAAGCGGAGAACTGCAGAACGTCGCAGTGTAGCACCAATGACAAAACCGCCCGCGATCTATCGTCTGGCTCCTTGGTCCGCAGAGTGATAGACTTTTCAGGTCAGCCGGGACCTGTATGACCTTGTCATTCAACGTCCTGCATGCCACACGCCCGAGAGCCAGCACCCCTTTTTGCCTGCATGGCTGGAGCTCTGCCCGCAGGACTAGCACCGCTGGGATGGTCCAACTCTGGGCGCTGGGTTCCCTGGCTCAAAGAGCAGGGGAGGGGGCGTTAGTTCTGTGGGGGGACTCTCAGTTGCTGGTCGGGCTGGAGGGGCCTGGGCAAAGTAGCCCGCCTAGCCAGCAGGCCCAGTTGCGACAGGGTCTGGCGGTGCCGGGTCTGCCCTGCCAGCCTCGACCCGCAGGCTGGCAAAGAGAAAGCACACGTTCTCCCTCACGGTTCGGAAACCAAGTGCCAGAAACATCCCCATCCCTCCAACTACGCGTGGGGGGAGACAGAGAGAAGCACCACTGACTCCCAGCGGCTCCATGCTAGCTGGCTCACGCTCAAGCACCACGCAGGGCTAGAGTCTAGCGCTGGTTGATGCTGCCTCCTTGCGGACAAGCTCCATCACTGCACGTGTGGGGAAAAGCCTGGTCTGGGCTCGTTCCCCCTGGGCATTTCACAGGATCAAGGATGGAAGAGGCAGCACCCCTGCCGTACAAGGAACATCTCGCCCCTTGGAGTCACCCTAGGCCAAGTACTGACCCCCCTGGCACATGCCAAGACAACCACAGAGTGCCCGTTAGCAGGCCCTGCAGCTCTTGGCTGGATGAAGTCGTTTGTTCTTGGCTGTTTCATAAAGGCCCTGCCTCTTGGGCCTTACCGCGGTCGGCTCTCTGGCAGGTTTTCTTCCACCCGAGCAACGAGCTTCTCTGTAACGGCTAGCCAGGACGCGGCCCACATTGAATCCAATGGATCTGAGCTGTAGGGGAAGAGCCAAAGTCCGTAGCCTGGAGCAGACGTATACCGGGAGGATCCTAGCTAGCCTTTAAAGGCGTGCGAAGAACCTCGAGTTAATCAGCAATCCGCTCCAGCCACATAAAGCTAGTTAAACTGATACACAACAGTAACTGTCGATGCTACCTCAGCAGCGCCAATAAAAAAGGAGGGCAAACCAACTGCAGGAAGCCTTCCGGCTCGGCTGGAACATACACAGAAAGAGAACTGAGACTTTAAAAGGATCTGCCTTACTAGTCCAGTGAAACTAGTCCCCCAAGGGACAGGTCAGAATCGGGGCTGTGTTTTTAAGTCAGAGAAAGTCCTAATACAATCCCAGGTGTAATGCAATCACTACAAAGTGATCTCTTAAATCCTGGGAGACTGCAGCCTCTGGGTGGCAGTACGAAGGTTTCCCGAGGTGTTGGTACAGCGCCTAGCATTGGCAATGGGGAGGCGCTAACAACAGAAATGGGACAGGAATGGTCTAGCAGAGCACGGGTTTCATGGAAGCTGCCCCCCCCCCCAACACCTGTTGACACCATTGTTTATAATCGTGATGCAACATGCCAGGGATCTTGCAGGTACCTCTGGTACTGTGTTGGCCCGAAGCCCTATTTCACTAACCCCGATTCTCTTGTGGCTGGAGTGGCTGTGGAGCAAAATCCCAGGTCTCGCACCGCTGTCGCTATGACACTGAATTAGCAAGATGTGCAGCAGCCTAGCAACAGCCCATGGGGATGGGAACTGGCGCGGATTTACCATACATCCCCCTCTTGCTGCAACAGCAGTAACAATGCTGCTGGAGATCCAGGCTTCCCCAGCTAGGAGCTGGGGGGCTAAGTCGGACAGGTTGGGGAGAGGCAAGGAGGCTTTCACTCTTACCTTGGCGGCGAGGGGCAGTTGAACACAGACGGCTGCAGCCAGGCAGGACAGGTCTCCCGTCAATTATTACAGGGGGTTATTTTAGAAGGGGCACGGAGTTAACTGGAAATCTAGTCAAAACAAAATTAAACAGGGATAAATCAGAGGCAATTTCTGGTTCTGTCCCTGAGTCTCCAGGCCAATTTTGGGCGTTTTACGATGTCATTCTGCTATGTTTCTCTTCTCTGTGAAAGCCCTCCACAGGCAGACTAGCTGGGGAGCCGTTAATATATATAAGCTTGACACAAAGCGCTTCCAAATGCGCAGGGAGAGAAAAATATTTCCAGTCTCTTTCAGCTCCAGTTGTCTCCAGGGGGTTGGTGTGGACAGTCAGCATCCTGTTTGCAGACAGATGGGTGAGGTTTAAGCTGATGTTGTCCCTGAGGGGTCAGCAATGAAAATGCACGTTTTCCTGTGCACCCCTGGACGCACCCCAGCGCTGAGAGCAGGGACTCTCCTCCACTCCCCACCCCAGCCCACAGACCGATGCGGTGTGCTCCCGGGAAATGCTGTTCCAAGAAGTGCCGGCATCACCTTTCCCTTCTGCAGTGCTCAAACCTGCCGTTTGAGCCTGCTGTGCACCAGCGAGGGATATTTGCAATTCACAGGCAGGGAGCTTAGACTGGGCAATGCAGCTCCAGGAAAACTGAAAGCTTATGATTTAAAACTTATTCAATTAGGCCCTTTACAAACAGGATGCAAAATGACTATAATCAGGCATTGGGACCTGTACTTATACGACTGTGTCGGATGAACATACAGAGTTGGGATCCAGGGGCCGGACAGCTTGAAACCATGGCTTCTGATAGGACCACTGCACCAAAAAACCAAACCGAGCCCTTCAAATTAGGGCTTGTGAAACCCCAGAATAGCAGATCTGGGCTTTGCTGGCCTTCAATTTTGTATAACGGAACAGGTTACCCCGAGGCAGAGAGAGGAAACATCTTCAGACAAGAATAAACCTCACCCACACCCAACCTCTTTTCTTTTCAGCTGTGACCATGTGTCTGCAAACTGGGCTCGTAATCTGGTGATGAATAACCTCAGTGAGTCTCAATTTTATGTACTTCCTCTGGCATTGACGCTGGGAAGTGAAAAATCATTAACCCAACTACCCAACAGCTACCGTGCTGCGCTCTTCTGCTTACACTGCTGTGCCTGCAGCGGAATGGAACCGTACAGGCTCTCCAAAGCAGAGCGCATGTGGGTGCAGCAACAGCACAGCGAGGGTGTGCCGAGAGCAATGTGTGTGCAGAGACGCGGTGCGCAAAGCAGCACGAGCCCCACAGACAGTACGTTCAAGAACCAGGCTCATTAAAAGCCAATGGCACCAGTACTCGCAGCTCCCTAAGGGCGCGTCTGCGTGACTCCCCGCGCTCGTGCGCTAACAGTAACGGGGCAGCTGTATCAGGCTCGCTGCCCAAGTACGTACCTGCCTTGACCCCAGGGATATGTATTGGGGTGGCTAGCCGGAGTCAATGCCCAGTGGCAGGCTAGCGCAAGTACGCCTGTGCGAGCCAGGAAACACCTTCCTACTCAAATCCGGCTGTAGCTTAAGCCTGGTTTTGTAGCAGTGTAACTATTGCGGGGGGGGGGGGGGGGGGGATTTCACCAATACAGTTATACGTGTAGCATCCCTATGTGGGCACAGCTGTAACAGTAGAAAGGTACCTTAGATGGAGATAGCTTACTCTCCTCCCTGGCCCTTTATGCCATGAGTGTCCACGCTGCGAGGGTTTAAGCGTCCCAGTATCATTCAAGCAGTACAGCACGTGCACTGACAAGGCCAGAGGGGTGTGTGTAACCCCCTCCCCTCCCGGGGAGCAGCTGCCCCCTTTCCACGTGAAATTGTGTTTTTAAAAATCTCACTCAGAAAGAGAGGAAGAGAGCGCAGGCGAGGCGTGAGTACAAATTGAGAGCCCCATTTTATTAGCAGTTAGTTCAACAGGGACCATACATTATTAGTGATAAAGAAGCTCTTTGAATACAAACCAAATGGCTGGGTTCCACAAGATCGAAAGGAGGGGCAAAGACAACTCGAAAAATATCCGTTCCTCCAACTCCCCCCCCCACCCCACCCCTGCCCCAGGAAATACCCACTTCTCCCCTGGGAAATTATACAGAATTCCATGCAAAAATAAAAATGGGACCTCACAGGGGGCTCCCTCTTTTGTCAACAACAGAAGGTAAAAGAAGGGTTTAAAAAAGCCCAGCTGTTGGGAACGTCACTCCCCAGGGCAGGGACTGTGTCCCTGGCGACAGCAGGCTTGGCATCTAAAGTCATGTCAGCATTTGGGGACCATCCCAATGCCTCCTTTTGTCCAGACACACAGTGCAAGTTCCCAGGGTACCCATCCCCACCCCATTGGCTGCATGAGGGATGAGCTAAGCTGAGCCTAAGACACCCTGATGCGACCAGGACAGATTTGCACCAGAGGCCAGAGCAAGCACTTGACATTCATCCATTCTAGCCTCGCAACATCCCTCCATGGAGCGGGTCCCAGTCTTGCAGGTGGGAAACTGAGGCCCAGACCTTCACAAATGGGTTCTAATTTTAGAGTCCTGACTTCACAGACACCTGGGGAGTGAGCCGAAGGAGGACTGGAGGGCCAGGTCAGCAAAGTCAATTGCCACCAGGGAACATCTCAGCCCAAGGTGGTTGAAATTAGCCAAAGCGAGGGACCATCTTTGAACATTTCCTAAGGTTACCCAACAAACCCTAGACAGAGCCCCTGACTCGAGCCAGGACAACACCCTCCCGCTCGAAAGGCCGAGATATTCTGCAATGGCTGTTACACCAAGTGTTTTTTTGCTGCCCATCACCCAGGGGCTGGGATGGGGCGGGTCCAGATCTCCCCTGGCTTCTGGAGAGCTGACAGAAGCAGCCCGTGTGCAGCATCACGGAAAGAATCAGAGCGGGGCAGAGGCTGCTATTTACACATGGCTGAGTTGGGGGCTGGCTGAACGGTGACGAAAGGAAACAGACTAAGAAGGGCTGGAGCGTAGTACAGTTTGGAGGGTGGAGGGGGCACGTTAGACAGTTCTCTGTCTCTACATATCCCAATATTTGTCCGTGTGTGGCAGGACACCGGTGAGCTTGTGGATCAACACTACAGGGTCATTCCTACACGGAGATGGCTGTTATTTTGGGAAAAGCATTGGGAAAGGGTCGAGTTTGGTAAACCCCACGGCCCACGGGGTCTCTACTAGCCCATGAAGCGTCCGGCTGCATTGGAGGGCATTGCACACGCACATCAAGGAGGAGATGAGATGCTTAGGGCAGGGAGATTCCACGTGCAGCCATGTTATTCCAACACTCACAACAGAAAGATTAGTAGGTGTGCGTATAGGAGCACATGCATGTGCTTATATGTACTCATGGCACTAGCGATTTAAAATACGGTGCCTGGTGGGGCCCACAAACCCCCCGTGCACCAGCCCTGGCTTCCATTGTGGACTCATGCCCCCAAGAAGCGAGTCCCCCTTCCCATGCCACAACCGCCGCAGAGGATCCGCTCTAACGTCGAGGCCTGTTTGAGCGGAGAAGGCAAAAATCCAAATGGCAGCAGCATGGTCAGTGTTACCATGGGATGGCACAAATTCCTGCAGGTTGTCCTTGGGGATCAACACTTCCTGAGCAGCAGCAGGTATGTACCTAGTTCTTATGCACAGGCCGGGGAGATAAATTGGCCTCACTGGCTGCTGGCGTACATGCCTGATCTCACTTGCTCTTTCCTAATGCGCTCAACGAGCAGCTTGCTAACCTCGACTCCACACCTGCCACTGCAGCAGGGAGAAGCAGAAGAGAAGAAACATGCAGGCAGAGCAAGATGTCCTGGGGTCCTCTGCTGTTACTGCAACAAGCAATGGAGCAGGAGAAAATGCTGAAAGCATCACGGCTGTTTCCCCACGCGCAGCTGCAGCTGCTGGGGGGTGGAAACTGCAACAGGTTGCATGAGAATCATGTTGCATTTCACCAACACCTTCCTCCTAAAAGCTAGAGGGGAACAGCAGATCCTGCCCTGTCCACATCTCTTACTCTGGTTATTCAAAGGGTTTGTCTACACTGGAGCTGAAGGTGTATTTTCCAGCACAAGCAGACATACCCGTGCAAGCTCTTACTGAGCTAGCGTGTTAAACATAGAAACTGCAGAAGGAGCTGGCTGGCTGAGTACGTCCCTCGGGGCCTGGGTGGGATCACCCATCCTGCCACATCTACACTTCTGGTTTGGCTCAAGGCCTACCTGAGCCAAAAATTACCCCTTCGGCTCTGGTGCAAACAAACCCGACTCGCTAACAGCGATGGGAAGGCGGCTCGATGCAAAAGGCCACACGTAATCCAGAGACATGGCGGGCGAGGGAACATCTTTTATTGGACCAACTTCTGGTGGTGAGAGAGAGAAACTTCCAAGTCATGCAGAGCTCCTCTTCAGTCAGCTCCGTTTACGCTCAAAAGCTCGTCTCTCACACCACCAGCAGTTGGTCCAACAACAGATATCGTCTCCCCCACCTTGTGTCTAATATCCTGGCACTGACACGGCTACAACACTGCCCATGTATAACACAGTCATTTAACGGGCCACAAGGGAGGCATAAGACAAGGCCACCTGTGGCACCTGACTTCTCTAGGGTGAGATCAGTGTCTGAGAAGAGGAGGAAGCTTGGCTTTATTGCATGCGCCTGAGGGAAAGCAGTGGAACTGATACTTTGAAAGCAACAGGAACACGGCGCCCCCAGGGAAGGGGGCCATCCCAGGACAGGGCAGAGAATCAGAGCCTAGCTGGTGCTGGAGGGCACAGCAAGACTGCCGGCACACCCCAGGGGCTGGGTCTCACCCCCCCCACCATTGCAGCAAGGCACCAGGAGAGGAAGACGACGTGGAACTCGGACTGACGCGCTGGATGCCTGGGGGCCATTGGGGGGAACCCTCCTTTCTTTTCCCCTCCCACCCAATCTCCTTCCTAGAACGTCTTCCATTGGAATTTACTCAGTTGCTAATGCAGTGATGTCCAGTTGTGGAGATACCTGAATTAATCTCAGGCGAGCCTTAGCTCCCAAGAATACTGAGTCCAAGGATCCTGCACGAGCCCTTGGTGCCTGCCCCATGAGCCACTGGCATTCATGTCTTCTTCTGCTATCTCCTCTCTTCTCTCCTGGTGTTAAAACTACCTGGGGTTGGATGCACTTTCACCAGCCTAGGCTCTTTTCTAATCTCTCTGGAGCAGCGAGATAAAAGAACTCGTCCCATCCCACTCCTCCCTCCTCAACCTATTACATCCAGGGCCCCCGGGCCCACCATGCAAGTGGCTCATTTAGCCAACAGCGCTGTCAGATCAAGTCTTTTTGGGATCCCAACCTTCCAGCTGGATTTTCCCCAGTCCTGGGCCAACTGCACTCCTGAGGGAGCCATATGCCGTCAGCCTGCGTAGGGACTGAGGCTCTCCGCCGAGGAACCAAGGGCAAACGCTCATCGTTAGCTTCGCTACCAGGCCCCATCCACCCTAAGGTAGTTGGGAGCTCAGGCAACTTAATACTGAAACACTGGCAGTGAAAAGGAGAGAGACAGGGATGGAGCAGCAACGTACTTATCCTGTCCTTAGAAAAAGAAGGGCGTGTCCTTGGTCAGGAGATAGACCAGCCAATCGCACCAGCTGCCCGCCTTCACGTGTAACAGTGAATGAGACCAAATAAAACCCTAGTAATCTCAGGTACAAACTCTGGCACCAGACAAAAAAAATTATTAAAATCCTTTAGCTTTTCATATCCAAGTTCAACGTGCTCAGAATCCTTCTGGCCACTCTTAGTCCAACGTCTGCCCCGCCTGAAGGTAATTGCCCTCTTCTGACCTAGTGGCTTGTACGTTGAAGCATGTTCCAGCAACCGGGCTGCTGGACAACTTCAGTCTTTTACCACAGAAAACACCACGCCTATACAACGTTGCAACGCGGGAAGGGAGGCAGGGGGCTTGTTTTTCCTTTGTAACCACTCTGGAACCAGTTCTCAGTTCAGTCCTCTTGCCAGATGGGACAGATATTCATCGGTCAAGCTCCCACCCTTCAATAAAATACAATACAATAAAATAAAAAGGCTGGAGAGAAAAAAATTAATTGGTGACAAACTAAATATTGCCAAACCTTAAAGTCTTCTTTAAAAAACCAAGACACCTCTTCCAGTGTTAGCGCTAGGCCTTGCGGGAACCATGGCACTGTTCCTTTATGCTGTCTCATGTCACTTTGTTGGAAACTTGACTGCAGACTTGGATCTGTGCTTCTGGCTGGCTCTTTCGTGCCTCTGACCTCTAAACAGCCCATCAGGCTCTTGGTTTCCTAGCCAGCTTTGCAGAGTTGTTCATATCTTGAGGGGCGCTCGGCTCCTTTATACGATGAGGAGAGTCTCGGAGCTGCTGTAATACTGCCTCGGGTATGGAGAAGTTAGCCCCATCCAAGTGCGGAGAAGCATGGCATAGCCCCTAATAAGGAAGTGACCTCACTGACAGGGAACGCCGTCATCTTCTGCACTGGGTTTGAGAGCTAGGCTGTTGCACAACCTGAAGGGCGCTCAGAACAGACAGTTTACTCCTGTGTGCCATGCTGATGACATGGATTCTGGCTCATTTTGCCCTCAAAGACCTTGGCTGAATATTGCTCAGAAAGGCTTTTCCCTGGGGGCCTTTTCCTCCCGCTCCTGGCTGTTTGGCTCGGTGTTCGATTTGGGATCTTCCTCGTGGGCTCACGTTGCTATTGTTCAAGAAGGCGATAGCCGCAGCTACCTAGCGTTCTGGAGTTCCTCCCTCAGCCAGGTTGGCAGCGTCTGACCCATTTTGTACAGCAGCTTGGAGAGCTCTATGTTGTGGTCCCGGTAATAATCCCTCAGGAAGGCTCGTGACTGCAACAGAAGAGGACAGAGATCATCAACAAGGGTCATCATTAGCCTGTGCCAAGAACTTGCTGCAGTCAACGCATCAGTGCGCTTTGGAATGTGAACCAGACCCGCTTTTCCCTGTCCACCCACCGTCCCCCAGGCTCAGGCACAGAAAAGCAGTTTTCTAGTGCAGTCCAACGTACATACTCCATCCTGGGTTCTGCTGAGCCGCAAGATGTTCTGCTGTTGCTGGGAAACCGTGGTTCTCAGTAGCAGCAAAGGTGGCAAAAGCAATGCTCATTTAGTGACAGTCAAGAGAGGTTTCCAATACTTACATCTGAATCCATCTCTGGGTATTTCCTCCCTTTGCTCTTCCCCAAGCACTTGGTTTTCCCTCCCTCCAGAAGTTGGCACCAGAACCCTTTCTTTGGATCAAACCTACAACAAGAGGGGTGAAAGTCAGCAACATTTATCGAAACATGCCCGCAAAAAAGCTATGTTCTAAGACCTCAGGGATGGATGATTGCTCTCTACTACATGGGTCTGGTACTACTCAATAGTCTCATTAATGACTTGGGTAATGGAGTGGAGAGCGTGCTTATAGAATTTGCAGATGACACCAAACTGGGAGAGGTTGAAGCCCTTTGGAGACCAGGATTAGAATTCAAAATGACGACGACAAATAGGAGAACTGGTCTGAAATCAACAAGGTGAAAGATAAGTACAGAACGATACAGTTGGAAATGGGGGGGGGAATGCACAACTACAAACTGTGGAATAACTGTTGAGGCAGCACCACTGCCGAAAAGGATCTGGGGGCTACAGTGGGTCACAAATTGAATATGAGTCAACAATGTGATGCTGCAGCAAAAAAAGGCAAATGTCACGCAGGGATCATTACAGGAGTTTCATATGTAGGGCATGGAAGGTAACTGTCCTGCTCTATTGGGTATTGATGAGGCCTCAGTGGACTATAGTATCCAATTCTGGGTGCCACATTTTAAGAAAGATATGGACAAATTGGAGAGAGTCCAGAAGAAAGCAACAAAAACAAAGAGTTTGGAAACCCTGATTTATGAGGAAAGCTTGAAAGAATGGAGACGAGAAGGCTGCGGGGGCACATGATAACAGTCTCCAAATATGTAAAAGGTTGTTACAAAGGGGACAATAATCGATTGTTCTCCATGTCCACTGAAGACAGGAAAAGCAGTAATCGGCTTAGTTTGCAGCAAGAGATTTGGGTTCGATATTTTTTAAAACTCTCTAACCATAAGATAGTTCAACACTGGAACAGGTGACCTAGGGTGGGTGTGGAATCTCCGTCATTGGAGGTTTCTAAGAACAGGCTGGACAAACATCTGTCAGGCATGGTCTAGGTGTGGTGCGCTGGCCTAAATGGCCTCCCGAGGTCCCTTCCAGCCCCACATTTCTATGATTCTGTGGGATGCTGGCAGCATGAGGAAGCCTCATTTTGTTTTGTAATGTTTCTCAGTGCTGTCCAGAACACAGCAGTGTGTGTAGACAGCAACACAGGCCTGGGCTGGTGTACAGATTTTTACAGGTGCACTGACCATGGTAACGTGCTTGTAACGGCGTAATAGATTTTTTTAAAAGTGGTCGTAAACTGGTGAGGCACATGCTACGGATTCTAAGTAGCAAAGGAGGGAAAAACCAATTCCAATCCAACCCCTGCAGGCGTTTCCTTTATTACTATGAAATGACAAGGAAAGTTGCCAGATGCAGTTTCAGTGTGACCCACCAAACAGCCTCCCTTCCCTATTTCTGGCTCTCTAGCAGGCAGTGAACTGCTCAGTCACCGGGTCTCCAACTTGTGCATGGGTCCCGACAGTCACAGATTCTTTTTCTGCCAGACCAGGCTGACAACAGGGTTTCCATAGCACCAGAGATACAGCAAGGCAAAATACTGTCCTGGCCCAAGGGTGAGTGACAGACCCTCTGCCGAGGCCACAAACAAGAAATGCGAATGGATGTCCAGCAACTTGGCAAGGAAGGAGCCAACTTCCTGTGCCCTGCTGCAAGCTTTTGGCCAGCAGGGAGAAAGTTGCACAAAGTTGCAGTGCTACTATGTCAGGCAACTGTGTAGAAAAGCCATCGAAACCTCAGTGGAAGAAGGCTCAGGCGCTGATTTTGGTCCCGAGCAAATATGGGTTAGAGTCCTGGGCTGAAATCCTGCCTCGATGGAATCAATGGAAGCTTTGTTGTTGATGTCAGGAGGGCCAGGATTTCCTCTCTACTGTTGCACTTCTCTGGCTCCATTGGTGTTACCAGAACATCCCCTTGATGGGGAACCTGCCAAGGGGGAGGGAGACACAGCCCAGCACCTAGAACAACAGGGATGCAGGCCTGAGGACCAAGCTGGCTGAAGGAGTAAGAGGAGAACTCACGCCAGAGTTTTATGGTAATCTATGAAGTTCGTCACGCCAAGGAATTTCTGGACTGTTTCCATCACTTTGGCTGGTTCCGTTCGGAGCAGTTTGCCATCCAGAACAAGGATCTGCATGGATAAAATGAGAGCTGGGCGGGTGGTCTAGTCTGGTCAGGCTTCAAACTAGATCCCCCCCGCTCCCAAGAACAGACAGGTGCCTGGGGCCTCCACCAGCTGCCTTAGATACTTCTACAGCCCCACAGCGTCTGAACACCTCATGATCTTTACCTGATTTGTCCTCAATGCTCCTGCCAGGCAGGATGGGGCTAATCCCCCCTCCATGTTACAGTTGGGGACCTGAGGCCCGGAGAGGCTAAGTGATTTGCTCAAGGTCAGACCGGGTGTCTGTGGCAGAGCAGGGAATTCTACCCAACTTCTCCAGCCCTAGGCTGCCACCTAGCCATTAGACACAATTCTTCCTCTCTCAACAGCAATGGAGTCTGCTTTCTTCAGCCCTGGCCAAGCCTGGCCGCAGCAGTGAAACACATCACACCAGCGCACCCAGCTGATTCTCCTTCAGAGCCTCTCTCTGTGCCACTCCAAGAATCCCTCCCCCCATCAGCAGCACTCAGGCAGCTGATGGTCCCTGGGTGGAGCAGAGGACAAGGCACGCCCTCTAAAGAGTGCCCCCTCCCTGCTTCAGGAGGAGTTCAGGTCTTTTCCTCCTTCAGAGCACACCGCAAGGCACAAATCTGCATGAGCTCTTTCAACAAGTGACTTTCAGGCTGGCAAGTCCTTGTCCCTGAAGGGCCGAGACCTCTGAGCTACAACCCCTCCCAACGTCGAAACAGAGTCTGGCCCACATTCTCACACCTGTGTGCACAGAACTGCACGTTTCCCTGACACGAGCATAAAATGTGCACACACACGGTCCCTTAGGTGCCTAATGAGCCACGTGCATGCACACATCCTCAATTTGCATGGGCCCAACAAGGGTCTGTACAGCGGTGTGCATATTGCGCGGGGGGGAGGGAGGGGGGAGGAGGAGAGACACGGACGGACGGACGGGGACTAGCACCGCATTCCTTCCAGAACCATGCCAAGACGTTAACTCTCCTACGCTGTGCATAGATGGTATGGTGACCGGCATGTTATAAGCCACCCAGTCTCCAGGTATAAATCTGCTGCAGAGAGCTCCATGAACAGAACTTCTCCCATTACGTGTGTCATGGACTTTGCTGCTGTAGTCACTGCCAGAGAGTAACAAATGCCGAGTGCATGAAGGGCATTCAAGGGCATGAAACAGCCCCCTAGAGCTTGCGGTGCCATATGTGTAGCTGTGCATTTGTTCTGTATTGTATTGCACCCTCTATGCCCTTTGGTTATAAACCCTTTAAAGGGGAGCCCTGCGATTTGTTTGGCATGGCACATGGAACGCACTGGGCAGCCCGGCTCACCCCAGCAGCTCACCAGTATACAGCAATCACCCTCCCATGGCCACACTGACTCTGGTCCCTCCCTGCTCTAGACAAGGTTCGGAAATCCCTTTTCTGTGCCACAATTCTGGTCTTTTAATCCCTTTCCGAGTGCCTGACAGCTCCAAAGTGGGACTGCAGGACAAGCTCCTGGGGCCAGATGAGCGCCTCCAATGGGCCGACACCTCTCTGCACACTCGTGCTCTCACACCCCCATTGCACAAACACTCACAACACACATCAATGCATCGGGTAAGAGACTTCCACGCCATGCCAGCTCCACACCCATGATCTGAGAAGCCATTGAAGCCGGGAGTTCACCTAAGAGGATGTTTTTGTGCTCTGGGCCATAAACATACAGAGGTCCCCAAGGCTCCCCGTTACGCTGAGTTCCTGATCACAGCGTCCCCAAGCACCTTCGTGCCCAACAAGAGCGGGGGCCAGCGAGGACATCCAAGAGGCGAGTGGATCACAGTCAGTGAATCCGACAGCAGTTCTGTGACAATGACTCCACGCCCAGGCAGCGCATCACTATTTTCCTACCCCACAGCGAGAGTTCTCGCCGCCCAGCTGTTTGGAAGAAGAACACCGCACCGATTTTGTCCCTCCTACCTGGTTGGCATGATAATTGTTCAGCCAGCGCTCAATGTGGGTGGCGTACCAGCCCGGTACCAGGCAGCGGTTCTGTAGCGTCCGGAGCTTCTGAGAAGCCTCAGACCCAGCTGTGATCACCTCGTGGAAGGTGTATTTCAGAGCGACGGAATCATCGTGAGCTCGCTGGTGCTGTTATACAAGAGTAGGTCAGTTCAGCGGCTTCGGCAGCAAGACAAAAAGCCAGGGGCCCTGCTGACATTGCTGGGGTTTGAAGTCCAAGGCATATGAGAACTCCTGGGAGGTTTCTGCCTGCTCAGAGTGGTGAGATATTCTGCGAGCAAAAGGTGCTACAGACACCACAGCCTATTCTGTAGGGCTCTTTCCCTTCCAGTGGGAAGCGTCCCTGGCCCCAAGGTAAACTGCTTATGCCATCCCAAACCGAACTCAACAGGGCACCGGGTCACTAGCATCTCCTCCTCAGACACCAGCCTGAGGACCCCATTTTCCTCCAGGGCAAGCCAGGACCCCTCCCCTCCCTTCCAACCCCAGGCCGCCCTGCAGGACCGGGCAGAGAGCTCCAGACCCAGCGTAGGACAGCAGATTTTCCCGTCACTCCGAGCGCAGCATAGCGCCCCCGCCCCAGTCAGTCCCGTCTTGGGAACATGGCGGCGACGGCCGGACAGCTCACCTGGTACCAGGAGTAGGCCCGGTCCGCAGGGTTGATGAGGATGGTGATGACCTTGGCCTTCGAGAGCAGGGCTGCGGCCCGCCGGGGTGCTGCTTCCGAGTCAAAGTAATTGGCGCTCTTCTCGAAGTAGAAGTCGGAGGTGGTGTTGGAGGGGATGGGGAAGAATTCCATGTACCTGCAGGGGGTCGCAGCATGAGAGGGCGCCCGGGGAGGGGGAGGACAACAGAGAAACACACCTGGTCCCCAACCCTTGAGACAACGGAGCCTGTCTATTCTATACCAAGGCTCAGCAATTGCTAACACTCAGCACCCGTACCAAACGCCCCCCACAGCTGCCCTGAACAGCCACATCATGCCTGACCATCCCCCCAGCCTCCAGCTCATTGGGAAGGTCCCATCTACACTATGGATCGGAACAGTGATGAAACTGGTTTAGGGGACAAGTGTGCCGGGACCAGGACCTGAGGCTCTACTGTACTTGCGTAGATCAGCCCCCAAACAAGTGCACCTCCGAGCGCTGGAGCAGACCCCTCACATAATGGCCCGAGGGCTCTTTGCAGCAGCATGGCAGGGGACGGGGCAGAGAGAGAAAAACGCAGTCTAACTGCCCACTGAGATGAGACCCTGGCGCCAGATCCTGCTACTTCCATCACAGGCCAGGCACCCTGGCAAGAGCGCTCACAGGCCGGCACGGTTCAGCAGGGGCAGCCGTTTGAGTACGTGCTGCAGCAGGCAGCGCCCACGTGGGTAACTGGATGTTTAGTGCAGATGGGCCTAGACAGCCGCTTGCTTTGCTCAGTGTCCAGTCACCTTACTAAGCTTAGGGACCGCTCGGCTGCACGGGTGTCTAGCAGCAACGTCCGGTGTGCCAGGGGAATTTGGATGCCTGCCCTGACGTGCCGGCCCCAGGAGTGGAAGCCACGGGCAAACCCCCACGCGTGGCAGGCCCTTCACGGAGCTTGCAGCTTCCCCCAGCCCCAGTACACCGCGACACCCCGGCGGGGGGGGGGAAGGGTTCGCACAAAGGACGGCCTACCAGTCAATGCCCTTGTGGTAATTGTGTCCGTTGAAGAACTGAATCTCCTCAAAGGTCTCCGAGCTGGGGTAGTTGCTGCTCAGGTCCGGGTGCATCCCGAGGAACAGATAAAGGGCTGTCGTTCCTTTAAATGGAAAGGAAGCAGAGCCGAGGTTGGGGGCGCAGCAGCGACCAGCCTGCGCCCGAGAGAACCAGACAACAGTCCCTCCCCCTCTTTGTTTCAGGCTGCCCCAGGCCTGGCCATTCAGAGGACCCCCTCCAGCCCGGCTGGATCGGAGCTGCGCAGGTAGACTTTGCTGTCCTCCAGGGAAGAGATGGACTTTCTAGGCTGATGAACAGCAGCCACTTGGAGGAACCGTGCAGCCCAGTCCACCAAGGCTAAGAGGACAGTAGGCAGAATGCAGGGAGTCCTAATGGAGAGCCAGACAATCCCCAAAGAAAGAGAAACAGCACGACTGGTGCAACAGCGCAGCCGGAACGGCGATGCCCACGCTGGTACCGGCTGCGGGTCAGTGGCGTGTACCTGTCTTTTGAGGGCCGATGATGAGCAGCTTTGGGAACCGGTCACATGTCTTTTCTTTGGACCAAATGTCCTTGTGCCGCTTGTCCTCGCAGGGATCCTGAAACATGGGTGAGAGGCTCAAGGAAGTGCAACAAGGGGGCGGCTGGGAGGAAAGGCCTCGATGCCCCATATGCCTTTAATACCTATTCTCATTGATGATGGCTGACAAGGTTGTAATGAGGAGGGAGACACAGAGGCTGCTGGAAGCTCAGCATGGAGCTGAAACCACTATAATTAACACCTCTGCCAGTGGCCAGCGGGGTGACCCTGGCCAAGTGACTTCCCTGCTCCGTGCCTCAGTTTCCCCACCTGTAAATGGGGTTAATGAAACTCACCCTCCTTTGTAACAAGAGCGTTGAGCTCTGTGGAGACAGATCTGTGCTGCACAGACATGGAACGTTACTCTCACAGATCCTTTTCTGCATGCATGCCGTGAGCCCTGGGGGCAGGGATATCGCCAGGAACGGGACTCGGGGCGCTGTCCACCTGCGTGTGGATTCTCACTAGGCCCGGCACGCTGCATTGCCTGCGCTGTGCCTCGCTGACCGGGTGCTCGCTTTCAAGAGAGTCAAATTCATCCAGAATAGAACAAAATTCAGCCCCATTTGCCCTGGGGGCAGTCCCCAATTCCAGGGCAACCCTGGGCCACCTGCTCGCCCCCCATCCCGCCCTTCAAGTTGACAGTGGCGCCTCTGTACCTGCCACAATGGATCCTTCTCCTCGGCGAAGATCTGGAAGTATTTCTGCGCCAGCTGCATGGGCGGCAGCGTCTGCAGCTTCAAGTTGGTCCAGGAGTCGAGGAAGCGGACCAGGTGCTTGAAGGTGTACAAGCCCAAACGATCGTTGCCGTAATTGGACAGGTGTGTCATGAAGATACTGATCTGGAGCGGAGCAGCAAAGGACAGTACAGGAGTTAGTTGGCTCTCCAAGTCCCTTTCAGGAGAGCTTTCGTTTGCACATGATGGCGCTGTGCCCGGCAGCGGGGAGTCTCGGGCCCAGCTCTGAGCTGGGAGGAACAAACAGGGATCAATGCAGATGAGGTTGTGGGACCCGACACGTAACACGCACGTTAGGCAAGAAAGGGTTTTTGTCCCCTTCTAGTGGCTGCTTCACATCACAGCTACCAGCCTTAGCTCAAGCAACAGCGTTTCATGCTCTTACTACTGAGAGTCCCTGCCGTCAGCCCACACGGGGCGGTCACAGCCGGACCTGAGCACCGCAAGCTGGGGAGGAACAGGCATGCAGAGCCTTGGGCTCTGCGTCTAGTCTCTGACTTGCACTTTGGAGACCAGGAGTGGCTGGGGGCACTGCAGAGGCGCCATCACATCACTCAGTGGCCAACCCAATTCGAGAGCTCTCTGAGGAGCCCCTGCCTGTTCTCCTCAACCACATGCTGAGCGCGCCAGGCCATTTCTGGGAGTCACAGGGAAGCTCATCTACCCCAGCCGGCCTGTGTGCAGAGCGGAGCCCTTCCAATCCCTGCAGAGCATTCTGCCGGGGGCACTCACAGGGTTAAGGAGCACAGTCAGGAACAGCTCTCCTCCGTTGATGATCTTGTCCAGTTCGCTGGAGCCCCCGGGGTATTCATTATAGAAGATGGTGTGTGTGAACAAGCCACATGTCTGCCTCGGGAGTACCTGGGGGCACAGAGGAGTCAGAGCAGGAAGGAATCACGCAGCCCGCTCCAGAAATCCAGTTCTGGCTCTCCTTCCTCTCCGCTCCAAACTACGGGAAGATCCCAGGGCCTCCTCAACCCACCAGGTGCTAGCACCGGCCTCAACATCACCCAGGAACCCCGACTAGACTCTTTGCGGGGGCGACGGGAAATTCTCCTGACTTGGAACACACATGAACGTATTTCCAGGGGGTCTTTTGGGATCTGAGACCCCCTAGATCTTCCAGAGGCTGGGAAATTGTTACCACGACCTCCTGAAAAGAAAGGAAGGCTCTGTAGCAAAGGGACTTAGCTGCAGCCACACCTAGCAGGACGCGGGGGACACGGTGCGCAGAGGTGACTAGGTCGGCTGCATTAAGGTGTGCGTTATTCCTCTTGCTGACTGAGCCACAAAACCGAACTGATCCATCGAGCTCCACTGTTCATTTAGCCCTTCCGTGATGAAACTGCCATGGAGGGAGATGTTGGCAACTGGGCCAGACTAAGGCTTGGGCTGAGAGGCACCAAGCCCATCTCGAGCAGGGCAAAGAGCTGCTTGCAGCAGAAAGTCACTGCTGGGCAAGGTTCCAAGGCTTGGTAGGAAACCTGACAGTCCGGCCAATTCGGGAGGCTTAGGATGAAGGGGGGGGAAGGAGAGGGCCCCTTTCGCCTACCATGATCCCATTGTGGATAAAGCCGCGTCGGTAGCGGGCTGGTTTCAGATGAGGATACTCCTCCGTGCTCGTCACTTTGATGGCCCAAACCTGCTTCCACGCTTCGTATAACTGCACGTGGACGGGGTACACGCCGGAGTGGTGAGGTGCCACGGCGTACCCCATGTCAGTGGGGATGCCGTGCTCCTGGGGGGAGGAGAGGGAAGGTGGCCGTGCTAAGCTGCAGAATCCAAAAGCTGTTACACACAGACTGGGGCTCATCGGAGCTCTCCAGCCTACAGACACCTCCCCCTGGGGCTGGGCTTTAATAGGACAGACGTAGCAGGGAAGGGGGCAGAATGGTCAGTTCTAGCCCCCGGGGGGTCTGGTCCATGGAGTCCCTTGCTGTGTCCATAACGATGGAGGCGAGCACCTGGGAAGGGGGAGTCAGTGCCAGCTGGAGCCAGGCCTGCTGCAGGGTGGCACTGCACAGTCCGAGCGACCACAGATCAACCTGCCAACGCAGCTCGTTCGTGCCCTGCTATTCCAAGGCTGTCAGCCGGGCCACACTGAGCAACGTGGCGTGTGGCACCCAGGCTGGGGCTACTGAGCCACCGCATTTACAATCCAAGCAGGGCTGGAACCCACAACAGGCAAAACTCACACGTGGTTTGAGAGAACACGGTGCTCAGCTGAATCTTTGGGAATGCAGAACTGGCCCCGGGTTCTCCTGGATTCCCCCTCTACTGGGGCTGGAAAGATTCCCTCCCCCTCCACACACAAAAATGTCCCCGGCTTTCCTAGCAATACTTTGGCCCTTCTGCTTCCAGGCCTAACAGGAGCTAAGAAGTGCAGAATGAATGGGAAGCTGTAGGGAGCATCTACATTATGGTGCTATGGCAACAGAGCTGCAGCTGTACCGCTGTGGCACTCACAGTGTAGACACAGCCGTGGTCTGCAGACAGTTTTGTACGGGTGTGTAATTATTTCAGGTGGGGGGAGGGTTGATTTGTTCAGGTTTTTTTAAACCCCAGTAGTTATACCGTACAACCCCTATTTTAGATGCAGTTATACCATTATAAAGCTGTGTATACCGGTCAGCATGGCTTATTCCCTGGAAATAAGCTATACTGGTATAAGGCACCCTTACAGCAATGTAAGTGCATCCACACTGGGACGAGGGTTGTTCTGGTGTAACTTTATTGGCATAGTGGCACGACTTGTCTGTAGACAGTCCTTTGCCTTACACAAGCACCTGTGGAACTCTCTGCCACAGGATAGTTACGTGGGGGTTAAAAAACTCGCCGAGTTTTAAGTTCGTTGCCTTTTTACAGAACATGCCTTGTTCTTGTGAGAAAGGGGGATCAATAGGAACACAGGACACCCTTCTTGGGGCCGCTCATTTTATACACCTTTATTAGACTCTTCTTTCACACCTAATATTGTTGGTCTCTCGCAGACAGAGACATCTTATGAAACCCAAGGAACTAACTAAACTGCATTGCATAGTAGGAGATGGCCAACTAAAGGGCAAGCAAAACTTTATTCAAAAATCTTTTAAAGAGAGCAGGGAGGACGGAGTGGTGAGCACGTCCTTATGAGGCTTCATTGCATAGATACAGACACAGCAAGATGGAGAAGGCGGCAGGACAGGGGGTGAAGACTAGAGGAGAGAGAGGCTGTGGCGTCTCCTGTTGCTCTCCCGCCATGTTCTTCCTCCTGGAAATGCAGCACGTTACCATGCCCCCAACCGAGGAATGGGAGCTCAGACTGAAGGCAGGAGGAGAAGCGACAGACTCGTGGGGGGGTTTGAGATGTCATCTTTCATTCCCCCGCCCAGCAAGCACCCCCCTCCCGCGGCTAAGTACTCCGCCCCTCTCCCCCGCTCAGCTGGCATCTTACTCACGACAGCGAATTTCTTGTTCATGGTCATTTGCTCCGCTAGCACCGACTGGTTGTGGAAGAGGTGAGGCTGCATGTGACTCCACATGTGCGGGAACCACCAGAACTCCTTCACGTAAGACAGCAAGAGGTCGTCTCCTTCATCTTCAGCATCCGTGCCTGCCGGGGCCAAATCAGCGTCATCCTCCTCCTCCTCGCCACGAGAAAGCCAAAGAACTAAAGCCTGGCTCCCGTGAGTCCCTGAGTGCCCGGCTCAGCTTGGGTACGAGATCGCAAAGGGGGGGCAATCAGATTGCCATCCTGAAATCCAACTGGCAGCGAAAACCTCAGAGACTGGGAGTTAACGCTGCCCTGCACGGGCTCTCTGCTGCCGCCTGGATTCCCGGAGGGCCAGAGGAAAGAAACCCCTCGACCCTCAAGGACCCCTCGACACTCTCGTAATTCTGGAGTGGGTCATTATCTTTACAGCAAAACCACGAGTCCTCTAGCACCTTGAAAGCAAACACATTTCTGCAGGCATAAGCTTTCGTGGGCTGCAACCCACTTCGTCAGATGCATCTTGCAGCCCACGAAAGCTTATGCCTGAAGAAATTTGTTAATCTTTAAGGTGCTACAGGACTCTTGTTGTTTTTGCTGTATACAGACTAACCCGGCTCCCCCTCTGGAACTTTTCATTATCTTTGCAGTGACCAAAGGTGCGTTTGGTGCGTAGCAGCCTTTTCTAGCCTTGCCTCTATGAGGGGATGGAGAAATCTGCTCTTCAGTCTCCCAGTAGCTCAGAAGCCATTTATTAAAGGTTCTGAGCCCATCCAAGACGGGCTCTGGCAGTGGCATAAACCACTGGAGCGGAGCACGAATCCCCAGCACGGATCAGCCTCCTACTGTTATATTACTGTAGACAGGATGTTGTTCACGACAGGTTAGAGCATCTATTGAAGTGTCTGTGTTTAGGTTTCACCGTCACCTCCACCAGGAAATGCGTACATGGCATGGCAGCCCACTGCCAGCTGGCAGATCGCACGCTGCCCAGGGGAGAGGGCAAACCATTGCTGGATGCGAGGACTCCGTAGCTATACTCGCACGGCTCGTAACCTCAGCGAGACAGATGCCCAAAGTGCAAGGAAGGCAACAGAACCACAGCCCAGCGGGTGGGGTGCTGGACAGAGTCAGGAACCCTGGGGTCTAACCCTGCCACGGCCAGCGACCTGCTGGGACACTGGCCCAAGTACTTCGCAGCTCTCTGCCTGTAAAACGGGGTAACAATGGGACATGCAACTCCCAGCTGCAGATCGACAATGCTCAAAAGCCCCAGAGACGCTTCCTGGCCAACCCCAGCCAACGCCGTTACCAGCTAAAGCATCGAGTTCTGCTCGTTTGGTTTTACAGAGAACAGCCCCCTTCCTTCACGCTGCTGACGCTCTCCTGCCATGATACAACATCCCAGAGGCCTGCATCTCTCAGACAGAAAATTGCTTTAGCCAGGGACTTTCTGTCAGTCGAGGCTCTTATACGGCTGCCATCTCGGTCGTGCCAGCCCACCGTGGGGCTTTTGAAGCCATGCAGGACAGATGCTGTAGCTCATCAAGCTTAGCAATGGAGATGCAGTGCAAGGGCTATTGAGGCAAAGCTGCCCTTCCTCACCTGTGTGAAAGAATTTCCCTGAGTATCCCAGGTTGAAAGTGAAGTTGGGGATGTGGTTGCGCAGCTCGTTCTGAGTATCAAACAGAGCCTACAGCAGGGAGAAACACACTGATTGGTACCCGACACACACCGTCACACGATGCCCCACACCTTCAGTGCTGCAGTGCACCCACGCTCCGCACCCTGGGGGGCCGAGAATCGTGTGCCACTTCTGCTTGCTGTACTCTAGCAGCAGCCCTCCCGTGAAAAGGTTCACATGCCCAGCTGATGCTCTGAGCACACTAGAACCAATACATCAGTTCACTAGGGCTGCAGATCACACAGCAGCATCCCTGATGCAGCCCCAGCTCTTGCTCCAGGCACAATGGGATCTGTGTCCCAGTGTCACAGACACACACCCCCAGCCTTCTCT